>JAROYE020000015.1:0-600000 GCA_029619315.2 Dynastes maya
CATCAGGCCTTGAGCAATAGATTTGCTACAATTAAAATGACTCAAAAAAATTTACAAGAGAGAGGAATAGAGATTTCGAGCAGAACTGTCAGGCGCCGATTGCGCGAAAATCGTCTAATGGGCCGAAGACCTGTAAAAAAGCCGCGTTTAACAGAAAAAATGTAATCTGCTCGTCTCAACTTTGCAAGAGAATATCGACATTTCACAGACGAGAATTGGAAAAAGGTGAATAACTTAACAACATGATTTTTACTGAATTAATGTTAGCATTATTTAATAGGTTTTCTTTAGTGACGAGTGCTCGTTCTGTATGTTAGTGCAGCGAGCATAGTTTGTTTGTAGACGACCTGGCGAACGTCTCACAGAGTCCACGGTTCTTCGAACCGTAAAACACCCTCCGCGGGTAATGATTTGGGGAGTGATTAGTGGAGACGGACCCGGCCCTTTGTATTTTGTAGAAGGTACAATGCGTCAAGAGCAATACATAAATGTGTTAAAAAACACGTTATTACCGTATTTTAAGCCAGGACGTCGCATACCTACAGGGCGTATATTAATGCAAGATAATGCTCCTTGCCATGTGGCAAAAAAGGTTTAGAAATTTTTTGAAGACAATCACATACCTCTTTTACGTTGGCCCGGAAATTCACCGGACCTCGATCCCATCAAGGACGTATGAAATCGACTAAGAAGTAAGGTACATGAAAGAGAAAAGGATGTATGGGAGAACGATGAAGATATAAAAGAGACAATCATATCTTGCATTGAAAGTATGCCCCGAAGAATTAAGGGTGTTATTAAAAATCATGGGTTATGGACGAAATATTAATTACTTATTTAATATTTACATATGTTAGATATTTTTACAATATATTTTATAAATAAAAAATATAATACATGTATAGTTTATATTTTATTATGAAGAAACTACAAAATATTGAGTGTTTCATGTAATTTGGCCAGGGACTGTACATAACATACAATATTTTTTTTTCGCGCTTTAAATTTTACTATTTAATTTTAAACTTAATTTATTGGATGCCTTCAAATTTAACTTTTTTAGGAAATAAATTTCACATTTTTACTTCACATAGTCTCCAACCACACAAATTCTGCGTCTAAATTTACGATATATCGGGTCCCAGATTCAATGTTACAAGCGATATCTTCCTTTTTTGTAGAGGTATAAGATCGAGCAAGGTGTCGTCGAAAATGGTTCGCAGAATCCTAAAGGATATACTTTTTAAATCCGCTCCTAGTAAACCACCTTCTAAGAAACCTCCCCCAAACCATTTTTTTTTCAAATTGCACCCCTCGTCTTTTTGACTTTTTGACTGAAAATTACATTCAAGAAATATGAATCATTTATTATCAATTATATTAATATCAATAGTAAATAACAATAAATACATTAATGATTCACAAAATTAACCACTTATAGATATTGTTCAAAATAACGCTGAATCTTAAGATTCAAATCGTCCAAGTTCGTAGATGGAATACAGTCCAGTGGACTTAAGTCTAAGAGTTGGCCATTGAATAAGACCGTTAGTACGAATCCATCTATTGGGATATACGTCATTTAAATACTCTACAACCAACCACGAGTTATGAGGCGAAGCGCCGTCCTGTTACTACCCCAAATCATTGCGTTCTGCTAATGGAATATCATCCATTAATTCGGGAAGATCATTATGTAAAAAATGTAAATAACGTTGCTCTGTCAAAGTTCCTTCAAAGATGTGTGGACCAATGATACGTCCATTAAATATCCGTTGACACCCCATATTACCTGAAAACGAGTCTTACGCATCCAACGAGGATTTTCTGGAGCCCAGTAATGGCAATTATGGCGATTTATTACCCCACGGTTTTGAAATCTTGCCTTGTCACTCTAGAAAATGTTGGTAATCGTGGCATCATCGTTTGACATTACTTGCATTACAGCAATGAATCCCAGTCTCCGTTCAAAATCTATAAGCCTTAATACTTGAGTTTTAAAAAGATGATATTTGTGAAACTTTAGTGTCCTCTGTACTGTTAATTTATTTATTTCCATATCTTCTGCCACAGTTCTAACTGAAATACGTGGGTGCAATCCAACATAACCCAGTACATTTATTTGCATTTCTTCTGTTCTAACTGATGTTACATAATGAGAATATTATAAATTTGATGGGAGCCCGTTCGCATTTTAGCTTCAACATAAGGAAATAGTGGTAGTATCACTCTGTTAGGAAATCGCTCTCCATAATGTGCTGCTACTTCACGAGAATTTTTATGACACTCCATAAATTAATAACAATCGACACATTCATTTGGAGAACAATTAGAAAGCATTTTAAAGATTTTATAACAACACTACTTCACTACAGGTTTAACCATAGGTACGAAATAATTGAATCTTTTTCGTTCGAACAATCTGTACGAAATTTAGACCAACAAGTAACCTAGGCAAATATGCGGTAACAGCCAGAGGCGTGGCGAGCGCATAAAAGTTTGCACATAAAATAGAAGGTAAGAAATAAATTATAAAACGTGCCGAAACACTTACCGTTTTAAAAGTCTGCCGTGAAATCACAAACTGGGTAACATCTACCGGCAGTACAATTTATAACTCTTTTGGAAGCAAGTAAGAAAGAGGATGACGGTCGATGGGGTTCCATTGTACGTACCATTACATTAACCACAGAATGTTTTTGACGATCTGTTGTTTCGTCCACACACAACCGCAGTTTTTTATCTTTCAATTCCGTTTTCGTTATTTTTTCTATATGTTCACGAGCAAATGGCACTACATTTCGTATCGATGTCCGACTAGGTAATTTACAGTCCGCATATTTATTCCAGAAAGAGACAAATGCTTCATTGTCTAGTAATCGAAACGATAAATTACATAAAATAAGAGTAACACATAAATCAAATGCAAATTTTCCTTGGTCTCATATACCCCTTTTTGCAGAAGAATGCTGTTTGCTTTCGATGTGACGTTGACAATGGCTTCTGGACCAACACATTAAAGGGATTTTACAAACTAGACATTGAGTTTTAGCGTCATCAAAAATTAAGTCCGGCATGTCCACTATAAAGCTTTTAACTGTGTCTGCCATTGGTCGTTTTCGCGACGTACCTAACTGCGATATTTTTAAAGCAAACATAAGCGTACAATTACGAAATAAGTTACGACAGCCTACATATACACAGAACTACTCGCATACAGCATGGATTTAGTACTGACGCTGTGAACGCGTGAAATAAATAATCGCAGACTCTGCACCACGTATCTACTACACTGACCGTTACCGCTGTTTTCCCAGACTACTAAGAAGTTATATGTTTTTATTAGTAGCTATTCGTTAAATGAAATTTTTATTTGTAACATTGAATCTGAGACACCCGGTATAAATATTTATGTGAAAATATCCTTACTTAATTTCCCTTTCTATTACTTTTTATCCTTCCTAGGTGATGATTTTGTTTTCTGGTCTGCCAAAGATCCGGCTCGAAAAAGGTCTCTCTGTTTCTTTATTTTTAATTTCCCATCAGAAGTCAAACTATCTCAACCGCACGAGTGCGATGGTGCAGAAAACGAATCTAGAGACTACATTTTATCATTGAAGAAGAAGAACGCGCCGAAGTATTTATGTAACAAATGTTATGTAGCTAGTAGATGTATCAAAACTAATAAAAATCAAGTATCTGTTTTTTTTAAATACTCTTTACGCTTTATTTTTGAATTAATTCAATTGTCACTCAATATTTTCCCATATATATATGTATAGGGAGTAGTATAGCTATAAGAGTTCCGGATCAGCCATCCAGGTGTACTCGGTGGTCATGAGAAGGTGGTGGTTCGGGGTGGCCCAGGTGACATCGGCAATGATCAGAGGCTCTAAGAAGTGTACCCCTAAGTGTACTAAAGTCTTTAAGAAGTACACTCCTGGGGTGATGAAACAGCTCCCGGAACAGCTTAAACAATTCCTGTCTCAAATTTTCCCTGTTCCGGGAGCTATTTACGCCATTCTGGGAGCTGTTTAAGCTGTTCTGGGAAGCGGTTCCCGTTTCAAATAACACCTGTCCACCTACACCTATCACCCCAGGGGTGTACCTCTTAGAGTCTCTAGTACACCTGGGGGTACACTTCTTAGAGTCTCTGGTCATTGCCGATGTCACCTGGGCCACCCCGAACCACCACTTTCTCACGGTCATCGGATACACCTGGATGGCAGATCTGAAATTCTCATAGCTATACTACTATAGGGGACTTTTATTTCACACTATCAGAAGTAGTCTATCAACGAATGCATCAAATTAAGTATTAATGTTCAATATTATTATTTTATAGATTCAATTCGCCAAAATCCGCAAGCTAATACATCTGATGAATCATTTAATTAATATCACTTATCAAAAGATGATAAGTTATCATTTTTTGAACTCCTTTGTCTAGATATTTCTTTAATAGATATATAAAAAACATGATTTGATGACAATTTACTTTCTTTGTTTTTGTATTGTGTAGATCAGAGTTTCTCAACCTGTAGTGCGTGTAACCCTAGGGGTACGTGAAATGGTCCCAAGGGGTATGCGGAAAAAAAGATGTAATCGTGGACATTGACAGATAGATTGAACATAAGAGAAAAGATAAAAATCTGTTGTAACAAATGACTTTTCCAATCCAAATTGTATTTCATTACGAGAAATCAACATAATTAAATTTAATCCGAAATAATTTTAATTTAGAAAGATATGAATCAAAGATAATACTAATATAGCTCATGGTATTTGTGGAATTATTCCCGCAAAAACAATGCGAGCACTAACACACGGACATGTTTCTGCCATCAGCGTGGTTACTGGCACTCCCTGTTCTGCTGTTTGCATTGTCTCTACCTCTCAATTTATGCCCCAACAGTATTGAAAATATCTCCCGTGAGTGCTAGAGCACTAAGAGACACAGTTATGACGACACACACCGGAGTACAGATACCCGCCACCTATCGTAACCAAGCTGATGACGCCGGATAGGCAGAAACATGTCCGTGTGTCAGTGTTTTCTTGTGCGTCGCCACGGTTTAGGACGGCATGACTGTGTTTCTTGGCGTTACGGGCGCCAGAAGATATTTTCAGTGTTGTTGTGGACATTGGGGGCATAAACCGAGAGGTAGACATAATGCTGGCAACAGAAGGAGAATGCTCGTAGCCGCGCTGACGACGCCGAGTAGGCAGAAACACGTGTGTTAGTACTTTATTTTCTCTGCTCACATTGTTTTTGCCGGGAATGATTCCACCAATACCATGAGCTATATTAGCATTATTTTTGATTTTATTACAACGTATTTTCTCGTGTGTATTTTTAAAGATATAAATGTTTTCAATTCAGTTTAGGTATATATTTGTTTTTGCAAGACCAGTACCTATCGAGAGGGGATAGGACCACCAGCCGACACCTGACAATAATAGGTACATTTCAATAATCCTTCGGCATTGTTTTCTGTAATAAAATTTATTTCTTCTTAGTGTTGCCAACCGTACTATAAATGTAGTATTCATGTACTATAAAATTTCGGTGTGGATGTAGTACGTATATTATTAGAGTTTGTTAAAAAAGTGATACCGGATGGCAGTAGCGTAGCGGTAGCGGCGTGGGTAGGGGTAATTTTCAACTCGTAGTCGATCTCGACAGTACCGCGAGAGAGCTTAAAGCGACAGTAATAAGTACGCGGAGATGGGACGCCCATATGGGATTACAATATAGAAGTCCGCATATTTTTCGCACAATATGTAATAGCGGATTGCTAAGTCGCGATAGGTTTGAATGTAGAAAACATTGTAAAAGTAAACGTCATGTATTGAATTTATGAAACAGTATCTCATACTGGCAATTTTTATATGATTTTATTTTTATGTTAAGTATGTGCAATATCCCACAACAGCTAGTATCTAATGAACACTTTCGTCTTTTTTGGGCTAAATACGTTCCCTCATGGAAGCTGCCAACATCTATGCAATTACGATACAATTTGCCACGTGTGCAAGGTACAGTAAAGGAATGTATAAAAGACGAGTTGAAAAATAAGAAAATCTGGATATGTGTGGATGAAACAACTGATGCTCAGAAACACAGCGTCATTCATGTTGTAGGGCGTGCTTTAAAACGTGATGGTCCACCAGCTTCATTGTTGTTATCCAGTAAAAGGATTCAGAAAACTAATGCAGGAACCGTTGTCAAGATAATAAAAGATTCGTTGAGAGAATTTTGTATCACAGGAACCCGTCACAATGTTCGTTACTGACGGAGCCGCAACAATGCTGAGAATTGGTAGGATGTTGAAAATATGCTTTCCGACTCTTCTTCACATAACATGCCTCATACACGCATGTCACCTCGTAGCAGAAACCATTCGAAAGAAGTATCCGATGGTGGATGAGTTAATAGCATCTACCAAAAAAGTGTTCATCAAATCTCCCAAACACATCCGTGTATTCAAACAATTGTGTCCGAAATTACCACCACCACCTCAGCCTGTAATAACACGATGGGGAACATGACTCCAGGCAGTATCTTACTATCAGAAATATTTTTCACAAGTGAATTATGTCATTTTGAAACTTGATTCAAATGATTTGTCAATTATTTTACAAAACAAGTCTAAAATTGTAGAAGGAAGTGATGCCATTTGAATAAATCCCAGTACAGTAATAACAAATATATTAAACAAAGTTGTTCATGCAGCAGATGATAAAATAAAAGGTTAGAAATGCTTGATCAAACCAATTCCCCGAAGGAAAAAAGTTATCTCATAGAAGGAAAGAACATTTAAATTGTGACATAGGTTATTCCATGTCAACTGATCAAGTCCCCACGCTCGACCATCTCAGATTTTTTTCAAATTTTGTAAGTAGGTTCCACAACCAACAAAAGATAATTCCCCAAATTCTTAGCTCCTGATATGCAATACATGACCTGCAAGAGCCTCTTAAATGATGCCGTTTAAAATTGAGTAGAGTATGAGTGCCGAAAAGTTTAAGGAACAATATTAAAATCTCTTCTTACCACATGCACTCAAAGTTGGGGGAAAATGCAGCTTCGACAATGTTGAATCGGTCGTGTCTGTATCTTTTGCGCTGGATCTGAGTTTTAATTACCATGTTTATTGCTCAATAAAACATTCAATATCTGTTATTTCTAAATTCTGTACGATTAATCGTGAAGAATGAATATGAATTGCATGAAAAGTTTTTTTGTTAATTTTGACAGTATGTGGTATGAAAAGGATATGCTAAAATTCACTAAAATTTATACTATCTTTACCCTACCTATTTTTAAACAGCTTTACTAATTTTCAGTAGGATATCTTGTTAGCTTACAAAGATGGAGGAAAATTTTTAAGTAATGCGCACAGTCCTTTCAAGCAGTTACTTCGTCTTCTTTTTTTAGTCATATGAAAGGACCAAAACACAGAAACCAAGTATGTTGTAGAGAAAACTGAGCCCTTTTAAATGGTTGTTAAGTCAAGAAGCTCCTAGGTTTTCCAGTTGAGATATAGACGCTCAAAGATTTGCGAAATTTGCATCAACATTTTTTGGGGTCATGTTCGTCTTCAAGTATCTCAGAAACTATTTGTCAAAGAAGCTTAAAATTTGAAACAGTTAAAAACAACTATTTTCTTCACTAGTTACATAGAAAATGAGCTTTCTACATTGATTTCCCAGGAATATAGACTTCCCAGAAATTAGAATTTTTTGGTCGCGACAAATTTTCAGCCAACTTTGAGTACCAAAAGCAAGAGGACTAGTTGACTATTTTTGTTAAAATTTGGAAGTTTGGGACACTGATAACTACCAAGCAAGCACAGCATTTCCAGGCAAATATCTTTCTTACTTACAGAATGACAATTTGACAAAAATGGTAAAAAGTGTCGGGGAGCATCCGCGACATTTTACCAACCGTCACTTAAGAGGCTCTTGCAGATCATGTATTGCATATCGGGAGCTAAGAATTTGGGAAATTACCTTTACTCAGTCACAAAATTTGAAAAAAAATCTGAGATGGTCGAGCGTGGGGACTTGATCACTTGACATGGAATAACCCTATATAAAATTAACTTTAATACAATCTATGTAGTCAAAACTTCTTCAGATTTCTGTTCTTCGTGCAGGGTATTGTACGGATGACTGGCGGTGCTTCTTAGTTTCGCACTGTTCATCTTCACTATAGTTCTATAAAGGTAAACCAAGAAAACATTAAACCCTTATAAGCATCATGTTCCTCTTTATAAAGTTGTTAATTCAATAATCTTGTTTTCGTTAACTTACACCAAAAGAACGATGTTGAAACCGCACACACCGGCCGTAGCAAAATTGAAGGCCCCAGGATTCGTGTTCAACGTGCGATTATAGATCAAAACGTACAGAGGCGCCGCAAGCATAGCCACCAGTGCATCCATGGTGACCGCCAGGGAAAATACCTTCCCCGCTTCTTCCTTCGAGATCAGCTTGGAGACGAAGGAACGGAACATCGGATTGAAGATTCCATAGATTGATTTGAAACCTCCAGCTGTAAATAGATACCATTAAAAAGGGAAAGTGTATGCAAAATAACGATTCACTCACCTACGTAAATATGCCAATCTTCCCACGCCAATCCCTGAATCAAAGAGCTGGCAAGATAGCAAACGATACCTAACGTCATCAGAGGTAATTCAGTGATCTTCAACAGCTTGTGTAGCAAACCGATAGTGGCCGCTATGCTTGCGAATCCCAACAGCGTGCTGGCGCTGGAGAACAGCGTAAAATGTACCAGATCCCATTTCAGCTTCTGCCTGAAGAACTGGAAAATGACGGAACCGTCCGCCCGCCCTACGAGCACGCACAGCGTTGAAATCAGCAGCGTAGTGAGTAGGATGCAACGTCCGCGATGTTCGCGGACTTTGAAGGTGGCTTCCAACATCTCCCAGATGTTCTCGAAAGAATACACGGAGATTTTTCCCTAACAAAACCCAAGAAGAAGAACCTACTATTGATGGTTTTCGACTTTAAATAAGCGTTGAAATAAATTCGTCGCGACAAGACGACTTTGAGAATTCTTTTTGAAAAGAGTGTAGACATTGTCATTCAATCTTTCGCCCATTGAAAAAATAAGGCATAAACATGAACGGATTATACAGAGTTTTCCAATAAGAGCGTCAGAATTTTAAGATCTAAGGTTGGCAACACTGCTTGGAACGTTGCCGCCAGACAGCTCCTTTTAATAGCATCTCGTAAATTTGTTCGGTTCGGCACACCTTTCGTGCATTGCGAGAACCTTATGGTCAACATAATTGATCATGATCCCGTTGAAAAATTTTAACGAAGAGAGTGGCAGCCAGAGTGTGAGAGAAGATTCTAACGTCTCTGTTCCACGACGTTCTCGAAGCCTCTCACGATCTTCACCTGAAGGCTTACAAAATTCTGCTTATCCACGCCCAATAGCTCAAACCAACCGATCATCCTGAGCGTCGGATTTTCACCACTTCCAACTCCTCCAGAATCCAGAAGGAGTTGGAAGTCGATCAAGATTTTGGATCAAAAATCATCTTTTCTGATGGAGCGCATTTTTGACTTAGTGGATCCATGAACAAACAAAATTGCTGGATTTGGGCTGATGAAAATCCTCAAGTGATTCAAGAATTGCCTCTCCATGCTGAAAACGTCACTGTTTGGTGCGGTAATTGAGTAATAGGCTCTTATTTTTTTAAGACGGCGACTGCTACAGGATGATGACAAGAGAATATTTGTGGTTGCAACTGTTAAACATTGACTTAAACAATATTTCTTTGAACAAGACGGTGCAACATGTCACACATCTCACGAGATCAATGAATTGTTGCAACAAGGGTCTCCTGTACGGGTTGTTGCTGGAAATGGTAATATGAACTTGTCGTGCGAGAACAAGAAACGATGATTCGTGATCTTTAGCAGAACATGATGCGCACCACTGAAAATCTACCACATGATACGTTTAAAAGAGGAGCTCATTGAAACGGTATTATTTTCAAAACATTAATGTCATTGATTGTTTTTCACAATAAAACTCAAATTATTTGAATAGTTCTTGCAGTTATTATTGTATCTCATTTCAAATTTCTGATGCTCTTGTTGGTAAGCCCTTTAGTACATATCAAACAAGTGTCTAGAAGCAATAACAAAAAATAATACTAATATAGCTCATGGTATTGATGGAATCACTCACAGCAAAAACAAAAACGACGACATACCTGATTTGAAGTATTTGGCGCAGCTTCAATTAAAACAAACAGTACGTACAGGAACGATAGCAGATTACAGAGGATATCCACAGAGTAGACGAGGACGTATCCGCCCGCCGAGAAAACGAACGAGCTGCACAGTGTGCCCGAAAAAATGGCAAGCGCCGGTATTGCTTCGATTATACTAATTCTAAAATGATAATAATGATTCATTATCCTAGACAGTAATGCATGTATAAGGTTCATCACAAATTTCTTGTATGATCATAAAAGCTAAAAAGAAGCTCTTTTAACTTAATCTTAAAATCAATTTCACTTGCCCATTCCCTAAAGAAATTACTAAAGATATTCATATTGACGAATGCTGGGGCAAGTGGTGCACGGTAATCATTCTGATGGCTGGTATAATAATGAAGGATGTTCAATATAAAGCTTTTGTGATCTTGAAAAACGTATACATATAGCTCAAAAATATAAAAGCAGCAGTAGTTAATTAACATTTTAAAATTCTTAAATAAATTTCGAGAACTTTATAGCACTGACGATAATCCACTCCAGGAGCAAATACCATTTTCTGATTCTCGAAGTCCTGGCCCCATTCCAAAATCCAACGGCAAAACTGTAAACGTGTGTTATGGTCATTTAGAAGAAGCTTTTGAGGGTTTTGCCACTTGTAAGGACGTGAGTGCAAGCCCATTTTTAATATTGCTCGTACGGACTCATGAGAAATTTCTACTTATTGCGAAAGGTGGTTTAAGCATTCATTAGAATATTTTTCAATCGCATTTCTAACATGCAAGTTGTTCTCTGCCGTTCTTGTTCGTTTTGTCCTCTCCTGTGGCTTAAAATCCTCTACTGATCCCCTCTGATGATACTATGTGAGCCATCTTCTAATTGTTTTGCCAGACGGAGCCGTAGCAACACGAAATTCATGTCGAAATCGTTGTTACGTGTTAATTATCCCAGATCTTTTCTGTTCCACACAAAATACCTTAATAACTGAGATACCTGATTTCTTTGGAACTTTATGGAGTGGCGAATTTCGTTTTCACAATAATGGCTCTGTTAATCAGCTCTTCCATTGTTGGTCGGTGTAAAATCCAAAATGGGTTAGGGAAACAATTTTCAAACAATATGGGGTACAAATGTTTGGTGTGGACTGTTTAATTGCCGTAAAATTGAACCAAATTTTTACAGTACTACTCTTGCGGGTGAAAGATATCTTAATGTTTTAACTCAAGACTTGCCAGAACTTTTAAATTTCACTTGTAGAAAGGATAACAATGTGATGGCAGCATGAAACAGTGCAGTAATTACAAATTTTTTAAATCGCACCTTTCAAGATTCTTGGATTGGTAATAGAGGTTCTTTAAGATGGCCAGCTCGATCTTCGGACCAGACACCTCCCGATTGCCTCTTTTAGGGTTATGTGAAAGTTGTTGTTCATGTTGTTCCCCTAAGGGATCTTGATGATTTAAAATATAAAATAATACAGGCTTGTCGAAGTATAACTCCTGAAATGGTGCGAGCCTCTTGTAGGAGAGAATTGATCAAGAAGTATGAGGCTTGTGTCAGCGCAGGAGAAGGACAATTTGAACAACATTTACAATTTATTACCTATTATAATCTAACGATTCACGTTCGAACAATGTTCATAATTTTAATTTTTTAAATTTGTATTTCGCTGTGGTGTTAAGCTATATTTTAAATGAGGAGCGTTCATGCAAAATCGGACATGTCCACATAAAGTAGTTTTGAGAAAAACGCGAAAAACTGTTTATTCGAAGGAGCCTGCAATTACGATTGTGCAACTGATCTGACGACTAGTGTATCGAATCACATATTTAATATTGTCATGGTTATGGAAAAATGTGCACCCTTCTAGGATAAAATTTAAAAAAAAGAAATAGTTATGAGAAAATTGGTCCTCTAGAATATTTTTTTTATTGTATATCATATAATTGCCAGTCTGTACCTAACGTATGAACCAACTTTCTGATAAAATCTCTTATATTCTTCAGCGTTAACGATGACATTTCGTTTCTTCAATATCTTTTCTGTACGGCCAAAAACGCGATCGCCTGGCAAGTAGGAATGACCTTACAGGGAAATGCAGATTACACTGGGGAACAATTTGTAACACAATTTCTGTTGAGTTTGGTTTTTAAGCTGTTTTATAGTTAATTAGGCATACTGGTTTCAAAACTGTAGTTAGTTTTCTTCTACCACGTCAAGTTTTATCTCTACACCTTATGAGAATGTGACCACTCTCACTCGAAATCGAGCATGGATCATAGGCAGTACTACTGCTCTCCTATTGGCTGACACAAACCTTCTCCGATGGGCGCCGGGTGAATGACGCATAGGAGAACAGCGAGAGGTTTATACTTGTCTGGACTTGTTCAGATACGCCTGAGACACTGTAGTGAGACGTTGTGTGTCGCTCTGAAACGGTGCAGCCCATTCCGACGTGGAGTCTGAGTTCTTGCTTATATACAAGCTTAGCAGTGTTTAGTGTTTATTTATACATGAACTGAAACTTTTCCTTATATCTACCTCTGCTAGTTCACGTCGTCAGTGCTTAAACAGCCCCGATTCGTTTTGTTACATATGTAGCAGTTTTACCATTCCCAGTCAAAGGACAAACATCAGTACATTTGTCAGGCAAGTCTATTTTGCCTATTTTAAAGTGAAAATTGGTGATCAAGATAAATCATGGGCCCCTCACAAAGTGTGTAAGCAGTGTGTTGAAGGTTTACGGATGTGGACCAAGGGAACACGTGATAAACATCCATTTGTTATACCTATGATTTGACGAGAGCCCAGAGATCATTCAAGTGATTGTGACTTTTGTATAGTGAAAACGTCAGGATATAACAAAAAAAACAAATGTAAAATAAAGTATTCTAGTTTACCATCAGCTATACGCCCAGTGCCTCATTCAGCCGAAATCCCAGTGCCAGTTTTCAATGAATTACCCTCTTTGGAAATACGGGAATACGAGTCTGGTGAAGATCAAAGTGACCCCAACGATGAAGATTTTGGAATTAAAGATGATTCCGTTCGTAATGGATTTGATCAACATGAGTTGAGTGATTTGGTACGAGATTTGGGACTATCCAAAAAAGCTTCAGAGCTCTTAGCATCAAGACTGCACGAGAAAAACTTGCTTGAAAAGGAAGCTAAGGTATCCTATTTTCGATCAAGAGAAAGTGCGTTTCTACAATACTTTCGAAGTGATGATGGATTTGTGTATTGCCATAACGTACATGGTTTAATGGAAGAGTTGGGAATTTCAGCCTATAACGCAACTGAATGGCGACTGTTTATTGTTAGCTCAAAGCGGAGCTTGAAGTGTGTTCCCCCTCACAATGGAAATTTATTGGGTTCAGTCCCGATAGGCCATTCAGTTCGTTTGAGTGAAGAATATGAAGACATAAAGAGAGTCATTGATTTGTTACAATACCACATGCACCAATGGATCATTTGTGTTGACTTTAAAATGGTTAGCTTCCTTCTTGGCCAGCAACGCGGATACACCAAGTATCCCTGCTTTTTGTGTATGTGGGACAGCAGAGCTCGTGAGAAGCATTGGGTGCAATCGAATTGGCTGCCACGATCTGACCTGAAACCTGGTGATCCAAACATTGTACATCAGCCACTTGTCGACAGAAAAAACATTATATTTCCACCTCTGCATATAAAATTGGGTCTCATGAAGCAATTCGTTAAAGCTTTGCTAATTGAAGAAGACTGTTTCAAGTATCTCATTTCGGCATTTCCTACCCTGTCATTTGAAAAGATAAAGGCCGTTGTTTTTTATGGTTCACAGATTCGGCAGCTTGTTAAAGATGAACATTTCATCGGAACAATGTCAGAAATTGAAAAGAATGCTCGGTTGGCATTCAAAAACATTGTTAAAGACTATCTTGGAAATACATGAGCACAGAATTACGCCAAAATTGTCCAGTAACTCTTAGAGAGCTTCAAACTGCTAGATTGCAACATGAGCACCAAATTGCATTTTTTACATAGCCATCTTGCTAACTTCCCGGAAAATCTTGGTGCAGTCAGTGATGAGCAAGGTGAGCAATTTCACCAGGATTTGAAGGTCATGGAGGCATGGTATCAAGGTAGATGGGATGTACATATGATGGCTGACTATTGTTGGAGCATCAAGCGAGGATGTCCACAGATTAAACATTTCAGAAAAAGCTATAAGCGAAAATATGTAATTACCGTTCGATAACAAAACAACTATTTGTATGAACACAATTTAACGTGCAGTAACTATTATAGCCTTTGTATGAATAAAATTATTCCTTATAAACAAGATATTTGATAAGTTTTTACATTATTTTCCTTTATATGCACAATTTGTATGACTTGAGGGTATCCTGTAGCTTAAAAGTTGACGTGATTGAAAAAAACTGCGATTATTTTTGGATCCAGAAGCCAAAAGTTAGTTGAAAACAAGTTACAGATTTAAGACAACGAAACTGCTGTTCCCCAGTGTTATTGACAGAAGCTGGGCCTCCTGTTCTAAGCCAAAATGCCAAAAAGTGGACAACGAGAGCATTCTTATTTTGTCCTCCAGACACAGGATAAACGTACTGATTCTACATTTTCTAGATTTAGACATGTAAGATGAGCCAACAAAGCTGATCCAATTTTCGTAGAGCAACGACCAGCCTGGTCTTCGGTCCAAGTGTAAAAAGCGTTTTTTTTATTAATCAAATAGGACACCACACATACATATACAGAATTTATCATATGGATATGTCTGCTTTTGTGATGTTGTGTATATTACAGATATTTTCAATAGGAGTGGATATGTCCTGTTTTGACCGATATACTAAATTTAATTTTCAAAGATGGACATGTTTGATTTTGACTGAACTGTCGATATTCAGGTCCAGATTACTGAGGGATAGAACTGAGTTTGAACGATTCTGTGCACTGTAGATGATGGAAACGATCAAAAACACTACGAAACCGTATCAAACTAAATTTTGACCAAAAGTGGACATGTCTGGTTTTGCATGAACGCTCCTCCAATGTGCTTTGATTTATTAAAATTGTATTGCAACAAGGTTGTTATTTATGTTTGAAAGTTTTGGATAGGTTTGTCCAATTAAAAAAAAATCATAGGAGGAGTGAAGAAATTTAATAACTTCAAAACGCCGCAACGTAAATAAGTAAATGACACATGGTTGCCAAGCGAAAAACAGACTCAGAATATCTGATAAAAAATATGGCTTCCCATTTAGGAAATAATTTCTTTTTCACTGGGCAATTTGTGGCCCACCCTGCATTAATATTATAAAATGCACCTTCAAGCACATTTGCCACCCTAGATTTTCTTTCCAAAAGGTAATCTTATATCTATTCAAATAGCCATCATATTGGCTGTGCAACTAAATCTGGGACACTCGGAATAGATGCATTCATTGGCGCCCAATATTTTTTATTAAAGAATTAATTTCTACTGAATGTAAGGAGTAAAGTAACCTAAACTTGCGGACTCGCATAGGCGTCGGTATTACGGGTTAATATAAGAATACGAAAAATTCATAAATAAACTAAACCGGTAGAGAAGCAGGCATGTAGTGTCGACCTTGAATATAAATCATGTTAAACCGCGCTGAGAGAGATTTCGTTTTAGTACCGGTTGAGCTGTTGCAGAGATTAGTCGAACGGTCAAGGTTATGTACTTACGTGTCGCTTTTGAAAATATAGCTGGTGTTTTTTTGTGTGTTGTAGTATTATACCAAGTACATAATTAGTGTATCGTTTCATATAGAACTAATATTTACATACCTAAGAAAACAATGCCTCGTAATAGATTTGCTACTAATGTACATAAGTATGTGTCACTTTTTCCCCATTTAAAAAATGACGGTACTTCAGTTTTTTGCTTAATATGCAACATTCGTTTGGCTGCATTGGACAGAACTGATTGCCAGAGGCATGTCAATGGTATTAAGCATATGAGAAATGCAAGAACTGAAATACCTTATACACTATTCCTCATACATTTATTAATTATGTTTACCTCTTGTAATCTTCCGTTGTCGTTGGTGAGAAAAGCAGCTTTTAAAACGTTTTGGCGACAATACGTTCCAAAGTACCCATTACCCTTACAAACACAATTACAGAATCATTTGCCGCGAATGAAAGAGATGCTAGAAAATGTGTGTAAACGTGATTTGTGTTCCAAGAAAATATGGATTACCGTGGATGAGACGACCGATATAAAGAGAAACAGTATTGTGAATGTAATAGCTCGCGTTTTATCTAGCGAGAACACAGCATCTCGATATTTGTTAGCTTGCAAACGTGTTCAACAATGTACCGCGGAAAATATTCAAAAAGTGATAATGAACGCTTTGAAAAAATTTAAAATTGCCCAAGATCAAGTTGTGATGATTGTGACAGATAGTGCAGCAACGATGTTAAGTGTTGGGCGATCCTTAAAACATATATTTCCTAACTTAATACATATAACCTGCGTGCTGCATGCTTTGCATTTAGTTGGTGAAGTTGTTCGACAACATTACGGAAACGTTGATCGGGTGATTGGAAGTATTAAAGCAGTGTTTCGTAAATCTCCTAAACGTTTAAAAGAATTTCGTAAATTTTGTCCAGGTATTCCAGAACCTCCTGAACCAATTTTTAACGCGATGGGGTACTTGGCTAACAGCAGCTTCTTACTATTTGATCCATTTTCAACAAATTCAATCAGTTATAATGCGATTTAATCGGAATGAATCCAAAGCAATTAGAGAAAGTCAAAGAGAATTTCAAATTCCTCAATTTTTAGAAGATTTAACAATATGTACCAATTATACAGTATTACTAGATGCCATCAGAAAACTACAATGTACTGAATTGTCATTGCAGGAATCATTAGACATAGTGGAGAGTGTAAAAAATAAATTACACACGTTAAATGATACGCCAGGATTATGCGCTAGTCAAAGTTGGCAGATGTTTTAAGGAAAAATCCCGATTTTAATACTTTAGAGGCCGTTTATAATAAGTGTAAGAATAGTGAACTTTTAAGTGATTTTGAAAAACAGTTTCTACATGCAAATGTAACTTCCTTAGATGTGGAGAGATCGTTTTCTATGTATAAGAATATTTTTCCTTGTCGACGCACAAGGTTTAAAGAAGTAACTGTGGAAACATATGCAATGATGCAAGTTTACAGTAGTTCACATCCTGATGCCTCTAATTTGTTGAATAATTAGCAAGTAAGTTTATTTATGAATTTTTCGTATTCTTATATTAACCCGTAATACCGACGCCTATGCGAGTCCACAAGTTTTGGTTACTCTAGTAAGGAGTATTGAAGAGTCAACACATAACAAGATTTACCTTAACCCTCTATTTTGCTCTTTGGTATTGTCAATTACGTAACAGACCATAACCATCATCAATTGCGGTAATCGTCCGAATACGGCTGATGGAATGCTTCCGACGAGTAAATACCAAGCGGAAAGAGATTGGCACAGAGCAATTATCAAAGAAGCTGTTCCATGAAATAGAGAACCTTAAAAAACAGTTTCAGAATTTGATTTATATTTCTTTGTTTATCCTAAAAGCAAATTACCTGCAATTGCAAATAGCATCACCGGCTTCCTACCATTCCGATCGGACCAAGCCCCCGCGAAGAGATAGGTCAGAGCCGGAATAACGTTGGTGAAAGCCGACTGAATCATAATGATTACATTCGCGTAAGGTTGGACCAACTTCTCCAAGCCACCGTTGGTGGTGTTGCTAGCATTTGGGGAGCCCAATTTCGCGCACTCATCCTTGTCGTATCCCAGCGAAACGTAGCAGGTCCTGAAGATGATGAAGTTCGTATCTACCGGTCCTACAATGTTGATCTTTCGTTAATAATTAGCTTTCAAAACATCATGTGATGATGTTTTGAAAACTCAGCTGACGCAGAGAAACGTTTATTTCTGTCAAAGCTGTCCTCCTCAATTCGAGATAATTACTGTTTCAATTATGCACAATACAATAACTGTTTTAAATCAAAATTTTCTTAGCGTTCCTTTCTCCGCTTAAGAGAAATATATACTTGTAATTAAATGAATGTATTTCTTTGTTTAAGACATTTGTTAACTTGATTCAAGAAAATCTTGCAGAAATTTTGAGGAAAACGATTCTTAGTATAAGTAAGAGGTTTTATTGGTCCATTTAATCAAACTACAATTGATGTAGGACAACTCAAATAATCAAGTAAATACAAATGTATATATAAAAAGGGTACATGTATATGTAAACAACATAACGATTATGATACGACACGACAAATCATCATCACTAGAGCAACTCAACTGCGCTGAAAGCCAGTGGCGGACGCATAAAAGTTTACACAAAATAAATTAAATGTGATACGTGCTCAAACACTTACCGTTTTAAGAGTCCTCCGTGAAATCACAAAGTGGATAATGTCTATTCAATATTTGTAACATTAGATATGTTTCCAAAGTTGTTTCGGCAAAGTGAGTGCGGCGTGAAGAAAAAGTGTTTTTGTATGCCGAAAACGAACGTTCTACATCCAGTGACGTTATATTTGCGTAAGTAAAATAATCTTTCAAATATCTTAACGGTTCTGTTGTCGCACCTTCACAAATTTGTCTTAATGTGCCAAAATCAGAGTCTTTATCTAAAACACTTTCAAACCTTTCTAAAACACAAACATTTCTTGCGTCTTCTATTGCGCATAGCTGTGCGTGAACATGTTGTACTATCTGCAAAGATTCCACTAACGACACCGAAGAATTTTGTAGTTTTTCTATCGCATCCGCTAGTCCCACGTAATTGTTCTGAATAATTTCCAAATCTGTTTTAACTTGACTATCCTGAAATTTCAAGCGGCTTACCTTGACAGACACAGCTTCCTTTGGGTCGAGTTCTAAAATCACGTTCTTTATATTCTCAAAATATTTAAGATAATAAAATGCAGCCTCTAACCATGTTCCCCAACGAGTAAGAATAGGTCGTGGTGGTTTAGGAATACCGGGACATAGTCTATAAAATTCCCGAATACGTTTTGGGGATTTTACAAACACAGCTTTTGTATGTGCTATTAGAGTGTCTACCTCGGGATAACATTTTCTGATACTATCTGCTACGAGACTGAGAGTATGAATTTTACATGTAATATGCAACAAGTTAGCACAATGTTTTTTAAGAGATCGACCTACAGCAAGCATGTTTGCGGCACCATCACTCATAAACATCAACAGTTGATTTGTTGAAAGTTCAAACTTTTCCAATGTATTTAACACCAACATTGAAATTACTTCGGCAGTGCATTGTTGTATTCGTCTGGAAGCTAGTAAAATTGAGGGTGACGGTCGATGTGATTCCATTGTGCGTACCATTACATTAACCACAGAATGTTTTTTACGATCTGTTGTTTCGTCCACACATAACCACAGTTTTTTATCTTGCAACTCCGATTTAATTCTTTTCTCGACATGCTCACGAGCAGACGGCACAACTCTCTGTAATGTTCTCTCACTTGGTAACTTAAAGTCCGAATATTCATTCCAAAACGAGACGTATGATTTCTTCCTTAGTAAATGAAATGGTAAATTACATGCAATAAAGGTAACACATAAATTAAATTTAAATTTGTCATAATCTCGTATGGAATTTTTTTTTGAAACATGCCCTGCACTATTTACGTCTCGTAGACAATCACTTTTCGACCAACACATTAAATCTATTTAAACACTACACATTGAATTTTAGCGCCATCACACTTTAAATCAGACATTTCTGCAATAAATTCTCTTATTGTGTCCAACTCGTTTTCGCGACGTAGGAAACATTTTCAAAACAAACGTAGAACTACGGTATAGTATACGACAGCGTAGCTGCATACACAACAGATCGGCTTTCGAGTCGCAGTTATACTGACGCTTATACGGAATTGTTCCGATCATGTTTATTTTGTGTAAACTTTTATCCGTCAGCCACTGGCTTTCAGCGCAGTTTGGGTTGCTCTAGTTATGAGACAGTAAGCAAGTTATATCTATTGGCATCTTAACTCCCACCGCTAGTAAATCCTGCATTAAACCTTTGTGATGTCCATTGCATGGGGAGCGTCCATGCAAAGAAAATACGATTAAGGTCTGCAATCTCACCTTCACACAAACAAGCGGCTGTATCTAATATATTAAGCTTATAAAGATGAGCAGGATTCCGGCCATGATTAAATTTAAGCCATGCAATGGTGGTGTAACAAAACCTGGATATTTTATGATTCTGGCGCCACGGATTACAGATAATGTAACCTTTTCTTCTTTTACATATATTTTTCAATTTATTCATCATGATTATTACAGAAACTGTTAATAAACGCAGTATATAACGTTTCTGTGTCATTATGGTGTCATTCCATCCATTACAAAAGACATCGTTAACAGATAAATTAAGGTTATGATAAGCCAAAGTAAACCGCGATGGCAGTTGTCATTATTCCCAGAAATTATTTATAGAGAATTACCGCAGAATATAGCAAATAATTTCCCCATAATCCTAACGATAATTTCACGCTACCCTATGTGGACGCACCTTTATGACAACTGTAACATTACTGTAATGATATTAACGCCAAAATCCTTACAGTATTTGTCACAATGCCAAGTTACAAGTTAAATTACGAAAAAGCATGTTTGTGCTTCTTAAAAACTATAACCAATGGATATTTTTGTTATCATTTTCAAGTTTAGCATGATAAAATTAGTCAAAATTGGTTATTTACGTTTCTGGCACAAAAACACTGTTATATGATGAATAGAAATCTTACGACAACAGTTTTAGGAGATGGAAAGAAATATGGAAGGAAATCTTACCGCATAAAAAGAAGGTAAAGAACGCCAAGAATATGGGAATTTCCGGGCTTCGTCTCAACCACTGCAAATTTATCTCGACCATACTCTTCTTCGTACAAAAAGATTTAACGATAAAGAATTTACGGTTTATACAAATAAAATTACACTACTTCCGTACATATGTACACGTAAAAATAAAGAAATTGTATTTTTTAATACTTCTAATTTCGAAGTATGTATTCACGTTTCTGCAAATACACTACGAATACGACCAGTTACACCTTCGTTCTTGGCGGCATTTTATCGTATATATAATGTTTGATTTTTATGTTTAAATTAGCTGGCAGATTAGATTTGAAGTAAAAAATGCTTGCAAAACCGCAAACGGTACAAAGGATGATATCAAATCGTCCGATTAACATATCAAATTGGTTATTCAAACCGACGATTCAAAATATAGGGGAAATCAAATAATTTTCAATTGGGAAATGTTTTTAAACTGAATATTAAGCAGAGAATTCATCTCTGTAAAATGACAAATATAATACATTTTGTATGTAGGTACATACATCTAGTACTACTAAAATTTATGCAACAATTATTTGCAGCTGTCGAAATGATGGGGGATTTAAATATAGAATGTGAATTTCATTAATTTTAGCCTTAACCTCAATGAGAGACCTTCTTAAAGGATAGATTCGGCCAATGAAGTGAAGTAGTGTTGTTATAAAATCTTTAAAATGCCTTCTAATTTTTCTCCAAATGAACGTGTCATAGAAATTCTCGTAAAGCAGCCACACTTTATGGAGAGCGATTTTCCAATGGAGATCGCCATAACTGTCATTACTGGGCTCCAGAAAAATCCTCATTGGATGCGTGAGACTCATTTTCAGGTAATATGAGGTGTCAAAGAGAAGAATAAGGAAGATAAAAGTAAGTTTTTGCCGTACAATGCTACCAAGAAGGAGATTCCGAAAGAGTGCGGTGAATCTAGTAAAGAAGTTAGTGATAGACGTAGGGAATTTGTTACTGAATTATTAATATCTTCTACGTTCGAAAGGAGTGATGGCAATCCGGAAGATAATGTTACCAATTGCGAAAAGAAAAACTGTTTTTACGTTGACATTAAATTTGGGACTTAGAAGTGATTGATCATCAATATTCTATATGTTTCTGAATTTAAAAATTAATAATTTAATTAATTTAAAATTAACGTTTGGTACAGATCATTTAATGGATGTCGATACATCTTTGAAAAAACTTAGACAGGGCAACTCTATTTACATTTTTTACATAATGACCTTCCCGAGCTAATGGAAGATATTTCATTGGTGGCAACAGGATGCATCATAAACCATTACTGCCTGTTTTCTATCTGCGAGGTAAGACCCGATTAGCTCCAATCTTTCTAGCTTATGCAAGAGTAAATGGTGTCACACAGTCGAACGCCTTGGACAAATCTATGAAAGCACTAGCAGTGATTTCTTTATTGGTCACACCAATGAGAATCCCCTCTAGAAGTCGAAACGTCGCTCGCATGGTAGATCTTATTTTTTATAAAACCATTTTGATTTAGATGCAAAACACCATGTTCGATCACAAACTTCATAATTTTATCGTATAGTTTCCTCAATAATTTGGATATATTTGAAATAAGGGCTACTAGTCTATAATTTTTCACATCTCATCTGTCTCCTTTTTATGACAATAACAAAGGCATACTATGTACGATTACCTAACAAGCTGAAGTAGTTGTAACCAACTTAAAAAGTAATTCAAAAAAGAACCATGGCCCTCTCGATCGCAGTCCCTTGCCAAATTACTTGAAATACCCAATATTTTGTAGTTTTTTCATAATAAAATATAAACTATACATTTATTATATTTTTTATTTATAAAATATAGTAATTAATATTTAGTCCATAACCCATGATTTTTAATAACGCCCTTAATTCTTCGGGGCATACTTTCAATGCAAGATATGATTGTCCCTTTTATATCTTCGTCGTTCTCCCATACATCCTTTATATTCTTCATACTCTTTCATATACCTTACTTTTTAGTCGATTCCATACGTTCTCGATAGGATTGAGGTCCGGTGAATTTCCGGGCCAACGTAAAAGAGGTATGTGATTGTCTTCAAAGAATTTCTTAACCTTTTTTTGCTACAAGGCACGGAGCATTATCTTGCATAAATATACGCGCTGTCGGTATGCGACGTCCTGGCTTAAAATACGGTAATAACGTGTTTTCTAACACATTTATGTACTGCTCTTGACGCACTGTACTTTCTACAAAATACAAAGAGCCGGGTCCGTCTCCACTAATCACTCTCCAAATCATTACCTGCGGAGGGTGTTTTACAGTTCGAAGAACCGTGGACTCTGTGAGACGTTCGCCAAGTCGTCTACGAACAAACTGTGCTTGCTGCACTAACACACAGAACGAGCACTCGTCACTAAAGCAAAACTATTAAATAATGCAAACATTAATTCAGTAAAAATCATGTTGTTAAGTTATTCACCTTTTTCCAATTCTCGTCTGTGAAATGTCGATATTCCCTTGCCAAATTGAGACGAGCAGATTTAATTTTTTCTGTTCAACGCGGCTTTTTTACAGGTCTTCGGCCCATTAGGCGATTTTCGCGCAATCGGCGCCTGACAGTTCTGCTCGAAATCTCTATTCCTCTCTCTTTTTTTTGAATCATTTTAATCGCAGCAAATCTATTGCTCAAAGCCTGATGAACAATTTCACGGTCAGATCTCTTCGAAGTTTTTCTTTTCCGACCGCACTTTGCCCGTCTTTATGTCGATGTGCTAGCTTCTTCGTTTAAATTTCTAGCTAAACGCGATACAAAAGAAGGAGATACTTTCTGTAATTTTGCAATTTCTCGTTGTGAATGTTTGTTTGATTGTAGAAGAGCTTGTATAGCGGCTTTTTGTTTACTTGTTAAATCTTTCCCGGGCATTTTCTACAAAAAAAAACCCAAATATTTCAATTTTTTTCAAATTCCAAATAATTAATTATTAAGAGAGAGATAGAATAACAATTTTACCTTTGCAATAACGATATATCAACACAAAACACTTAACGATACTCCACAACTTAGCTTCTATACGGTTATGACGAAATATTTTAAAAAATATCGATGCATTCTCTAAACTGTGAACTCGCTAAATGTAAGTTGATAACTGAAATATTTATATATACGTACTTTACTCTTCTAAATATCATTTCTCTGGTATTTTTATTTATTGATACAATAATCTAGTCCCCCTATAAACGATCGGATTCAAAGCAAAAGAATATCACTATAGTAGGATAGGAATTTCCAGGTAAAAGGGTTGATTTATGACATGTTTCAAGTAATATGGCCAGGGACTGGAGACTTTTTTTATGATCATATTGTATTTTGTTTTATATAAATAGTTGCATGATGCTTTTAGACCAGCTTTTTACTGTTTATTCTAACGATACACCACTCAATCCTATATAATGAGAAGCAGTTTTTTTCTGCTACTGTTTTCATTGTCACTACTTCATATTTGTCCTCGAGGTCTCGTTTAGTAAATCGTTGGATGACTTGCCCTCCTCCAACTGGATAACGATCACCAGATACGTAGCAGCGGCACTTGCGATCTTAAAACAAATGACTAGCTATTATTAAAGTTCGAAAAGCGAATTAGTCTAGGAAAAACGAACCGAATATAACAACGAGTAATCGACGACGAAGAATCCTAGCGCCGAAAATGTCAATCTCTGATGCAGGAATTGTATGGAATACATCTGGATCTGAAATTCATAAGGATAAAGTGCGGTTTTTAAACTACGAGGGCGATTCGTAAAGTAAGTTCAGTTTCCGCCTAGTGAGCAGAGGAGTGGGGATATCGGCGCGATCGAAGCGCTACGGTGTAGTCTAGTTCAATGTGAATCTGACAGTGCTAGTGAGAGAGTCATTCTTTCAGGACATTCTTTCATATTTTGTTTGTTTAAAATGGGTGCTGCAATTGAAAATCCTGCCGACTGTGAACTGTGTACTGTTATCCGATTTCTGTGTGCAAAGAACATGAAGGCTTCTGAGATTCATCGTGAACTCTTCCCGTTTATGGTGAGAAGTCATGAGTGACAGTGTGGTTAGAAGATGATGCCGTAAGTTTCGAGAAGGACGAACTAATGTCCATGATGAAGAACGGAGTGGAAGACCAACTATTGTAACGGACGAACTTTTGGGTAATCTCGAAGAAGAAACTCGTGACAATCGGCGATTCACAATCACAGAACTGAGTGCCTTTTTCCCTAAAATTTCACGTACAGTTCACAACAGGATCACAACGATTTAAGAGCTGAAGGGATGAAGAGCTGCATGCCAGTGTTACAGCATGGCTTAATTCACAGGCGGCAGAGTTCTATGAAGAGAACATTAAAAAACTGGTCCATCGCTATAACAAATTTCTCAATCTTAATGGCAACTATGTAGAAAAATAGCTGATAGTAGTAGCTTTAAGTTATATACGAGGGTAAGTCAAAAATTACTTACACTTTTAGTTCTACAACATACATTATTTTTCGATATAGTCTCCACCTTTAGCAATGCACTTGGTCCAGCGAGCCACAAGCTTCCGTATGCCTTCTTGGTAGAAGGTTTTCGGTTTGTCGTGAAGCCACTTTTGCACCGCATCCCGAACGTCTGTGTCTGAGGCAAATCGACGACCTCTCAAAGCTTCCTGGAGCGGTCCAAAGAGATGAAAGTCTGAGGGAGCGAGATCAGGGCTGTAGGGAGGGTGTTCCAGGGTTTCAAAGCCCAACCTGTTGATAGTTTCTATGGTGTTATGGTCCGTGTGCGGACGGGAGTTGTCTTGCAAAACAAAACTTTCTTTTAGAGTAGACCACGGTGTTTGTTTTGAATTGTCGTCGGTGGTGGAGGTTGACGGCCGTCCAGCCCCCTCTTTTTGTGTTACGCTCGTGTGGCCACTTTGAAACATTTCGATCCACAAGAAAACGCTTTTACGAGATAAAACACTGTCCCCGTATTGTGACAAAAGTCTCCAGTGAATTTCAGCACCTTTCACACCCTCTGACCACAAAAATCGGATCAATGCTTAGGCGTTTCGAAATTTTACCAATTTTGTGCGCTTAATATCATTAAATATATGGTTATTCAAACGTAAGTAGCCAGTTTAAAAGGGCTCTATCTTTTGGAGATACATCTTAACAGTTTTGCTCCATATAGATATCATTATGGTTTAATGATAAAGATTTGAGATTTTTTTCTTCATTTGGTTCTTAATTTTTTGCAAAGAAAAGAATTATTTGCCATCATAATAACGCCCCGGCCCACTCATCGGCAATTGCAGCAGCAAAACTAGTCCAGTTACGGTACGAATTGGTGCCCTACCCACCATATTCGCCAGATTTAGCCCGCCGTGACTTTTTTCTTTCTCTAAACTTGAAAAAATGACTTGACGGAAAGCGGTTCGCGTCAAATGAAGAGGTCGTTGCCGAAACAGTGACCTATCTTGCAGAATTCGACAAATCCTATTATTTGGATGGCTTAAAAAAATTAAAACATCGCTGGACTAAGTGTATAAAGCTACAAGGAAATTATGTCGAGAAATAAATGTATGAAATGCTAAATAATTGCGTTGTTTTCCTTAACACTTGTATTTATTATACCATCCTGCAACAACGTTAGCTTACTCCATAGTAAAATCTATCTTTTTAGGCGTTAAGAAAATGCCTTACCGTTAAAAACTTTAATATCCTTATATTACTCAGAGGTACAATCTCGACTAACCTACTTTTAAACTTCTTCGTCGTCTGTAAAAACAGTGTTTATTACCCAAAAACATTTAATGAGAGTAATCGTTGTGATACGAACAGGCTCGTACAAGCCAATTTTCACGTCTTTAAGAATTCTGACCTTACCATACCTCCTCATTTTGGAAACTTTATTATATTCATAAAAACAAAGACAGTTATGTGACAAACCAAAACGTGCATCGTCACAACACCCGACGAACAAACAATTTTCATTTGCCAGAATTTGAATTACGAGTAAGCGGTTATGAATCCGGCTAACTATTGGTCATGGAGTTACCTCAAAGAAAGAGTATTTCTTGGTAGTCCTATTACTCGTGAGGAACTGAAGCAATCGATATCACATGTCATTGGGAACATTTCTGGGAATATTCTTCCAAACGCTGTTCATAATTCAGAAGAACGAATTTTGTTTTTATTTTTGCAAAATCTAAATATTTAGCAATCTTACGGTCATTTCAAACTTGGAACTTACTTATGAATAATCTACATATATGATCCATACTACTTACTTGCTTTTCAATTTCGATGTATCTGAAGACGTTGCTTCGTATCTCGTGAAGGATAACCGGCGTTCTGTTTGCCTAAAATGTTTTTTAAAAATAATATTGTAAGAATGCAGTCATGTTTAAATAGGGTAAACGCATAAGAGTCTCTTGCAGATACTACGAATTAGCAATAGAGATACTTTACGTCAAGGATTGGAAATGCTACAGTACCAGGGATAAACTTATGCGCCCACAACAAATTATGTATAAATAATTCATATTTTGACCACAAGCCACAACATAAATACAGGTTCAACAATACCAGAGGTCAAAAGTCAATGATCGACTTCGTAATCACAAACCGGAAACTGCACCCTAGCCAAATACTTGACGTACAAACACTAACGTCTGCAAATGCTGTTACGCAGCATAGCCTGGTCTTATGCAAAGCCCGAGTAACCCCATGTGGATTAAATAGCAAAAAGAAACCTAACTACATAACCAGATTTAGTGTAGAATGCTTGAAGGACGAGTACACCAAAATCCTTTACCAAAGACGATTGGATAAAAGGATCACACAAAACTCTATCACAGAAATAGATAGTGTTGAAGAATCCTGGGGAAAAATAAAAGCCAACATAACAAATAACGCCACCAAAACAATAGGACAAAAAACAATTAACACAAATGCGCCAAAGAACAATAAACCATAGTTTACACAAGAAGTCAAGATAGCAGCAAAGGAAAAACGAGACGCCTACATAAGATACATTAGTAACAAAATACTGGAGGAATATGAAGTCTATAAAGAAGTCAGGAATAGAGTGAACAGTAAGGATTAAGAGACTGAAAGAAATATACTGGGAAAGATTCTCAGCAGAGATGGAGCGTGATATGCATGGAGGCCAAAAAAAGGTATGGAATATGCTAAGAGGAAGAAAGAAGAAGGTCAATGAAGGAATAAGAAAGATATGGTACCATATGGCAGATAATGGAGAACAAGCATAACCATTCCTACATATAAAAAAAGATTAAAAACTGATGCATAGAATTACAGAGGAAAACGCTGCTTCGGTTTACATTAAAATTGTTAACGAAAATGTTAACACAGAAAATAACCAATACAGTGGGCATATCGGAAGAACAACAGTAATTCAGCACCAACAGCTCCACAACCGACGCCATCTTCATGTTGCGACAACTAATAGAGAAGTCCATACAGTTTGACAAACCGATGTTTCTTTGCTTCGTGGATCCTAGACAAGCACTCGACAGAGTTCGATTGAAAGACGCAATTCAACTTATGAGGCAGAAGAACATCCATGAAAATTATACAGATATAGTCAGAGAAGAAATAAATGTGTCGGCAGGAATCAGACAAGTGGACAGCTTCAGCCCTTGTCTCTTCAATATGGTTATGGACAAGATAATAGAAAGCGTAAACGAAATCAACGCTGGCTACAAGATGGGAAATCGGTCGTTGGGGATCCTCTGCTATACGGATGATGCGGTTCTTACAGTCGAGAACGAGGACAACCTGCAACGTCTACTTTATAGATTTAACACAACAGCACAAAAGTTAAATATGCTAATATCTTACGAAAAGGCAATCAATGGTGACATCCAAAAATCCCATAAGGTGCAAACAAATGGCTAGCGAACATATAATAGACCAAGTCATGAACTTTACTTACCTGGGAATAGAGGCATCGTGTGATAGACGCACTAAAACAAGCAAATAAAGCAGCCAGAATGTCGGGATACCTGAGAGATATAATATGGAGGAACAGATACATGGATGCAGATAGTAAAATCCGAATATACAAAGCATGTGTAAGGTCAATACTAACCTACACAGCCAAAACCAGAGCTGAGACAACACAGACGAAAACACTGATGAGAACAACCAACATGAAGGTGCTAAGAATTATTAGAGGAATCTCACTTAGAGACAGAATAAGGAACGAGGACACAGTGAGAGAAACGGGAGTTCAGGATGTCGTAAGATGGACGTGAGCACGACGTCGAAAGTGGAGAGATCACGTCGACAGAATGGATCTAGGAAGAATAGCAAATTGGGCAAAAACACAAAAACCTAACACGGAAGGACCACCAGGGAGACCCCCCAAGAAATAGAGTGATCAACATCGCAAGAGCTGGGATGAGAGAATGAACAGGACTATGTCCTACTACAAGAGGAAGAAGAAGAGATACTAACGCTTTGAAATACAGCTGGTAAATTTAGATTGTTGTCCAAATTTTTCGATATTAAGAAAAGATACTTACAAAGCTACAGGTTCTAGCACAAGCGTAGACCAAGAAATATATCTCGATAAGTTCGTCGATAATCCAAACGACGGCGCAAGCTGCTGCCCAGCCGGTGAAGAGATTCCACTTCTTAGTTAGGCCGATGTATAAGCAATAGGAATGGAATAGAATGTCGACCATGGATACGAATATGGAATACAACAATTGTACGCCGAAGACCGTGTTCATCGATCGGCAAACGTCGCACAGCTTATAATGGTACCTGACGAGAATGCGCAGATCTCGAACGAACGCCTTGGCGGGTTTCCTCCGAAAACTCGTCAATATGTTGACGTTGATTTGTTCAAATCTCTGGGAGATCGCCGAGACGATTATCGCGAACTGATACTTGGAAAACGTCTTCATGAACGTGCCGAAGAAGACCGTCAACTGTTGTAGGAAATCTATCGATACGTTAACGACGATCAGCGTCGATCGCAACACTATCGACAAGAACATGAACGCTAAGACGGCGTAGACTTTAGCTCGGACCGGTACGCTAAGGTCAATTCCCAGCAAGTTTGTGGCCGATCGATCCACGTAGTCAATGGATTTGATCGCTTTCCTGCACAGATCATCTAAATTGGAAGTATGTATGGCAGTAGTTAAAAGGCGAAACAGAGAATTTTTTCTCCTAATTTCTCGATAGAACTTTATGAGATCTGAACCATTTTTTTATTCCTACCATTAATATGAATATTTTCTTAAATTAAAACTAAACGATTTATTTAGAAAAAACATTTTTTTGATCTAGGATTTTCTTGATTTTCCTACGAGAATATTTATTTAAGCCAATATGAAATTTCAAGAATATTATTTTGTTATATTATACATTTTTATAGTTTTGAAATAAGAATACTTTCTTGAATAGAGACTGATTTTTGTAAAAAAATCTAATTTCTTGATGCAAAAAAATCATTTCTCTGCGTGTAGACAAACACACCGGAAAAAAAATTTTCTTTTTCGGTGTGTCTGTCTACTCCATTTGTCTGTTCGTCATACATGTTTAATTTGATAAAAAACGTTTTAAAAATATTCAACGTGACTTGATCCTTAACATGACTTCATTGATATTAAATTTTAAATATTAAATAAAATAAAAAAATACAAATGAAAAGAGAAAGATGACGACAAGATATAACTTGAAAAACCGGTAAATGTAAGAAAAGGATAATGAAAAAAGCTTTTTCTTTTCTTCTATTAACGACATAAAACCCCAAAATAAATTAATATTTAAGTAATTAAACGAAGGTCAAAGAAAAGAAAAAGAAAGTATACATGTCAATAAGTAGATAATACATAAGCAATGTAAAAATAAAATAAATAATAAACAATTAAAGTATAAAATGATATCACATGCGTATACCGGATGTCCCGGATTCAATCTCGTATAAGCGATATCTTACTTATTTGTAGAGATATAAGATCGAGCAAGGTGTCGCCGAAAATAGTTTGCAGAATCCTAAAAAAGATATACTGTTTAGAACTACCAATGCTAAACCACCCTCTAGGAAACCTCCCTTAAATCAATTTGTTTAAACTGCGCCCCTCATCCTTTTGACTTTCGACGCAATACTCACATAAGTTTAAAATCGTCTAAGTTGGTAAGCAGAGTAGAATACACAACTTCTTTCAAATACCCCCACAAAAAGAAGTCCAGCGGGTTTAAGTCTGGCGAACAAGCTGACCATTGAATAGAACCGTTAGTACCAATCCATCTCTTGGGATATACGCCATTTAAATATTCTACAATCTACCGCGAGTTATGGGGCGCAGCGCCGTCCTGTTGTCGCCACAAATCATTGCGCTCTATTAATGGAATATGTCACAGTTCTAACTAAAGTATATTGATTCAATCCAATATAAACCACTACATTTATTTGCATTTCTTGTGTTCTAATTACATGATGAGAATATTTTTAATTTGATGGAAATGAATACATACGTATAATCAAACTTAAATTAACAATTTATAATATGTTTTTATTAATAGCTATTTGTTATTAATAGATATTTGTTAAATGAAATGTTTGTTTATACCGTTACATTCCTATCTTCTAGTACTTTAATCATAAAGTCGAAAAGATGAGGGGTGCAATTTAAAAAAATTAGTTTAGGAGAGGTTTCTTAGAGGGCGGTTTACTAAGGCTAGATTTAAAAAGTATATCTTTTAGGACTCTGCAAACCATTTTCGACAACACCTTGATCACTCTTACATCTCTACAATTAAGGAAGATATCGCTTGTAACATTGAATCTAGGGCACTCGATATATCTAACAAAATAATAAGCAGCCGCACTAATTCTGCAAATCTTGGATTCTGATTTTCAATTGTATTAAAATGCCATCACCTATATATGCCTTATTTTTGAAATATTCCTTGTGGAAACATCGATTATAAGTACTATATTTTCCATTTTTATTATACTTAAAAGTGGATAAGGACACAAACACCAACAATAATCAGAGCCAGACAAGATTTATTGACATTTTTGATAGGGTCAGAAAAGCAGCACGCTACCAGTAGAGGATTAAGCTTCTAAAGTGAAGAAACAAAAAAAATCTAAAGTTATAGCTGATGTCCCTTTAACTAAAAACATTGGGTTGACTAATTTAAATAATCTGTGCTTTCCTGAGTGGATTCCTGAAAAAGTAACCCCCGACGATGTTGACGAAGGTTATTGCAACAACCAGCAACGATTCTACCACCACCACGTCTTTGGAGACAATTTGATGGTAGTTCTCGTCTGCTAGCAACGTGTAGATGCTGTACGTTGTGAAGATGGTATAGAATAGGATATGAATCAGCGTAAAATAGAGTTCGTTCTTCGGATTACGCGTTTGCTCGCTAAAATTCAGTGTTACCGGTACAGTGCCAATGGATCTCGCGATGTTGAACATCGGTCTTAATGACGCGTAAAAGAGATGTGTCCGTTCTTCGCGTTTCGCGTTAGTAACGTCGATTCTGTTCTGCATCTTTCTGCGCATACAACTTTTCGTGCTCAGAAACAGTATGCCACTGATTTGACTGATTCATTTCGAATATTGAAGACCGGAACAAAAAAGACCAATATCCAATAAATATTATTATTCATTAGTCCATTGTTCTGATTACCTATTCAATGATTGCTTTGATTGTATCATTGGATACAATTTCTCTTAGTGTCGTTTGATTTGATTATGGTACAATCAGGGGTGAGACATACATATATACTACCAGCTATATTTCGAGGATCAATACAATGCTTCGTTCTTTTTTACCTGCTGCGTTGATTGCTTTTGAGCTGTGTGTAGTGGAAATGGTGTCATAAATTTCGTTTCAAATGGAAACGAAAAGTATAAAGTTTTTAAAGCCTGTACAAGATTCAAACTATACAACAAGAAAACAGAAACGGATATGACACCTCGAGATATAATGTTGAGAGCGGTAAAAGAAATAAAATTAAATAATAGAACAATAAGAAATGTGGCTAGACAGTTTAACAAACCTGATAGAACACTAGCCAGATTTTGCTCCAAGGTTTCGCAGTAGGAAGTTGAATATTCCGGTTCTTTCGCTACTATCTAGGACGGCATAGTTATATCTACTGGCACTAGGTGGCGCCAGGAAATATTTCAGTTGCTGTTTTTGAAGATTAGTGGCATAAAGTGAGAGATGTAAGAGCAATGTGGACAGGAGCAAAAAGCGTTAGTGCTTTTCTCCTCTCACATTGTTTTTACCGGTAGTGATTCCATCAATACCATGAGCGATTTATTAGCATTATCTTTCTAGGCACTTTTTTCATGTGTACTTCTACTTTAAGTTCACTTTTGTTTGAACGTTATTCTGTAGATAATCTCTACTTTAGCCTTTCTAAAAACACAAGCAATGTGAATAATTTACTGCAGTGTGTGCTGATATGTCGTACTGTTTTAAACAAGGTAAGTGCAATTAATAACGTGTATATAAATAATATATATTTCAAGAATTTTAAGTAAATTAATGCTTTATTTTAAGAAAATGAAACTATTGATTTATGAACAGTACCTAAACGCTTTCTGAAATTAAGAAAACTATTTACTATCCTTAAGAAAATATTGTTTTCTGTTATATATACGGCTATTTACTCATACTAAGAATCGCTTCCTTCAAATTTTCTGTAAAATTTTCTTCAATCAAGATAACAAATGTCTTAAACAAAGAAATACAATTATTTCATTACAAGTATATACTTCTCTTAAGCAGAGAAAGAAAAACGCTAAGAAAATATTTCTTTTGATTTAAAGCAATTATGGTGTTGTAGATGATTAAAACAGTAATTGTCTTAAATTGGGGCGGACAAGTAAACGTCTCTCTGCGTGGATGGAGTACATGTAGGTACACAAGCTGATGAGTCTTACAAGGTCTCTAACATCCCTAATGAAAGACTTGTAGCTCCAATATCAAGCTCGAAAACAAACGTTACATTCGATTGGTTCTCCTCCTATGATTTCATATTAAATCTCTTACTCCAGCATAAACTAGCATCTATCGGAACTGTTAAGAAAAATAAAACAGAGAAAGGCATTACTGAGCACCGAAAAACGACCACTTTGCAGTTCTTCTATTTCCTTTCAGATAATCCATAAGTGTAGTGTCTTACGATCCTAAGGAGTTCAAGAATGTACTACTTTATTCAACTCTTCACCACGATAACACACTAATTGAGATATCTTCAAAAATAAAGCCGGAAATTATTCATTTTTACAACACGACGAAAGGTGGCGTTGATACAGTTGACGAACTTTCAGCAAGATACAATGTTTCCAGAAATAGCAAACAATGGCCTCTAACGCTATTTTTTTTCACTTTTAAATACAACAGGTGTTAATACAAATGCTCAACAGGCCTTGTAAGCCCTGGGCGAAAAGAAGTTACATAATACATAGTTAATTACACTCACATACGAAACTCAATACAAAAACTTATTCATTCTAATAATTTCCTTTACAGATTTTCGTTGGATATTCCTACAACCCTTCTCCAGCTCTCCCTATCTCTTGCCCGGTCTCTCCAATTCACAATGTTAATTTTTTGTAAGTTCTCTAAAACGCTGTCAAGCCATCTTTTTAAATAAATTCTATCCTTCTTAATAATGCGGATAGGCTTGTTTAAAAAGTTGCACCATCAGATAAGTTTCCACATTTGCCTCGGTGAAGGATGTTCGCCGAAAAAATGTTCTTATATTTCGAAAACGACCGTTCCACGTCTACCGAAGTAAGACAGGCGTAATTAAAATAATCTTTAGACTCAGTCAAGGAATCTGCAGATGCCCCATCGCACATTTGTCTTAATCTTGTGTAGTCCGGATTCTTTTTTAAAATACTATCGAACTTAGCTAAAACTCGTCCACTTGTTGCATCGTTTATACTGTGTAACAATGTACTAACTTCGTCCACGACTTGCACTGATTCTACCAACGACAATCCAGAATTTTGCAAATTTTCTATCGGGTCTACTAACCCTTTGTAATTGTTGCTAATATTCTTTAGATGTGTTTCAACAGAAATATCGAGAAATCCCTTCTGGCTCATCCTAATAGCTCTAGCTTCGGCAGGGACGAATTGCAAAATAACGGATTTGACTTCTTGAAAATGTTCATTATAATAAAAAGCGGCTTTTAACCACGTTCCCCAACGCGTAAGAATGGGCTGTGGTGGTTCTCGAATACCAGGGCATAACCTGTGGAATGCCCTAGTCCTCTTAGGACTTTTGAGAAACACTTTTTTTGTGTTTGCTATTAATGCATCCACCTCCGGGTAACACTCTCGAATAGTTTGTGCCACAAGATGTAAAGCATGGACTTTACACGTAACATGTAAAAGTCCTTCACACTTTTCTTTAAGGGAGCGGCCTACACTACACATTGTTGCTGCACCATCGCTCATGAACAACAACAGTTGACTGGTTGACACTTGAAATTTTTGTAACGTTTCGAGAACTACGGCCGTAATTGCTTTACTAGTATACTGTTTTAATCTTCTGCTGGCTAATAGAATTGCAAAATTTGGTTTAATAGGATTTAATACGCGCACTATTATATTGAAAATAGAATTTTTTTTGCAATCTGTCGTCTCATCAAGACATAGCCACAGCTGTTTATCTTTTAATTCGGCTTTAATTCGATTTTCAATGTCCTCACGTATTCGTGGAATATCTCTCCGTAACGCTGTCCGAGATGGTAGTATCCACTCGGTATTGTATGTACCCCAGAATTTTCGAAATGCTTTTTTATCAAGTATACGAAGTGGTAGACCACATACCATAAACGTTAAAAGCAATTCTAATTGAAATTGACGTTGTTGTGACACACCATTTCTTTTATTTCTGTGGTGTGCGCTATTTATATGTCTTTCACAATCACGTTTGCTCCAGCACAGTAGTTTCTTTTTACAAACTTTACAGAAAATTGTACTCCCATTGTAGTGTAAATCCACAAATTCACTAAGAAATTTATTAACTTTCGTAGGTAATGGCCGTTTATTTTTAATAGTTACGTTAGACATAATCACTAAAGCGAGCACACCGATGCTTGTTTCTAGTATGCCACGAAGTGGTGCAAACGTAACATCTGCAGACTCGTCATTTGTTGATGAATAGAGCGCGTCATCCGTAAATGAATAAGCGCGCTGTTAGTTCGTAGCCGTCGATGAATGAACTTTTTTTTTGTAGTGGCCCACTGTGAACAACGCCCTATTTATCAACGAACACCCAAACTGCAGGTGTATATTTGCGCGTCTTCACGACGTAATAGACAGTGGTTTTGGTCCTCGTCCTAATAATTACATATTTAAATTACCTATGTTTACATACATATATGCGCCCGGCAGCCTGATTGCGAACCTGGCGCGTGGCGCTCTTGGCCCGCTCTATTCATAATCGCCCAACACTACTTTAAGTTACGTTGTTTAGATGTTTATATTGAAGCCTGTACACAAATAATGTCAAGATGTTCTTTTAACAACATTTCACAAAAATTGTGTATTATAGATCCGAAAAAAATTAAATAAGGAGATATCCCATCAATAGTTGATGTTGCTCTATCATTTTCTCATATCATTAGTGAAAATTAGACGAATGTAGCATTGCTTCAAACCAAAAACCCAACAATTCCAGCGCCATCTTTTATAATTACATCTGTACTTATTTTTCCTGTTTGCTACCCTAGAGTGTAGCTGAATAATTTTATTTTTAATTGCAGTTTAGAAAGAGCAATTTACTGTGGAACGGGCTTGTAAAAAATATAAGTTCAAATACAATATTTCGTTTTTGTTACAACCAACGTTTTACATGTATGCGGAGGTGTAATGTTGGCTGCCTGAGCATGTCAAGGACGCGAAATGATAGAAACGTGGTTCGGTCGAGTCGATAAACGTCAAAATTATGATTACACAAGATGTCCACTGTCTTATTTCTGTATGAGAAACGGTGTTATTAGCAGTTGTAATTTTTGTTTGTCGAGTTAAATTGTGCGAATTTATGGTTCAGTGTTACAGAAAACTTTTATCTTTTCGTTCAGTGATTATATTTTAGTTTCTGTTTTTGTGAGAAAAGGTACGTATTTAGAATACTTAAAGAGGAATGAGAAAATATGAAAATATCAAAACAACATGTATTATTCACATTGCACTGCAGTATCTACATATTCATTTATTATTTTTAAACACAATCGTTTTATTTGATACATGATCTTTTCAAATTAGCACACGCATTAATTTCTTTTGTTAAGTTATGGTTCATATTGCGTTTTGAAAATTATTAATATTAACAAAAGCCGTGAGATATAAAATGTGCTGCTGCAATTTAGTTAATGATCGCTATATTTTATTTATATAGGTCTGCTTAGTATGATGGTTCTAGTAATTTATGAAACAGTAAATCGTTGATTCTGTCTAACGGAGTAAAGATGGATCTTCCTCAGTTTAGTGCTGTGAAGAACTAACTTGGATTAAAGGCACAACAGCCTTGTAAGTGACCTTTCTTCTAGCAGTTTTTGAGTTACGTGACATATACTTTGTATATGTTTGTACGTCTGAGTGTTGATTTTGTTAATGTGTATACTTTATGGCTTAAGATAAAATGTGTTTTTCCTTTAAATGGGTACACTTAAAACAATTCGTTCTTTACTAATCGCTAGGTGTGTCTGTTGGAAGTGATTTGTCCTAAATATTCAAAATTTATTTCTACATCATTCCTTATCGGCAATCCGATGGCATTGTGTAACATTGTGATAGAACTTTTTTAAAATATTAATTAAGAAAGCTTTGGTTTTAGTTAACTGTTAATTGTCTCTGCTGCATGTCAACAGTCAATCCATTGTCATTGCTTCGAAACTCACCATCAAAAGCCATGTCTTGTCGGTTCATCATCCTTTCTTTACTTCTTACACATTTATATGTATTAAATACGGCAGTTTCATTGATCCGTTTTAAAAGTGTTTATGTTGGCAAGGGTCCAGCATTTAAAAATGTTTATAAGGGTATACAAAGATGTGTTAAAAGAAAAAATCTATATGTGTTATTTGATGATTTTATTAAAGTAAATGCACGAAATGTGTTAATTCCATTGTTGGTTGACTTGTATCAATTTTCCTAATAAAAAATCGATATACAGGGTGATTCAAATTAATGGTATCCAACACTATTGCGGTCCCCATTATTATTGGTCCTACAAAATCACATTCTTGCTGCTAATTAATATGCAGCTCGTAAAAAAAAAACAATTTATTGAATAATGCGTTTTTATAAAAAAAATCAGAATTTATAATTTGTTTTAATGCAACACCTTGTATATTTTTAAAAAATCTGAAAGGTGGTACAATTTCTCATATAAAACCTTTAAGGGGAACTGTTGTATATTGGGACAATATTTTACAAGTGGGTCTAAAAACCGTCCTTTTTTTTATTTTTCAATTGTTATTTCTTTTTTATTCTGAAATCAACAAAAGGTTACCAATTTATTTACCAAGAATGTTAGAATTACAAAAAATTGAAAGAAAAAAAGGACTGCCCCACTATGCAACTATCCTGTGTTTCATGTTGGAATTGGGGCATGTTCATATTGGGACAATCTAATATTAGTGAAGTTTTATATAAAAAAGAAATACAATTCGTCAGTGAGTTACAGAAAACAATACACTCGGTAATAAAAGCAAAATATATTTAAAAACCTCATCAATAAAACTAATTTAATTTTATTTTGATTTTATTGAGCAAGAAACGGGTACAAAAAAAACAAGGGTCCTTCTTATGTGTGTGTCAGAAATAAAAATATAATAAAAGGCTAAACAATCTAAACAAACAAGGCCACTATTCTATATTGTACGGTGAAAAGTCGCCTCAAAACGTCATTGTTTGGGGGCTCTTTCAGTTCCACCTGACATTAAAAGAGCAGGAAATTTAACAAGAATATCTTCTTGCGAAACAAGGTCTTCATCCCTTTTTTCTGGAAACAGAAACTTGTCACTAGAAGTTTTCTTTGGGACCTCCTGGCGAATGGTCCACAAATGTTCCTTCGATTTTGGACTCTTTTTCCTAACACGTCGGTCTAATTCTTCCCATAACAACTCTATCGGGTTCAGATCGGGGGACTGTGGCGGCCGTTCCATAATTTTTAGGGTTCTTTCATTTTCTTCTTGCTGCAGGTAATCTGTGCACAATTTAGATTTATGTTTGGGGTCATTGTCCTGCATAAATTCAAATCCACGACCAATCAATCGCACTCCTGACGGTATGGCATTTTCCTCCAGGATTTTCCGATATTCTTCTTTTTTCATTATGCCCTCAATTTTGAGCAAGCCCCCTGTTCCGATTAATGAAAAACAACCCCAAACCATTACAGATCCGCCTCCATTCTTCACCGTAGGAACTATACACTCCCGTAACATTCTTTCCCCTCTTGATCTGCGTACGAAAACTCTCCGTCTATTTCCAAAAACCTCAAACTTGGATTCGTCAGTCCACAAAACGTTTTTAAAATCGTCCACTGTCCAATCTCTATGAGCTTGTGCCCATTTCAGTCGTTTCAGCCTATTTCCTCTTCGGAGTAACGGTTTTCGACAAGCCACTCGCCCATGCAACCCAGCCTCTTTCAGCCGACGTTTCACAGTACTCACAGAAACTTTGGAATCTCGCTCATTATTGAATTCTACAGCAATTTCTGATGCTGTTAGTCTTCTATTGCACTTACTAATTATTTTTATTTGTAAAGCTTCCGCAGGAGTCGTTTTTCTTTACGGTCCTGGCCGATTACGACCTTGCACGTCACCGGTTGTTTAAATCGAACTAGTATCATGTACTGTAGATTTTTTTATTTTTAATTTATCCGCAATCCGTCTTTCTGCGTACCCTTCCTGATGCAAGGTAATAATAGCAGATCGTTTTGAAACAGCTAGAGGCTTTCCACGGGGCATTTTAAGCAGTCAAACCGAAATTGTTTTATTTTTCACTTGCACAACCACAGATACTTTCTCAATAACAATCTCTTCAGAACTACTGCGTTTACAAATGTTATAATACTTTATAAAGTGTATACGAATATTTCCAGGTAACACGAGTGAATCAGCTAACACTCCTAGGGATTATTATAAAGCTTTATTTTGTCACTGTAATTATTGGAGATTTCCAACATAATTATATATTTTATGATAACGGTCGTATAATAGACAAATGCTACCTGGAAATTGGTAAAAGGCTTCTAGAAAAGGTTAGTTTTAATAATTCCTCACAGAAATGTATATTATATAATTTGAAAATTTTTTCCTAAACAGTTAATATAATTTGTCAGCTTGCCCGAACTTCCATGAACGGTACTGTACATCACTATCACTGAAGCCTTCAAATAACTTCTTGGTTATGTTTTTTATCTTCGCTTTTTATGTTTTAATTATCTTTTCCTCTACTTTTCGTCTCTTCTCTTCTATTATCAAAGTGCCAGTTAATATCATGGATGTGATCTTCTTCCTCTTTTGAGTCAGCTTTCTGGAAAAAGCTTTCAAATGTGGGCGTATAGATTCAGGAGGAACGATATTCTTTTTAGAGGCTAACTGCAAATGAGAAACAGTATTTTCCGCGTTCGTTCCTGAGCAACTTGGTTTTGTATTGTCTGAAGTAACTGGCAAAATTATTCCAGGCACATTGGTCACATCATCCATTCTTTCTTTTCACTCCAAGATACTGGAATGGATTTTTGATTTGAAACTGCAAATTTATACGCAAATAATCGACGTTTAGCGAACAATCCATAACACATATCTGCCGCATTTATTAAATATTCACTAAACAGCTGCTTTTCATCGTCCCACCCTTCATTTAGTCCCACTGTTCAACCGCACACATGTTTTAGGTTACCATTTCATATTTAAACATAAAATCTGGATACAACCAAAACATCTTTAAGCCTATCTCATAATACTCTAGGCAGCATGTACACTAATAATTACAATTTAATTTTAATAAATAACAAAAAAACACGATACAGTTTAATCGGACAAAAAAAATTTAAGATTGTATGTAGTATTTCCTTCCTTTTTATAGGGGACGTTACACGCGTATAACGCTCTAATTTATTTAGATTATTACTTCATGTATGTACTTTGCAGGAAATTTAAATAGTCCCAGTATGCAACCTGGCCCAGTACACAACACTCTCCCCTCTAGACTATTGTTCTAAAGTAAACATTAAGAAAGTTACAACGATTTTTAGTTTTTGCTCAAGGATATACAAGGGTAATTTGAAAAAATTCCAGACTAACACAGAAACAAGAAGTTCTTTTTGTTAAATTAGGTTTTATTTTTCAACATAGTCTTCTCATAAGTCTCTACATTTTTCCCAGCAATGCTCCAATCTCCTTAATCCGTTCAAATAGTAATTGGCATCTTATTCTACAAAATAGGCGTTTACGAATGTGATGGCCTCCTTATTCGATGAAAAAACTGGTGAATAGGGTGGATGGTCTATCAATTCGAATTTCAATTCATGCATATTTACCATAGCGACTACTAGAGTAACCAAAACTTGCGGACTCGCATAGGCGTCGGTATTACGGGTTAATATAAGAATACGAAAAATTCATAAATAAACTTACTTGCTAATTATTCAACAAATTAGAGGCATCAGGATGTGAACTACTGTAAACTTGCATCATTGCATATGTTTCCACAGTTACTTCTTTAAACCTTGTGCGTCGACAAGAAAATTATTCTTATACATAGAAAACGATCTCTCCACATCTAAGGAAGTTACATTTGCACGTAGAAACTGTTTTTCAAAATCACTTAAAAGTTCACTATTCTTACACTTATTATAAACGGCCTCTAAAGTATTAAAATCGGGATTTTTCCTTAAAACATCTGCCAACTTTTGACTAGCGCATAATCCTGGCGTATCATTTAATGTGTGTAATTTATTTTTTACACTCTCCACTATGTCTAATGATTCCTGCAATGACAATTCAGTACATTGTAGTTTTCTGATGGCATCTAGTAATACTGTATAATTGGTACATATTGTTGTTAAATCTTCTAAAAGTTGAGGAATTTGAAATTCTCTTTGACTTTCTATAATTGCTTTGAATTCATTCCGATTAAATCGCATTATAACTGATTGAATTTGTTGAAAATGGATCAAATAGTAAGAAGCTGCTGTTAGCCAAGTACCCCATCGCGTTAAAATTGGTTCAGGAGGTTCTGGAATACCTGGACAAAATTTACGAAATTCTTTTAAACGTTTAGGAGATTTACGAAACACTGCTTTAGTACTTCCAATCATCCGATCAACGTTTCCGTAATGTTGTCGAATAACTTCACCAACAAAATGCAAAGCATGCAGCACGCAGGTTATATGTATTAAGTTAGGAAATATATGTTTTAAGGATCGCCCAACACTTAACATCGTTGCTGCACTATCTGTCACAATCTTCACAACTTGATCTTGGGCAATTTTAAATTTTTTCAAAGCGTTCATTATCACTTTTTGAATATTTTCCGCGGTACATTGTTGAACACGTTCGCAAGCTAACAAATATCGAGATGCTGTGTTCTCGCTAGATAAAACGCGAGCTATTACATTCACAATACTGTTTTTCTTTATATCGGTCGTCTCATCCACGGTAATCCATATTTTTTTGGAACACAAATCATGTTTACACACATTTTCTAGCATTTCTTTCATTCGCGGCAAATGATTCTGTAATTGTGTTTGTGAGGGTAATGGGTACTTTGGAACGTATTGTCGCCAAAACGTTTTAAAAGCTGCTTTTCTCACCAACGACAACGGAAGATTACAAGAGGTAAACTTAATTAATAAATGTATGAGGAATAGTGTATAAGGTATTTCAGTTCTTGCATTTCTCATATGCTTAATACCATTGACATGCCTCTGGCAATCAGTTCCGTCCAATGCAGCCAAACGAACATTGCATATTAAGCAAAAAACTGCACTACCGTCATATTTTAAATGGGGAAAAAGTGACACATACTTATGTACATTAGTAGCAAATCTATTACGAGGCATTGTTTTCTTAGGTATGTAAATATTAGTTCTATGTGAAACGATACACTAATTATGTACTTGGTATAATACTACAACACACAAAAAACACCAGCTATATTTTCAAAAGCGACACGTAAGTACATAACCTTGACCGTTCGACTAATCACTGCAACAGCTCAACCAGTACTAAAACGAAATCTCTCTCAGCGCGGTTTAACATGATTTATATTCAAGGTCGACACTACATGCCTGCTTCTCTACCGGTTTAGTTTATTTATGAATTTTTCGTATTCTTATATTAACCCGTAATACCGACGCCTATGCGAGTCCGCAAGTTTAGGTTACTCTAGCGACTACTGAAGACTTTCTTCAGATGCGGTCGTTTTCTCGCAACTTCCGCCTTCACCTTGCCAAGTAATGATGCGTAGTATGCTTCCGTTGTTCTTCCTTTTTCAAGGTAGTCGATTAACACAATTCTACGACTATCCCAAAAAACATCATCACTTTCCCAGTAGATGGAATAGTTTTCGCCCTTTTCGGATCCGAGTCAGCTTTCGCAATTCACTATTTCCGCTATGTATTGGCTTCAGCAATGTACTGGAGTATCCATATTTTATCTACAGGTATTAATCCACGCCAAGACTCCGATTTATTTCGCTTAATCTGTTTCAATAAGGCTTTGGAAATGTTAATTCGAATGCGTTTTTGGTCCCGATTAAGCAAGCATGGTTAGCTTTTTCTTATTCAAATTTTCCGTGCATGTATGACAAGAATATTTTAGACGAGTAACGCCATCTTCATGTTAAGGCTTGAATCTTTTCAGATTACCCTAGTATGTACCTATAACAATATTCTATCCTTTGTTAAATACGTGGCTATTCTATCGGTTTTGATTGTCAACCTGTTGCAATTATACCTCAATTTAATGCAAATGAACTTATTTCTGTTTTTGTGTGGTTCGTGGGCTTGTACTTATGGGGATCAATGTACGTGTCTAAGTACATCTCATTCTTAATCCGTTTGAAAATCCCTTATCTACGTATATCTATGCATTTATTATTTTTTTTCTAATGTGCTACATTTGTTCGGATATCTGCGCAGTTCCGATACGTGACCACCTGTGATGTTCCGTCAACTGCTCCGGATGACCGGTCTACAGAGCTGCACGGACGATTGTTCCGGCCGCGGCGAGTGCCACAATGGCACCTGCCTATGCGAGATCCGCTTCGCTGGCGATCACTGCGATGGCCCCAACCTACCCTATCACGCGTGCATCGGCAGCGTCTTCTTGCTGGTGGCGCTCGTCTGCGCCGTTCAACTCATCATGTGTATAACGTCCGAGTACAGGCGGCTGAAGACGCCCACTTTCCTCAAGGCGTGCAGGATGACCACGCAGAAACTGCTCTACTTCGTCACGTTCCTTGCGAGCGCCATACGAGGCGGATATTTCCTGTTTCCGGTAAGTTTTTTTAGTGTAATAATGTCTCGTCAAGTTGTCTCACATGTACAGGCTGCGCCATTGATAACGTCCATTTGATGGAGGCAGTGGTGCCATCAGCTACTTTGTAATTTTTTGTTTGTGTTGATGGATTGATGGAGAGTCCATCAAATACCAAATCTTTCCACTTGCTTTTAAAGTCGGTGGAAATTGTCAGATGTCAATTGTGGACACCAGCTAGTGACCTCATATCAGATTCGGATAAATTCATTAACTTTTTTGCTAGAACTCGTGCACCAATCATTTTATCAACTATTATTTTCGTTTTCAATAAAGATTGATGACTGAATTGATTAACACTAATGTGTCAATGTCACCCCATTTCCATCAAACCGTTTCTAAATTGTTTAGTTTGACAGATCATCGTAAAACCATCTAGAATCTTATAAAAAGTCAGACAAATTTGAATCACTAAGCTATCACATACTTTAGATATTGAATAACGTACTATTGTACAGGGTTGGGAGAAACTATGGAACCAAGCAAATGTCTTCAAAACGGAAACGATGATAATGCATCTGGTTTCCAATTTTTGTTGTTACTGTACTTCTGGTTTAACCGGAAGTAACTTCAACGTTTTTATTTAAATGGGGCACCGTTTATTTTTACATATTGCAATAGACCTTGTCGTTCCGGATTTCTCTACACTGGTTTTAGTACCATTATCTGTCAAAAATGGAAAAATAAAGCACCTCACATTTACTGTTTAGAGATAAGCATAAGTGGCTGGTATTGCAAGAATCAAACTAGAATGGTGTTTTGTTTAATAGTACTTTAATTGAATTACATTACTAGAGTGGACTGTATATTTGGTGTGACCGCTGGCGCGGCTAGAAGGCAATTTGTCTTAAAAAAAGGTACATGCAGTTTTGTTTGTATAACTAAATAAATCAAATCCTTGTCACTAACCTAGGCAAATATGCGGTAACAGCCAGAGGCGTGGCGAGCGCATAAAAGTTTACACATAAAATAGAAGGTAAGAAATAAATTATAAAACGTGCTGAAACACACCGTTTTAAAACTCTTCCGTGAAATCACAAACTGGGTAACATCTGTTAAATATTTGGATCATTAGATATGTTTCCACAGCTGTTTCAGTCAAGTGAGTACGACATGCGGAATAAATATTTTTTAATGCCGAAAACGACCGCTCGACGTCTAGCGATGTTATATTTGCATATTTAAAATAATCTTTGAAACAACTTAATGCATCTTCACACGCACCTTCACAAATTTGTCTTAATATAAGAAAATCGGAGTCTTTCTCTATAACACTTTCAAATTTACGTATTACACACCAATTTGTTTCGCCTTCTACAGCGCATAACTGTGCGTGAACATACCCAGACGACCATCCTTGACTCCTCAAGGTATAACTCTACTTGTCACCCAAAGTCATGACCCATCCGAGCCCTAAACTCTTCTACTCTCAACTCCAAGCTGCGCGAACAGAGCCAGCTCCAGCATAAGACGATCAAAGGGTTCAAGGACATTTCTGTCCGACCCTACTTCCGATTGCAGTTCCCAGTGCGTGAACATCGTTCACAATTTGAACAGAATCCACTAGCAACATCGAAACATTTTGTAATTTTTCTATTCCCTCCGCTAGTCCAAAGTAATTGTTGTGAATAGTTTGTAAATCTCTTTTAACCTGACTATCTTGAATTATTTCCTCGCTTTTCTTGATTGCTGCAGCTTCTGTCGGATTGAATTTTAAAACTACCTTCTTTACTTGATCAAAATATTTGTTGTAGTAAAACGCAGCCTGCAACCATGTTCCCCAACGTGTAACAATCGGCTGTGGTGGTTCAGGTAAATCAGGACACAGTTTGTGAAATAGTCGGGTACGTTTCGGGGACTTTAGAAACACTGCCTTTGTACTAGCAATCGATGCATTTACTAGTGGAAAACATGTAGGAATCGTTTGTGCCGCAAGATTTAGAGTATGGATTTTACACGTTACAAGTAAGAAGTTACCACTGTGTTCTTTAAGAGATCGGCCTAAGGAACGCATGTTTGCGGCACCATCACTCATAAACATTAAAAGTTGCATAGTTGAAACTTCAAATTTCTTCAATAAGTTCAACACCACCTTTAAAATCTCATCGGCAGTACAATTTATAACTCTTTTGGAAGCAAGTAAGAAGGAGGATGACGGTCGATGTGATTCCATTGTACGTACCATCATATTAACCACAGAATGTTTTTGACGATCTGTTGTTTCGTCCACACACAACCACAGTTTTTTATCTTTCAATTCCGTTTTCATTCTTTTTTCTATATGTTCACGAGCAAATGGCACTACATTTCGTATCGATGTCCGACTAGGTAATTTACAGTCCGCATATTTATTCCAGAAGGAGACAAATGCTTCTTTGTCTAGTAAACGAAACGATAGATTACATAAAATAAGAGTAACACATAAATCAAATGTAAATTTTTCTTGGTCTCGTATGCCACTTTTTGCAGAAGAATGCTGTTTGCTTTCGATGTGACGTTGACAATGGCTTCTGGACCAGCACATTAAAGGGATTTTACAAACTAGACATTGAATTTTAGCGCCATCAAAAATTAAGTCCAGCATGTCCACTATAAAGTTTTTAACTGTGTCTGCCATTGGTCGTTTTCGCGACGTACCTAACTGCGACATTTTTAAAGCAAACATAAGCGTACAATTACGAAATAAGTTACGACAGCCTACATATACACAGAACTACTCGCATACAGCATCGATTTAGTACTGACGCTGTGAACGCGTGAAATAAATAATCGCCGATACCGCACCACATATCTACTACATTGACTGTTACCGCTGTTTGCCCAGACTAGTCATTAGACTTACCTGCAGTTTCATCAATATCATCGTTTCCATATCATCTGTACATCAAAATTTGCCGCATCAAAAATTGGCAAAAGTGTATTCATTTCCTTTGCAATTCTCCGTTGTTCATACACGGTTGTTTATTGCGTTCATTTAGTGGAAGGGGTAAATATGAATCACAGCCTAGGGTAAAAAGGAACCACAACTGGGGAAATTATGAATCTAACACAACAGTTGTAATTTATTAATGGCTATCTGTGTTATTTTGTTTTTAGTCTCTTCTAGAAAAGATGCACATTTCATGTAAACAAACGTAGGTGTAAAACTATAAAAAAAGAGATAGATATCATACCGTAGAGAAGGTACTGTCAAAAATTCGGGATCAAAAAAATCTCAAATAAAATTAGTCTTTTCATAACTGGTTACGTAAATAACTAACAAATTGTACCACGGCATTATTACAAGTGCGGTAGTAAGAAATTATCATTTATGGCGATTGTCGTAAAATGCGCTATATTTTTTTATAGATATTTAAGTGAGAAATTACACTCGTTGGAACAATTTACAAGTTTTCACATAATAAATCGCTATTTTTATGGCTTTCATAAATTTACGATATCACTATGCATGTGTTTTTTTTTTTAATATATCGCTTTTATATGATTTCTACAGGATTGTTTCTCATTTGTATTAGGATAACTTTCAATACGGCTGGTCAAGAAGTCTGCTTTCAGCTTACTACCCTCTGCTTATGTCAGGCTCGTCCTTGCTCGTTTGCTTCTGGGCGGAGGTAAGTGTTACTATGTTTACATTTAAAAATTAACACTTAAACGACGTGTTGCGATGTTTTTGTTCGCAATTAAAAACGAACTGTCCGAATTGGGGATCGAACTTGAATCGTTTAAGTCTACGCAGTTAACTACCCAATTTGTTTGGCAAATTTAAATGTATCGGATTAGTAGACCATCAAAAAGTAAAGGACACGTATTTTTTTTTATCGGCCCATATTCACTTTAAGGGGGTGAAGGGTGCGTCTGAAATTACTCCCAAAAACGCATTTTTCATCATAAATCTGGAACCGCTCGAGCTAGTGTGAATTAGAAACCAAGGTGTTCTACTTCAAAATGGCTTTCAAACGGACTGTAGATGAATGCCCTCCCCCCCCTTAGTGAGGCAGGGGGAGATAAATTTCACCCCCTTTTTCACCACCCTTGCTACCATTTTCACCCTAGACAGGTCATAATTTTTTTCTACATTTAAAAATAAAAGTTATCTCTTTTTTTTGCATTTTTTTTCCTCGGTCACATATAATAGGGGAAATATTTTTTATAAAGCGCGACCTCGCGCATATATTCCGTTATTATACCTATCTGATTGGTCTTCCGGTTACTATTTGTGCGCATTTGGCATCTACAATGATAGATTCTACACTTCAGTTTATTTCTAATAACGAGAAGCGACTTTCAAAATCGCAAAAAAATGAAAATAGAGAACTTGTGATTATTTAATACAATACGAAAATATATTAAAGTGCGTCATAATGTCAGTAAAATGTCGTGTCGATTTTCATTTTTTCGCGATTTTTAAAGTCACTTAAACTGAAGTGTAGAATTTATCACTGTCTGATAGATCGTCCATAGTAGATGCCAAATGCACATAAATAGTAAACGGAAGACCAATCAGATAGGTACGATAACGGAATGTACACTACCGTTCATGGAAGTTCGGGCAAGCAAAAAAATGTACGGTAGTCAAAGAAAATAAGGGAAATATTAAATGGCCATGTATGTAATACTTACTTACATGATCTTACATATTTTCAAACACAAATTTATTAAAAAGAAAAAGTTAATGTAATACAAATAATTTAAATCCGATTTTCATCGAAAAATCCACCTTTTGCCTTTAGGACTGCTGCCACTATTCTCGGCATCCGATTCACTAATTTTGCTAATGTTTCATTGGGCAAGCTTGTCCATACCTCCTGAAGAATGGTCCACAAATGTTCCTTCGATTTTTGACACTATTTCCTAACACATCGGTCTACTTCTTCCCATAACAACTCTATCGGGTTCAGATCGGGGGACTGTGGCGGCCATTCCATAATTTTTAGGGTTCTTTCATTTTCTTCTTGCTGCAGGTAATCTATGCACAATTTAGATTTATGTTTGGGGTCATTGTCCTGCATAAATTCAAATCCACGACCAATTAATCGGACTTCTGACGGTATGGCATTTTCCTCCAGGATTTTCCGATATTCTTCGTTTTTCATCAAGTCCCCTGTTCCGATTAAGGAAAAACAACCCCAAACCATTACAGATCCGCCTCCATGCTTCACCGTAGGAACTATACACTCCCGTGACATTCTTTCCCCTCTTGATCTGCGTACGAAAACTCTCCGTCTATTTCCAAAAACCTCAAACTTGGATTCGTCACTCCACAAAACGTTTTTAAATTCGTCCACTGTCCAATCTCTACGAGCTTGTGCCCATTTCAGTCGTTTCAGCATATTTCCTCTTCGGAGTAACGGTTTTCGACAAGCCACTCGCCCATGCAACCCAACCTCTTTCAGCCGACGTTTCACAGTACTCATAGAAACTTTGGAATCTCGCTCATTATTGAATTCTGCAGCAATTTCTGATGCTGTTAGTCTTCTATTGCGCTTGCTAATTATTTTTATTCGTAAATCTTCCGCAGGAGTCGTTTTTCTTGACGGTCCTGGCCGATTACGATCTTGCACGTCACCGTCTTAAATCGAACTATAGTATCATGCACTGTAGATTTTTTATTTTTAATTTATCCGCAATCCGTCTTTCTGCGTACCCTTCCTGATGCAAGGTAATAATAGCAGATCGTTTTGAAACAGCTAGAGGCTTTCCACGGGGCATTTTAAGCAGTCAAACCGAAATTATTTTATTTTTCACTTGCACAACCACAGATACTTTCACAATAACAATCTCTTCAGAACTACTGCGTTTACAAACGTTATAATACTTTATAAAGGGTATACGAATATCCAGAACGGTACTGTATGTACATATGTGCGAGGTCGCGCTTTATAAAAAATATTTCCTCTATTGTATGTGGCCGAGGAAAAAAATGCAAAAAGAGGTAACTTTTATTTTTAAATGTAGTTTGCGGAAAAAAATTATGACCTGCTTAGGGCGAAAATTGTAGCCAGGGTGGTGGAAAAGGTGTGACATTTTTCTCCCCCTGCCCCACTAAGCAGGGGAGGGCATTCAGCTATGGTCCATTTGAAAGCCCCTTTGAAGTAGAACATTTTGGCTTTTCATTCATCCCGATAGCTTGCGCAGTTCCGGAGTTATGATAGTATCTTCAGACGCACCCTTCACCCCCTTAAGCTGAATATCAGCCGATAAAAAGAATGCGTGTCCTTTACTTTTTGATGGTCTACCAATATACCAAGTTTAATAGAAATCGGAGGGGGTCAATTCTGCCAGTTCGCTTGTAAGATAAAGATTTTTTTAAACGAATTGATTTTGAGGATACTATCGAAAGGAATATGTACATGTATTATATCATTTAAAAGAGAAAAAAAATCCCTATCGGATAGGCAATAAAAAAGTATAGCGTTCAATTTAAAATATAAGGGTTGATGCAACGTTGATAATGTCAGAAAAATTTTTAATTCTTCATAACACGTGAAAAAAAAAATAAATCAATCCTTTTTTAACAATAAAGATATTGTACTGGAACAATCACGCTGAATCACCCGCTATAGATTTGAATGGCAAGATAGTTTGTCCCCCCTGAAATGTGCGAATTATTATCCGTAATAGCATTTATAGTTTGCACGCTTTTTCGTACTTTAAGTAGCAATTAGTATGCGTGGCGATCTTACCTTCTTCACAAAGACAAATTTGGTGCGATAATGGCAGTAAAATAACATAAAAATAGCTGTGCGAATGACAAATATCTGGACTTGAGCGGCAATAACTTCTGTTGCTCGCTACATTACACAGATATACTTATCTAACGATACATAAACATAAACGGCTGGTGTTTGAACATATTTAATCGAAATCACTTGACCAGGATCATCAATAATATCAAGTAAGTCTATTTTTCTTTTTTCGTCTTCCATACTTTTATTACGCGACTTTTGTAAATGTCAAAACAGATGCGGTCTTTTTAAGAAGTATAAAACAATTACATTTAGTTTTTTTCTTATAATTTAAGAATGGCATAGAAATTTCGGTCCATTATATCGTTTTTTTTTTTTTATTAAATAAAAATATATGGACGAACTTATGTTTTCGTTCTTTATAGCAAAACACGCCTAACTTTTGCCTTTACTACATTCACTACTGTGCAAATAACGATAAGGAAGTTTTTAGATTCGTTGCATTAACAATAAGTAATGAACATAATTAAACTCATCTTTACAACTCTTTTAAAAAACGCTAAACTGAAACTATCAAGCTTTTTTTTTATTGTTTTTTTTTTTTCAATCAAAACTTGGGTTTAAATGATAATTATATTATTTCCGATTTGCTTTCAAATCCAGCATTGGAGTTCGTTGAAATTGCGATAAGGATATGTCTACGTATGTGCATATGTCGCGCGTGTTATCGAACTTTGTACGCAAAGATATCCCTCTTATCAGTTCGAACGAACTGAAACGACATAGCGTGTAGGACATTCTAAACCGTTACACGCGTACCCATATACAGTGACTCTCAACAACAGGTTATTTGATTAATTCGGAACAATTGTTTCAGGGAATTTGTGGTTGACAATGGCAATCCATGAATTCCGGAAGTGTGGTAAGGAGTGTGCCGACGCTTTAGTACTTGTCATAATACTCCACAGTCTTTGCTATCATTGTTATCAAAATATAATAGTTTAAATAAAATTTTGAAGCACTTAAATGAAGGTAAATATGTTGGTAGCATTTTTTTCGGGCATAAGTAAAGCGTTTGATCTCATAAATTATTTTTATGATAAATTGCAACTACACGCTGTACGGGACAACATAGTATTAAAAATTACTTGTAAATTATACCAAGTACATTTCGTAATTCACATAGAACAACGTAGGAGACGCTCATAAACATAACCTAAGACATAATACCTAAAACTAGCGCAAAGTTTCATAAACTCTATCGTATAGGAAGACAAGTGTTGCCACCCCGCAATAACACGCGTAATTTAAAATTTTAAAACTGATACCACAACAATAGTTTATGGCATATTCACGATACAAAAAAAATGTAGCTCACTTCATGCAGTAGACTCTGAAATAGCATGTTGATATTATGCGTAAAATTCAAACGTATTGACATTTTTGTACCGACTTTTTTATTTTTCCTGCGATTGCACCGGCAAGAGTATAATTAAGTCACCGAACTGTTGACTATAATGTTAAAAAATATCAAGAGACTACCACATTAAGTAGAAAACGAACAGGACTACGAAAAGTGACGACACCAGCGGAAGATCGTCGAATAATTATGACGAGTAAACGGAATAGACGAAAAACTGCGCCTGAAATTATGGCTGGAATAAATACTGAAACTGAAAGTGAAAAACGAGTCAGTGAAGAGAAGGTTAAGAGAATGTGGTTTATCTGGCCGAATAGCGCTGCATAAACCACTCTTACGCAAACAAAATAAAAGAAAGCGGCTGCAATGCGCTAGAGAACATCAACATTAAGCAATTGATAAGTGGAATAATGTTTTATGGACCGATGAGTCCAAATTTGAATTCTTCGGTTCCAAGAACAAACATTCGTTCGTAGGTCGAAAGGGAATTGAGCAGTAGAATCGTGTAGTACCTACAGTCAAGCATAGGTGGGAATCGATAATGGTTTGGGGTTGTTTTGGCGCCTCAACCGTAGGAGACTTGGTTAAAATATATGGAATTTTAATAAAAAGAGCGCTATGCTAATGCTATACAATCTAGAATGAGAATAATCGGTGACTATTTTATATTTTAACAGGATAATGATCCGACACATATCTCTGGACTATGCCGAGAATATTTAGAATTGGTGAAATGCGAAAGCAATGTCAAAATAATGAAACGGCCTCCTCAAGGCCCGGATGCTAGTCCCATAGAGCTTTTGTGGGAGGAACTCTATAGGCAGGTGAAAATAAATCTTTCAACCTCCAAGGAATCGTTGTGGAAACAACTACAAAAGGCCTGGCTTACTCTGACGAAATTGGCAGAGAGAATGCCGCGAGTGTGTGCCGCAATTATTAAGAGTTGAAGAAGATTTAATTTTTTTTTGTGTCGAATACATTTTATAATTGAATAAAGACAATCAATTACTTTGTTTTAAGAGGATTTTATTAAATGCAAAACTACAATTTCTTCTTCAATTAGCACTTTTTTAACTTATGCGTACTTCTTTGAGCGGGCAAATAATGTTGGCCGATAGTGTAGGTACCAATCCGACCCGGAGGGACAACAGGGCGGACAAAAATTTACGCACTCGTGGCCAACCGAGTGACTCAAATAAAAAGACACACGGGTAGGCTCTAGGGGTGAAAGGAATACCCACGGAGGTTAAATTTACAAAAGGAACGTCAGCTAAATTTCGATTTTATTTGTGTGGACCAAAAACTTGTATAGTTCGAGATTGATATTAGCTTTCTCATGGGCAAGAATTTGATGTTTAATGGCAAAGCTCATCCGGATCTATGTAAGCTTATAATGGAGCTAGGCAATGTTCTGTTTGTGCTTTCTACATACTAGAATTAAATGGTTAGTATCGCTGATTTCTTTACAAACCTCACAGATTCTTTCTTGGATCCCTATCTTATTGAAATGCGCGGTGAATCTTCCATGATTAAAACTCAATCTTGCTATCTAACAATAATGTATCATTTGTTATGTAAATTTCCAGAAACAACAAAATTATGAGAATATTTCGTATACTTCTCTATTTTATGCATATTTATTCCCCGTAGCAAAATAGAAAATTGACTAAACAATAACAATGCCAACAGATTACTTCAATCTTTTCCAGTCCTGCCTTCTATGACTTCACAGCTGCTATTAGTTGAAAATTTTCAATCAATATATGATAAACACGTTCTTTTTGAAATGCCCACAGCCTCTGTTACCTATCTAACCTTAATTCGACTATCGTCTAACACCATTTGGTGCACTTTTCCGATGATATCGGTTGTGGTTGCAATTTTTGCCGTTCCGAACGTTCATCGTCAACCAAGCTGGTACTACGTTACAATTCACCTGCCCGCAATTTCGCTGTGGCTAATGATTTGCGAAAGATTTTGACTACTTTTGGTACCTTTGATATCAAAGAATTTAATTGTATATCCTGTATAGAATATAATTGGGAGTCAATAGATACGCTTTGTACTATTTGGAAAGTTTCGCCATTATTTTCATCGTCTGCGTCATCAGAATGATCTGTATCAGCTAACTCAAGTTCCTCATTATTACACTCATTTTCTTCTAAATTATTTTTGCTATAAAATACTTCGGTTATAGCCAATTGTATACCATGTACGAGACATAACTGATGGTTTGTACCAATCGGTTTTCCTACTTTCTTCATTATTGAAGCTCCATCTGTAATAATTAAAATTCGACAAACGAGTACAACGTCAGAGGCGTATCGCGCAAAAGTAGATACATGAGATACATTAATATTAAGAAATAATATATTCATACCTTTTATTGACGTCTGGATGTCCACTGCGACAAAATACTACTGCCCCAAGACGTCAATAAAAGGTAAGAATATATTATTTTTTAATAATGCTGTATCTCACGTGCCTACTGGCGTTGCACTCGTTTGTCGAACCTTAAATAATTGATATTATACTTTTGAAAGAAATGTCAAAGTCCTGCAATTTATTTTTATTGAGAGTTAAAACATTTATCGGCGTGGATACATCCAGAAATACGACATAATTCGAGGTTGCTTGATGCAAAATGTTTTAATTTTCTTTAAACACCGTTCACATACGGACACATCATTTACTTGTGTACGGTTAAAATAGTACCACGGTGAAATGTTATCCATAACTACGAACAAGAGAAATATTTTAAATGACAATATAATTTTACTACCTCTTACACTTTTCTTAAATTTACATATTTTAATTTAAAAAACCCGTACAGCATGAGTAATACTTGCATTATGTAATCAATTATTCAAATAAATTTACGATTACAATATTTATGTTCTATGCAATTATTCTAACAAATCGCAATTTTTGTAATGAATGATATTCTTACCTTCGGTTTTTTTACTATAACCACTCGCACTCTTTGCTGCAGCCACTAGAATAAATTCAGAGACGAGAAGGAGATCGGCGTGTCCCTTTGTACACGTTGTAAGCGGTACATGGCATCAAAAGCAATACCTCAAGTGCGGTTTTTAAAGAGGGCCAAAAATTGTAAAAGACAAACACATTTTTTTTTTACTTACCATCTGCGTGATATAATAGGTAACAAACTATGGCGTAAAATAAAGCATTTTTATTTAAGTAACATAAGGCTTCAGTCAGGAGGCTAAGTTCTTAGGTGTAACCTTGGACTCTAAACTGAACTGGAACTCACATTTACAAAAAATGACCGACAAATGTAAGAGGGTGTTAATGACAACCCGTAGAACAGTTGGGAAAACATGGGGACTCAAACCACATATGACGTACTGGCTGTACACTACAGTGGTAAGACCCATGATAACTTATGGCTGCCTGGTTTGGTGGCCTAAGATCACACAGAAGCATGCGATAATAAGTCTCTCGAAAATTCAGAGACTGGCATGTCTTTGTATAACAGGAGCTATTAAAAGCACTCCAACAGCTGCTATGGAAACCATGCTAAACCTACCTCCTCTTGAGATTTATATCAAGGGAGAAGCCAGAATGGGGGCATACAGACTGAAAAATACTAGCAACTGGAGATCCCACAGTGGATCTGGGCACACCAGAATAGAAGCAGTAGTAACAAACCCTATCTATGATATGGGTAGTGATACAACAATCGCCAGGATCTCCTATGACAAACCTTTCAAAGTTTTCTTGAATTGGGAAGAATGGAGGGATGGAGAGGGGAGAAAACCAAGAACACTAGTCTGGTACACAGATGGGTCCAAAACGGGCACTACATCTGGCGTTGGTGTATATGAGGAAAACCAGGGATACAAAGTATGTGTATCACTTGGGCGATACACCACGGTATTTCAAACAGAAATATATGCTATACAAACCTGCGCGTGGGAGAGTCTGCGTCGGCGACCGCAGGGTGAGACGATGTGCATTCTCTCTGACAGTCAGGCAGCCTTAAAGGCACTAGCATCTTAACGCATAACCTCCAAACTAGTATGGGGGTGCCTGCAAACCCTAATGGCTCTGTCTAACCATAACAAGGTCACACTGGTGTGGGTGCCAGGGCACAGGGGCATAGCGGGCAATGAAATTGCAGACCAGCTAGCGAGGGAAGGTTCAAAAATGAATTATATAGGCCCTGAACCGGGTCTAGGTATTACCAAGAGTGCAGTGCGTGGTGCAATTAATGAGTGGATTATAACACAACACCAATTAAATTGGAAACATGCAGCTGGACAAAAGCACAGCAAACGGATGATGGGAAGACCGTCGCAACATCTGACTGCTGACCTGCTTGAATTAAACAAGATACAGCTTAGAGCAGCAACATGTCTATTAACAGGACATGGCTGTTTGAGAGGCCACTTGCATAAGATGGGGATCTACAAAGATGAGCCCTTATGTAGACTTTGCAATGAGGAGGAGGAAACAGCCTCTCACATTATTTTCGAATGTGCAGTGTTAGCTCAACGCAGATTCGCTATGCGAAGCACAATTGAACTACCAATGGAGAAAGATTTACTACATAGGCTGTTAAACCTGATTGCGGGAACTAACCTGTTTAAGTAAAACAAAACCGAAGCAGGAATAATACAATAAGCTATTAAGCTTCAGTGTTAGGGATGTAAAGACCAGCCCTGCTCTGGTAGAAAATCAATCAATCAATCAATCAATCAATCAATCAACATAAGGCTTTTACTAAAGGCTATGAAAACCTAAAAAAATAATTATTTCTATACTTATTTGCATTTAATATTCTTTCCAATTACCGGTAAAAATTTTGAAAGAATTTTCGCAATTTATATAGTGCAGAGTTCGCGTAAACAGTGTCCATCTCTTCAAAAGCAAGAATTTAATGACCGCTCGATTTTGTCCGTTTTACAGAGACATCATCGTCGACTGACACAAACGACTGTTAAACAAGAACGTCCAACGTAGTTGAAATTTTCAAAAGTATCTTTCAACGCATGCGCAATTATATTGTCAGAATATTTTTGAGGAGTGACGCCATCTTTATGGTGAGGCTTAAAACTTTCCAGACTATCCTCGTAGATAATTAAAAAGCCGATCGCTTTTAAAATTACATTGTAGAGGTTTCTGCGGAATAAAAAACCGCGTTTTATTTATCACTAACAAGGCACTTTGCCGAAACAAATTACATTAAAAGCTTTTTATTGTTGAATTAATAATTTTTGTAAAGTACTACGTCCATTTATGCCTTACATCATTTTATTTAAAACAGAAAAAACAAATGGGATTATATTAGAAGAGGGAATGGAATATAACATTAAATAATACAAAAATAGCAGGCGGATTTGTAAATTGTTTCTACATAAATTTGACATTGACAAGGACTATTATTTACTGTTTTATTAATTCATCGCTGTATGTAGATTAAACATGGAAACAAAAAAAAATTAATACGGATGCCATTATAACTTGTAATTGCTACAAATAAGTCAATTCATGAAAGCAGTAAACTAGGGTGTTTTTAATGTAGTGAAAGCCATCTATTTGACTTGAGGAAAGTTGTATAAAAATCTCGAACTACGCGCAGAGATTTGGCCACCATATTTGTCAAACAAACAAAATCTTGATACTAAACATTTTAGTGAATACGAAAATAATACAATTTTGCAATACAGAACTACTAATTATTTATTTCTACCAATTCCTTTATTCCTGACATTATTCCGCGAAAGTACGTAAGCTTTGTAATAATTTGCGAAATGTAATCCGAGAAATTAATGATATACTTTGTACGTTGTACACTTAAAAGCATGTAGTAATACCGTTCCTATCAAATAAGAGAAAGTATATGCTTGTACATGTATTTAGTAAAATTCAGGCTATTATTATTAATACTGCTGTACAATTGAAATATTCATATAGCGGTATCGTGTCATCGTCACGCTGTCGTATTATTTTTAAACCCTAGCCGGTACAGAGGAATGTAGGTACAATAAATTGGTTCGGTGCAAGTGTACTTATCGCTCGAGTTCATTCTCGTTTAGTGCGCGTGCACTCGCCTATCCGCAATTTGACCAGATATATAGATAAAATAATACACGTAGAATGAGTAAATTATAGGTTCTTCTCCGCCTCGTCATCCGGTACGCTCTGAATCATTTAGTTGCCTTCGGACGAGGAATAACCTAATAATTAAACGAAATAAAGTTATGTACATGTAGCTTATACATACACAATTAACCATGTATTAATCATGTTCCAAAAGTAATGCATAAATTTAATATTTCTTTTCGTGCCTGTTTTTCAAAAAAAAAAGAAACAAAAAAAAATGTTTATTTGTAACTGAGTTATGACTAGAGTAACCAAAACTTGCGGACTCGCATAGGCGTCGGTATTACGGGTTAATATAAGAATACGAAAAATTCATAAATAAACTTACTTGCTAATTATTCAACAAATTAGAGGCATCAGGATGTGCACTATTGTAAACTTGCATCATTACATATGTTTCCGCAGTTACTTCTTTAAACCTTGTGCGTCGACAAGAAAAAATATTTTTATACATAGAAAACGATCTCTCCACATCTAAGGAAGTTACATTTGCATGTAGAAACTGTTTTTCAAAATCACTTAAACGTTCACTATTCTTACACTTATTATAAACGGCCTCTAAAGTATTAAAATCGGGTTTTTTCCTTAAAACATCTGCCAACTTTTGACTAGCGCATAATCCTGGCGTATCATTTAATATGTGTAATTTATTTTTTACACTCTCCACTATGTCTAATGATTCCTGCAATGACAATTCAGTACATTGTAGTTTTCTGATGGCATCTCGTAATACTGTATAATTGGTACATATTGTTAAATCTTCTAAAAATTGAGGAATTTGAAATTCTCTTTGACTTTCTCTTATTGCTTTGGATTCATTCCGATTAAATCGCATTATAACTGATTGAATTTGTTGAAAATGGATCTAATAGTAAGAAGCTGCTGTTAGCCAAGTACCCCATCGCGTTAAAATTGGTTCAGGAGGTTCTGGAATACCTGGACCAAATTTACGAAATTCTTTTAAACGTTTAGGAGATTTACGAAACACTGCCTTAGTGCTTCCAATCATCCGATCAACGTTTCCGTAATGTTGTCAAACAACTTCACCAACTAAATGCAAAGCATGCAGCACGCAGGTTATATGTATTAAGTTAGAGAATATATGTTTTAAGGATCGCCCAACACTTAACATCGTTGCTGCACTATCTGTCACAATCATCACGACTTGATCTTGGGCAATTTTAAATTTTTTCAAAGCGTTCATTATCACTTTTTGAATATTTTCCGCGGTACATTGTTGAACACGTTTGCAAGCTAACAAATATCGAGATGCTGTGTTCTCGCTAGATAAAACGCGAGCTATTACATTCACAATACTGTTTTTCTTTATATCGGTCGTCTCATCCACGGTAATCCATATTTTTTTGGAACACAAATCACGTTTACACACATTTTCTAGCATCTCTTTCATTCGCGGCAAATGATTCTGTAATTGTGTTTGTGAGGGTAATGGGTACTTTGGAACGTATTGTCGCCAAAACGTTTTAAAAGCTGCTTTTCTCACCAACGACAACGGAAGATTACAAGAGGTAAACATAATTAATAAATGTATGAGGAATAGTGTATAAGGTATTTCAGTTCTTGCATTTCTCATATGCTTAATACCATTGACATGCCTCTGGCAATCAGTTCCGTCCAATGCAGCCAAACGAACATTGCATATTAAGCAAAAAACTGCACTACCGTCATATTTTAAATGGGGAAAAAGTGACACATACTTATGTACATTAGTAGCAAATCTATTACGAGGCATTGTTTTCTTAGGTATGTAAATATTAATTCTATATGAAACGATACACTAATTATGTACTTGGTATACTACTACAACACACAAAAAACACCAGCTATATTTTCAAAAGCGACACGTAAGTACGTAACCTTGACCGTTTGACTAATCTCTGCAACAGCCCAACCGGTACTAAAACGAAATCTCTCCCAGCGCGGTTTAAGATGATTTATATTCAAGGTCGACACTACATGCCTGCTTCTCTACCGGTTTAGTTTATTTATGAATTTTTCGTATTCTTATATTAACCCGTAATATCGACGCCTATGCGAGTCCGCAAGTTTAGGTTACTCTAATAATGACTATTGTTCTGTTTTAAGCATAATTGTTCAGTACTTAGAAAAACTATAATTATTTTAGGTTATCATCACTTATGATATGTTATTGTCGTTTTTTAAATGAATGTATTTATTTGATAAATACACTATTATTATGATCTACGATATGAGTATGTTTTTGACTCCGTTCGGTATTCGTAGGTGTTTCATTTACGCGATATCTGCTGGGAGCGTTCGCAGTTCCTCTCCAAGTCGTTCTTCGGCTTCGTAACGTTCAACATCATCAGCTACAGCCTGCTGTTGGCCGAGGTGCTCACCACTCATATCGCGAGCACCCCGAACGACGACAAGCATTTCTACGCGCACCTCTTCAACGGCTGCTACGCCGTCCTCCTCTTCATCGTCGTCGTCTTCTTCCTGATCTACGGCGTCGAGGTGTACTTCAAGGTGCGCGGCGGCTTCATCGCCAAACCGGTGCGGATCGTCGGCGAAGCAGGCGCCGGCGCCCTCTCGCAGCAGGAAACGGAACCGCTGCACGACGACGACAAACATCGGCAGCCGCACGACCAGCAACAGGACGATCTCCGGCCGAGGATCAACAATTCGCAATTGCACCAATCGCGCATCGGTCTGCTCAGCCAGGCGCTGATGTTGATGATCATCGTTGGATTTCTCTTTTCCGAGACGCTATCGGAATTCTGGAAGACAAAGGTTAGTGCGTACGTATGTACTTGGTTTTATTTGTAATTGATTTAATCAAATGTGCACTATGCAAAAGTCTAAAAGTCGATAATTTAATAAAACTTACCGCATTGAAAAGTTTTTAAAATCATTTGTAAGCTTAAAGTATTATGAAAATTTATAGTTGATTGGTTCAATCCTGATAAAATTAAATAGAGTTAAGAGTAAACAAAACAATTATATTTTTTTTTTACAATTTTTTTCTTTTAATTTTTATTGATACAATAAAAAGATACATTAGCGAAAACAAATCTATACAATTAAAAAAACATTTTTTTCCCTCTTATTAAAAAAGTAAATGGGCTACAAAATCGAAAATTGTACAGGGCGAGCCATTTGAAAAAACTGATTTTTTTAAATTTCATTTTTTTCATGTTAGGACAATTATATTCAACATCCTGTAGCCGATATCTCAAATGTTTTACAGAGTACCTATTAACTTAACATTTGTCTTTCAACTTACCAAATATAAACGTTTTTCTTACAGAAATGACGATAAAATTTTCAATTAAATAGATGCTTGAGAATGTGAGTTTTTATCTTTTAAGCTGAATATCTCGCAAACTGCAAGGTTTCAACATAACAAATACATAACAAAAAAGTTTTAGAATTAGGCGTAGAATTAAAAAAATTAATTCATATATAGGGTGCCCCGTTTACAAAAATACTACTTTTGATTGCTCTACTTTTTTATCACACCCCGTATACTTTTATATATTTTTAAAATGTGGGGACTTACTAACCATATCATACGATATATACAGTACCGTTCATGGAAGTTCGGGCAAGCTGACAAATTATATTAACTGTTTAGGAAAAAATTTTAAAATTATATAATATACATTTCTGTGAGAAATTATTAAAACCAACCTCTTCTGGAAGCCTTTTACCAATTTCCAGGTAATATTTGTCTATTATAAGACTGTTATCATCAAATATATAATTATGTTGGAAATCCCCAATAATTACAGTGACAATAAAGCTTTATAATAATCCCTAGGAAAGTTAGCTGATTCACTCGTGTTACCTGGAAATATTCGTATACCCTTTATAAAGTATTATAACATTTGTAAACGCAATAGTTCTGAAGAGATTGTTATTGTGAAAGTATCTGTGGTTGTGCAAGTGAAAAATAAAATAATTTCGGTTTGACTGCTTAAAATGCCCCGTGGAAAGTCTCTAGCTGTTTCAAAACGATCTGCTATTATCACCTTGCATCAGGAAGGGTACGCAGAAAGACGGATTGCGGATAAATTAAAAATAAAAAAATCTACAGTACATGATACTATAGTTCGATTTAAGACAACCGGTGACGTGCAAGATCGTAATCGGCCAGGACCGTCAAGAAAAACGACTCCTGCGGACGATTTACGAATAAAAATAATTAGTAAGCGCAATAGAAGACTAACAGCATCAGAAATTGCTGCAGAATTCAATAGTGAGCGAGATTCCAAAGTTTCTATGAGTACTGTGAAACGTCGGCTGAAAGAGGCCGGGTTGCACGGGCGAGTGGCTTGTCGAAAACCGTTACTCCGAAGAGGAAATAGGCTGGAACGACTGAAATGGGCACAAGCTCATAGAGATTGGACAGTGGACGATTTTAAAAACGTTTTGTGGACTGACGAATCCAAGTTTGAGGTTTTTGGAAATAGACGGAGAGTTTTCGTACGCAGATCAAGAGGGGAAAGGATGTTACGGAAGTGTATAGTTCCTACGGTGAAGCATGGAGGCGGATCTGTAATGGTTTGGGGTTGTTTTTCCTTAATCGGAACAGGGGACTTGCTCAAAATTGAGGGCATAATGAAAAAAGAAGAATATCGGAAAATCCTGGAGGAAAATGCCATACCGTCAGGAGTCCGATTAATTGGTCGTGGATTTGAATTTATGCAGGACAATGACTTCAATCATAAATCTAAATTGTGCACAGATTACCTGCAGCAAGAAGAAAATGAACGAACCCTAAAAATTATGGAATGGCCGCCACAGTCCCCCGATCTGAACCCGATAGAGTTGTTATGGGAAGAATTAGACCGATGTGTTAGGAAAAAGTGTCCAAAATCGAAGGAACATTTGTGGACCATTCTCCAGGAGGTATGGACAAGCTTGCCCAATGAAACAAACATTAGTAAAATTAGTGAATCGAATGCCTAGAATAGTGCCAGCAGCCCTAAAGGCAAAAGGTGGATTTTTCGATGAAAATATTTGTATTACATTAACTTTTTCTTTTTAATAAATTTCTGTTTGAAAATATGTAAAATCATGTAAGTAAGTATTAAATACATGGCTATTTAATATTTCTCTTATTTTCTTTGACTTCCGTACATTTTTTGCTTGCCCGAACTTCCATGAACAGTAGTGTACAGTTTTATCGCAAATTTTACCGGTAAATCATAAACTTACTTTACTCTATCGTTGACTCACCCTGTACATTCCGAATTTTCGATTTTGTAGCTTATTTCCTTTTTTAAAAGGGAGAAAAACATTTTGTTTGTAATTTTTTAGATTTGTTTTCGCTAATGTATCTTTCAATATTGTCAATGCATTTCGTTAATAAAATTACTGATTTGTTCTTGTACTTTCTAGTACGGCCTGATGATTAATTTAAAAAATAATAGCGAAAAAAGAAACTTATTGTGAGAAAGTGGACCATTTTGTTTTACTTACCCTTAACAATGAACGCACACAGAATCTACATAAATGGTTTAAATATAGTTAGGGCCTTACATACAATCCTAACCTGAGAATTGTCACTTTTGGCCGGTTTTTTAATAAAATTTTAAAGAATTTAGGACTAGTTTATCGATCGATTGTTAGATGTAGCTATTAATTAAGTAATAGTGTAAATTTATCCGTTAGCCTCACTGTTATTTTATTTATGCCGATCAAACTTTGTAGTCTTTTGGCAGCCCTAATGGTATCCCATTTCCATCTGGAAAATCTAACCCAAATCCCTATAATTGGTGATATGAAATCAATATTAAACAATGGAAAGGAGAAAATTTTAGCATCCAATATTGCCTTTAGGTAGTATTTACATCTGAAAGTTTTAGCACCTCCCATCACTCACGCTATTCCTCTTGTAGCTGAGGATGGGTATCATCCAAGTTTAGAAATTGCAATTTCGTGCAAGTTTGAGTACAAAATCCCAAACTATCCGTGCGTTAACATTACATATTATGAGTTTCACAATGCAGATTTAAAAGTGCTTTGTAATGCACTTAATGATGTTGTCTGGACATTTCTTTCTGATTATACTGCCTTAAATGAAACTGTAGAACGTTTTTATTTTTATCTTAATGAAGTTTTTGAAATTTGCATCCCGAAAAAGCCAATGCGTTCTCGGTGTGACAGATTCCCAATTTGGTTTACATCTGAAATTGGACAAATCATTAAAACGAAAAGCTACTATCGCAGGAAATGGTTGGTTTCGGGCAATCATACGTAGTTTAATGAAAGGAAAAATATCTGGTGTCTATACTAATTCTTAGAGTTGGTTAAAAAGGTGGTAACGGCAGTGACGCACCGCATAAAAGTAAAAAAATAATATTGTTACCTTTTCCTGTCGTCTTGATGTCCACTGTGGCAATTGGCAACCGCCCTGGTAAGCTGCGTAGAATTGCAACATCAGCAACGCTTTCATTGTCGATTCATTCAGCCGTCGACGGTGTTGTGAATACGTTGTCGTATACTTCGAATATGATCGTTCGAGATCCAGTGAAGTAAGATTTGCAAATGTCAGATATTCCTCTTCCTCATCTGGGCACTCTTGATTTTCAGTTATAGACCGAACCTTTTGTAAATCGGTATTTTTTTGTTTATGCAATTTAATGCGTCTCGTGCAGATAAGTGACTGTTTTCTAATTCCTCAATAGCTTGCGCAACTTCAGAATAGTTCGTGGAAATTTCATCTATTTGTTGTTGAACGTCCGAATTGGAAAAAAGTTGTTGACTATCTCGAACTGCTGCAGAATCATTTGAATCAAGTTTCAAGATGACATTTTTCACTTGTGAAAAATATTTCTGATAGTAATATACTGCCTGGAACCATGTTCCTCATCGCGTTATTACAGGCTGAGGTGGTGGTGGTAATTTCGGACACAATTGTTTGAATACACGGATGTGTTTGGGAGATTTGATGAACACTTTTTTGGTAGATGCTATTAACTTATCCACCATCGGATAATTCTTTCGAATGGTTTCTGTTACGAGGTGACATGCGTGTATGAGGCATGTTATGTGAAGAAGAGTCGGAAAGCACATTTTCAACATCCTACCAACTCCCAGCATTGTTGCGGTTCCGTCAGTAACGAACATTGCGACTTGGGTTCCTGTGATACAAAATTCTCTCAACGAATCTTTTATTATCTTGACAATGGTTTCTGCATTAGTTTTCTGAATCCTTTTACTGGATAACAACAATGAAGCTGGTGGACCATCACGTTTTAAAGGACGCGCTATAACATGAATGACGCTAAGCTTCTGAGCATCAGTTGTTTGATCGACACATAGGCAGATTTTCTTATTTCTCAACTCGCCTTATATACATTCGTTTACTGTACCTCGATGACGGTATACCATTGTCTTTCTGCTCTTGTTAAACCACTAACTACAATACGGAACCTTAGTTTGAAAACAAATACGTTCCTCGGCATGTAGAAGGGAGCCCGGATGGTTCCAGTTTAAAAAAAAAATATTGTCCGATACTTTGAAATTTCACTAAAGTTTACGAACAAATTCTTTATTGTAAATTGTATGTACACTAACGTGCGTGTATATCTTTCATCACTACAACATGGATTTATATCGGATTGCTCTACAATACCAATTTAGCAAGTATAACCCAGTATATTAATGAATCCTTAGACACCCCATCTATGAAGATATATCCCTTGCCTTTGATACAATTAACCATCATATATTTTATAACAAGCTCAATTTGATTGGATTTTCTTTTTCGTTTTTGACATTGATGAAATCATACCTGAAGAATCGAAGTGGTTATATATACTATAACTTCTTCTACCCATGCTGATACCTTCCCAAATTATGATTGTATTTCCCCTATAACTAGAGTGAGGATGCCGTTTCGATATTTATAAAGGATCCCGTTATACCAAAAAGTTTAGAACAAACTCTTTAAATGTAAACGGATACTCTAAAACTGTGGCACTGGAACACTGAAACAGTTCACTAAAACCCTTTCCACAACACTTAATTCGTACTGGACGCACGTTTCGATAGCCAAGCTATCATCATCAGCAGCAAGACTGAACTGTTCAGTCTTGCTGCTAATGATGATAGCTTGGCTATCGAAACGTGCGTCCAGTACGAATTAAGTGTTGTGGAAAGGGTTTTAGTGAACTGTTTCAGTCTTTAAATGTAATAGTCTCTTCTAGCGTACGTTCATTAATCATTCCAGCCATTGAACCTAAGTGCATTCCTAGGTTTGAACGTTAGCACTGTATACAGTCGCTGTGACTCGCTCCTATCACTTTTTCTAAAATTAATATTTTATCTTGTGACCAGCTATTGATGGTTACGCAGTATAAAATGTTACTGCTTGCTACAATCTTCTTAGTCCGCTGTATAAAGTCTTTTGTATTCGATCGCAGGTACCAGTTTACTCGCGCAATTGGCATGACATCGTGTTCCGCGTGGTAGAGATCGGCGTCGCGATCTGGTTCCCGGCCGTCCTCTGGAACTGCATGAAGCCCTCCGAACTATGGATCCTCAACCCGCGCAAGCTGTTCGCCCGCCTCGATCAGCACCAGCAACAGCTTCAGCAGCAACAACAGCATCAGCAGCAGCATCGATCCGACGACGCCACAGACGGCGACGGTTTGGTGACGGAGGTGGTGGTGGTGGAGAAGAGGGAATGCTGGATCTGCTACGACGGCGACAAGACGGAGCCGCTGATCAGGCCGTGCGCGTGCACCGGTGACGTGTCTAGCGTCCATCACGACTGCTTGCGCCGCTGGCTGATGGAAAGCGTCGGCGGTACGGCGGGGACGGCGGCGGCGGCCACCGATAAGCGCCTGCACTGCAAGGTGTGCAAGGAGCCGTACGACGTGCAAACGAGCGCCCGGCTAGACTGGGAGCGCGGCTTCACCGCCCACCATTGGGGCAGCACGGCGGTGATCGTGACGTGCCTGTGCGTCGCAGTGGCCGGCGCCTGGATCGTTATCCAGCTATTCGAAGACTCGTACATACGGATGCTTAGCGCCAGCGCCGCGTTGCTCATCATCTACGTGTGCATTAAGTAAGTACGCTTCTTGATTGAGTTCTTTCATCCGTTGGTACGTCATTCATTGGCGTAGCGGTAATGGAAAAAGCAAAATATTTATTTCATATTAATCAAGAAATGAGAACAGTTGCAAAATAATAGCAGTATTTCTTGACAAAACAAAAATAATTTCGATGTTGATGCCCACAATTATGGCAAATATCACTATGTATTTCACTTATTTCAAACACTAAAGTATTGTTTCTGGAATTCACGGATTTCCATTATCAACCGTACGACCGAATACGAATGTACATATTATTTATTTACTTTTTCTTCCCCCTACAGCTCGCGTTCCCTGTTTTCGCGGCTAGTTTTCGTCCAGTCAATTTAGTTGCGTATATTTCGTTAATTTTGACCTCACTCCTAGTCATTGACCAGCGGACATTTAGCAGGAAACTAGGAACACTCAAGTAGGTCTACAATTTCTTTGATTGTTGTCTTGGAGGGTCGTTCTAGTATCCCCACTTCTTCTTCCTAGTGAATGCAAGATAGATAGCTAGGTAGATGTTTTAGTTAGTGTAGCATGTAGCCACACGTCAAAGAAAATGGTATCTAAAACAAACAATATATATATAATTATATAAAACACAGAAACACATCAAATATACAAACAAATTTAAATTAAATGATATTGGGGTAACATATGAGGATTCAAAATAGTTTGTTTGGGAAGAGCTTTAATAGTTCTTTTATGCTTAGAAACATGGAAGGCGTAATTTGTATGTATAAACTGTTATCATCTGATATAACTTATGTAATTCTTTTAGTTTTAGAATGTTTCTGTTTTGTTAAACAGGACCCCTTCACAGATAATTAACCTGGGCAAATATGCGGTAACAGCCAGAGGCGTGGCGAGCGCATAAAAGTTTACACATAAAATAGAAGGCAAGAAATAAATTATAAAACGTGCTGAAACACTTACCGTTTTAAAAGTCTTCCGTGAAATCACAAACTGGGTAATATCTGTTAAATATTTGAATCATTAGATATGTTTCCACAGCTGTTTCAGTCAAGTGAGTACGACGTGCGGAATAAATGCTTTTAAATGCCGAAAGCGACCGTTCGACGTCTAGCGATGTTATATTTGCATATTTAAAATAATCTTTGAAACAACTTAATGCATCTTCACACGCACCTTCACAAATTTGTCTTATTATAAGAAAATCGGAGTCTTTCTCTAAAACACTTTAAAATTTTCGTATTACACACCAATTTGTTTCGCCTTCTACAGCGCATAGCTGTGCGTGAACATCATTCACAGTTTGAACGGAATCCACTAGCGACGTCGAAACATTTTGTAATTTTTCTATTCCCTCCGCTAGTCCGATGTAATTGTTGTGAATAGTTTGTAAATCTCTTTTAACCTGACTATCTTGAAATATTTCCTGGCTTTTCTTGATTGCTGCAGCTTCTGTCGGATTGAATTTTAAAACTACCTTCTTTACTTGATCAAAATATTTATTGTAGTAAAACGCAGCCTGCAACCATGTTCCCCAACGTGTAACAATCGGCTGTGGTGGTTCAGGTAAATCAGGACACAGTTTGTGAAATAGTCGGGTACGTTTCGGGAACTTTAGAAACACTGCCTTTGTACTAGCAATCAATGCATTTACTAGTGGAAAACATGTAGGAATCGTTTGTGCCGCAAGATTTAGAGTATGGATTTTACACGTTACATGTAAGAAGTTACCACTGTGTTCTTTAAGAGATCGGCCTAAAGAACGCATGTTTGCGGCACCATCACTAAACATTAAAAGTTGCTTAGTTGAAACTTCAAATTTGTTCAATGAGTTCAACACCACCTTTAAAATCTCATCGGCAGTACAATTTATAACTCTTTTGGAAGCAAGTAAGAAGGAGGATGACGGTCGATGTGGTTCCATTGTACGTACCATTACATTAACCACAGAATGTTTTTGACGATCTGTTGTTTCGTCCACACACAACCACAGTTTTTTATCTTTCAATTCCGTTTTCATTCTTTTTTCTATATGTTCACGAGCAAATGGCACTACATTTCGTATCGATCTCCGACCAGGTAATTTACAGTCTGCATATTTATTCCAGAAGGAGACAAATGCTTCTTTGTCTAGTAAACGAAACGATAGATTACATAAAATAAGAGTAACACATAAATCAAATGTAATTTTTTCTTGGTATCGTATGCCACTTTTTGCAGAATGGCTTCTGGACCAACACATTAAAGGGATTTTACAAACGACATTGAATTTTAACGCCATCAAAAATTAAGTCTGGCATGTCCACTATAAAGTTTTTAACTGTGTCTGCCATTGGTCGTTTTCGTGACGTACCTAACTGCGACATTTTCAAAGTCAATTCAAATTACGAAATAAGTTACGACAGCCTACATATACACAGAACTACTCGCATACAGCATCGATTTAGTACTGACGCTGTGAACGCGTGAAATAAATAATCGCCGACTCCGCACCACATATCTACTACCCTGACTGTTACCGCTGTTTGCCCAAACTACAGATAATTAATTACAAACCGCCACTACTTCCAATTAAGATACGCCAATATAAAAACCTTTCCAACACTGTTATTATTTTACATAGACAAATTGTCCACTTGTAAATTGTAACAGGTTGTCATTACACCGACTAGAATTGGGGAACTTTCGATTTTATGTCGGATTTCGAGGTTTGTTCGGTAGTTGCGCAATATAGAAGAAGGGCTCCAGCTAACATATTGGGTAAGTACTGGACGGTAAATCTACAGCTTTCTGAGTTTGTTGGAACAGAACTAATGTATCGTGGTAATCGATATCACTTCGTGGAGTAATCTGCAGCGATTGCTATTATTTTGCACGTGACCGTTTCTTTGTTTGTTTTTCACACGTTCGATATAAGGTTATTCCATGTCAAGTGATCAAGTCCCCACGTTCGACCATCTCAGATTTTTTTCAAATTTTGTGAGTAGGTTCCACAACCGCATAAAAGTAATTCCCCAAATTCTTAGCTCCTGGTATGCAATACATAACCTGCAAGAGCCTCTTAAGTGATGACTGGTAAAATGTCGCAGATTCTCACGGACACTTTTTGCCATTTTTGTCAAGCTCTTATTCTGTAAGTAAGAAAGATATTTGCCTGGAAGTACTGTGCTTCCCAAACTTCCAAATTTTAGCAAAAACATTCAACTAGTCCTCTTGTTTTTTGGTCCTCAAACTTGGCTGAAAATTTGTCGCGACAAAAAAAATCCTAACTTCTGGGAAGTATGTATTCCAGGGAAATCGATACAGAAAGCTCATCTTCTCTGTGACTAGTGAAAAAATTGTTGTTTTTAACTGTTTAAAATTTTAAGCTTCTTTGACAAATAGTTCCTGAAATACTTGAAGATGGACGTGACCCCAACAAATGTTGATGCAAATTTAGCATATCTTTGAGCGTCTATATCTCAACTGGAAAACCTAAGAACTTCTTGACTCAACAACCGTTTAAAAGAGCTCGTTTCTCTCTACAACATACTTGGTTTCTATGTTGCGGTCTTTTCTTATAAGACTAGAAAAAGGAGACAACGTAACTGCTTGAAAGGACCGCGCGCATTACTTAAAACTTTTTCTCCGGCTTTGTAAACCAAGTATGTTGTAGAGAAAAACAAGCTCTTTTAAATTGTTGCTGAGTCAGAAGGCTCTTGGGTTTTCCAGTTGAGATATAGACGCAAAGATCTTTTGGGGTCGTGTTCATTTTCAAGTATCTCAGAAACTATTTGTCAAAGAAGCTTAAAATTTGAAACAGTTAAAAACAACCATTTTTTCACTAGTTACATAAAAGATGACCTTTCTACATTGATTGGGAATATAGACTCCCCATAAATTAGGATTTTTTTGTCGCGACAAATTTTCGACCAAGTTTGAGTACCGAAAGCAAGAGGACTAGTTGACTGTTTTTATTAAAATTTGGAAGTTTGGGACACTGATAACTACTAAGCAAGCATAGCAATTTCCAAGCAAATATCTGTTTTACTCGCAGAATGACAGCTTGACAAAAATGGCAAAAAATGTCGGGGAGCACCAGCGACATTTTACCAGCCATCGCTTAAGAGGCTCTTGCACGTCATGTATTGCATATCAGGAGCTAAGAATTTGGGGAATTACATTTAGTCAGTTGTGGAACCCGCTTACAAAATTTGAAAAAAATCCGAGACGGTTAAGCGTGGGGACTTGATCACTTGATCACTTGACAGGGAATAACCCTATAACAATAAGACAACTAAATGTATCTCTCCTTCGTGCACGCTTGCAGGTTCTTAGGTCAGAATACAGTGAGCGCCTATCAACGCGCCAAAATGGGAGCGCTAAGCATCGGCGACCACGTGACGACGATCAGCGGTAACGTGACGACGATCGGGGCCGAACCCTCCGAAGCGCAAGCAGCAATCTGAACATAAACAAACATTCGACACGCACGCCACCGACTTTCGTTGATTTGCGTCCTTTTTTTTTCTATTACCTACGTATGTACCATGTTGATTGATGATCGATCCTATTGTGATATTATTGCTATTAATATTAATATATTTTTTTTTTATATAGACGTACGTATGTTATGTAGAGATGTATCATATGTATAAACTATGCGTTATTTTCGAGTTTTACGTTTTTTCCCCGTTTAGTTTTCGGTACGTTCGTTCGTTCGTTAGTCATTCGTGCAAATTCGCCAAAAGAAAAGAAAAACAAGGACAAATTATGTTGATAGTGAAAAGACGCTGGACGATCTTGTGTATTATGTACATAGGAATGTAATTTAGTGGCAACCTACGACGGACGTGATTAAAAAAAAGAAACCAGTGCTGTTAACAGTGTTGAAGGCGCAATGTACAGTTATATGTTAAAGATATAATTAGATTTCCGAGTGAATCATATTTTTCGATGATTGAAAATAATATGGACGGAATTATTGTGTACATACATAATCTACTGTACATAGTAACATAATTATAAGATAGTCGTGATTGTTGTTATATGTATGTAGTTTTAGTCGTCTATGGATTGTATTCTAGTGAGTTGAAGAGAATATAGAAACGAGAAACAATGTAAGTCTACAATGAAATTGTAAATTAAAATATTAACATCACAAATTTCTTGTAATCAATATTGAAAGCGACACTTTTAGTGTAATATCGAATAGATAATTGTTAAAGGGGATCTTTTTGTCAATAGCTTCTGCGAAAAAAGAAATAAAATAAAAAAAAAACAATGCAAATTGCAAAACTTTTCGAATTTGATGCTAAAACAGTTGAAGGTGTATTGGAAGTTTCAAATTTTAATATAAATTTAAATTATCTTTAACCCTTACATGACTGACTCTAAAGAATTACGCAAGGAACGCATTTTTTTTTAAATTCTAGCCTTCTTTACAAAATTAAACGTAAGAGCATTATTTCCATTTATTTATTAAAAATTATAAGATTCTGTACATCAAAAATAACGAACTAACAAATTATTTTTGCAGTTGCAAATTAGTTGAGTCGAGGAATGTTGTGGACAAACATATTCGCTACACTTGTATATTTTTCTACATTTTCGATCTGCAAACCTTTGGCAGATGTGGAACCATCCTCTGGTAAAGTGTTGACGTTGATTAACATTTGCTTTATCTTCTAATAAATCTAGGAAAACATTTGTCGTATATCGTTTCTTACTAAGCTGAATTTGCTTATTATTGTATCGCCGAAAAACATTTTGTTTTATTGGTTCTTTACCCAGTTATAAAAGAAATATTTTGCGTTTTTGTAATTTATTTGCATTCCATTCTGGATACTTTATTTGCCATAACTTTAATCCATTGATACCAGCGACATTTACCAAGTGAGAAAATAAAACCATAACACATGGGCTGAAAAGTCCCAGGCCTGACAAAGAAAACACGTTTTTTTTTTGTTCAAAATTAGCTCTATTCATCAACGTAATTTCCATCAAGAACAACGCAATCATTCCAGCGCCGCTCTAACATTTCAATACCACTTTTGTAAAACGATTTATCTTTTGCCTCAAAATATGCCTCAGTTTCAGCGATAACCTCTTCATTCGAGCGAAATTTCTTACCGGCGAGCATTTTTCTTAGGTCTGCGAACAGCCAGTAGTCGCTGGGAGCCAAATCTGGCGAATACGGTGGATGTGGGAGCAATTCGTCGTTCAATTCATGTAGTTTTGCCATTGTTTTGATTGACTTGTGACACGGTGCGTTGTCTTGATGAAACAAAATTCTTTTCTTCGCCATATGCGGACGTTGCTTTGCAATTTCGGCCTTCAGACGCTCCAGTAACGCTATATAATATTCACTGTTGATGGTATTTCCCTTCTCAAGATAGTCGATGAATATTACACCACGCACATCCCAAAATACCGAGGCCATAACCTTTCCAGCCGATTGTTGTGCTTTCGGGCGCTTTGGACGAGGTTCGCCAGTTGCTGTCCACTCAGATGACGATCGTTTTAATTCCGGAGTGAAGTGATGGATCCATGTTTCATCCGTTGTCACATATCGACGCAAAAATTCCGGTTTGTTACGTTTAAACATGGCCAAACACTGCTCAGAAGCATCAACACGTTCCTGTTTTTGGTCAACAGTGAGCAAACGCGGCACCCATTTCGAACAGAGCTTTCTCATAGTCAAATGCTCATGCAATATAAAGCCAACACGTTCTTTGATATCTTTACGATGTCAGCTAACTCACGCAACTTCACTTTTCGATCATTGAAAACGATTTTGTGGATTTTTTTGATGTTTTCTGGTGTTACCGCCTCATTTGGACGTCCACTGCGTTCTGCATCATCGGTGTCTCTACGACCACGTTTGAAGTCAGCAAACCAACGTTTTATTGTTGTTTCTGATGGAGCGGAGTCCCCATAACACTTTTCAAGCCATTGCTTCGCTTGAACGGTATTTTTTCCCATCAAGAAGCAGTGTAAAATTAAAACACGAAATTGTTTTTGATCCATTGTTTTGGAAATAACAAAAGTAGCGTCACTCTTAGCACAATAACTCACAAACTAATGAATAGAATATCATGAAATTTTAACAGCTGTCTTTTTAAGGTTAGTACTAACTGCAAAACAGGTGAATGCAATAAAACTAGCGCCATCTATGTGTTAGGTCCGGGACTTTTCAGCCCATGTGTTAGGTCATCGGTTTGATCTTTTTTTTACTGTGTATTCACTTGTCAGCTTATCGGTTGTATTGACAGCACCCTTCGTTTTATTATCATGAAGAATGATGTCTGGTTTGTAAAATGTTTCCTCTCCAGATACCTTGTCATCGCTTGATAACAAAATAACACCTCCTTCTTTTGTGGGACGTACGATACAAGAGTTCGATTTTTTCTGAAAGCGAAAATACTTGAATATTACTTTTTATAGGGTGCTGGTAACAGTTCTTTGGGTATGAACGTTTTGTTTCTTCGAAGAGTTCCACGTAAAGTTAGATTTTTCTCCCATAATTTATCGGCCAGTTCCAAGCTGGTAAAAAAATAATCTGTTATGATACCATAGCCTCTCCCTAAACGATTGACCATATCTAATGCCACTCTTTGCCCTTGACCCTTCTCCGGCTTGCTGTGTTGTTTTCCTAAAATATTTATGAACTAGGAAAAATGTACGCTAATAAAGCTTGAAGACTCAAGACTTACCCAAATAAACTTGCATATTCACAAAGTAAGAAATTTTACAATCCACAAGAGCCCAGATTTTTATTCCATACTTATCTGGTTTGGTTTTCATATAAACCCTAAATGGTGCTTTACCTCTGAAAGGTACCAGTTGCTCGCCTACATAAAGGCGGTTGCTTGGATGAAGAGCTCTTTTGCAGTTGGAAACAAACACTCCAAATACGTCTCTTAGCGAAGTCAACTTGTCCTCTGCCTTGCGTTACTCTCTAGTTTCGAAGCTGTCAAATCGCAAAAAAGCCGTTATTTGTTTGAAGCGATCTCTTGACATTGTAGCAGGAATTATAGGACTACAGTAGGAAGCATCTTCACACCAAAGTGATTCAAAAGATTCTTTAGAATAACGAATGGCCTCAAATGTTATCAAAACACCGATATATGCTTCCATTTCTGTTGAATCAACGGGTACAAACTTTTTGTCTTTGTCGAGATGTTCGCCATTCCATTTATCATAAATTGCTTGAGCTTTTCTATTTGTCTCATTTACAATCGTATTGAATATATCTGGAGATATAAAAAGCATGAATACATCTCGTATTGTTGAAATATCAGAATTAAATTCTGCGAGACCTAAATCGTGGCTTTGAATATTGGCCCTTGGGCGTTTTCGCCTTGTATTTTCTGAAAACTTAAACCACTCTGTTCCATCTATCTTCCATGTACCTTGGAATGTCGTGATTATCCTCTGGCTCAACATCCATATCATCTGTATTTTCGATAAACTCCACCAAGTCATTTTCATATTCTTGCTCTTCTACAATATCCTCATCCTCGATATCGCTTGTTATCTCCTCTGTAACTACGTTATCTAATTCTATATCGTCATTTTCCAAGTAATACAACAGCTCCACTTGTATACTGTCTAGGATACAACACGCAACTGACCTCGAAACTGCAAGAAAACAGTTATTTTCGATAACTGGGATTCCCCGACTGCAGTAGGAGAACGGCGATGCCCAGACATCCTTACCAACAAAGTAAATTGACACAAAGAACGGACTGGGATCCAACTGGACCCCAAACTAGAAAATGATGATATTTATAAAAACAAATAATACAAATTGGCAATGTATGCCCAGAATATGTAAAAAAATTAATAAACTGAAGATAGAAGGTAGATAAACGCTAAGAATTAAAAACATAAAAAGATATAGAAAAAAATCTTAGTGTGGGATCCGAATAGACCCCACTCAGTCACGCAAAGGTTAATAGAATATTCATATTCTGTATATATTCTTTCTAATTTAATCTAGAATCGCAATTTGTCTTATCAACAATATTAGACAATTACAAAAAAACTCTAAAACTACAGTGAAAGTTCACATAAGCGGGCGGTCACGGTTCCAGCAAATTTGCCCGCTTATGAAAGGCACCCGCTTAAGAGAAAACTACATTCAAAAGCAACTTTTCAGAAATTTACTTCACTAAACTTTGTTAGAAGAAAAATTGGCAAATTTCCTTTTAAAATATACATATTGTATATAGGCAAGCATAAAACATAGAAACAAAAACACTAAATAGAAATACAAAATGTATTTAGGAGTAGCTTGAAACAAGTCTTAGTCAAGCTTGATTGTTTAAGCTTTTATCTTTATTCCCCCAAAAAGCAATTCTGAAAATGACATTCCAGAGCCTTAATGTGTTCAAAAGCCACATAGACGTCTTTTGAAAATTGTTTTAAGTCTTTAATGCACTTCAGAGCCTCATAGTAGCTCTTTATTGGATTATCTTCTTCTGGTATGTCCCCTATTTTGGCCTCTGTTTCATTTTTCTCCTCATTATCTTTAAATTCAACAACTTGATTCTCAAAATCAAAATTATCTTCAGTTGGTGTGTTTTGATCGATGTTTATGAATTCATCTAGATTTTGATCATTTGTTATATCCATCTCTTTAACAGCTCTAAACATTGCGGCAAGTGTAGACGACGGTATATTGTCTTCGGGGTTAAAATCGCTTTTCTGAACCCAGCTTTTCTGAAACAGTTTTGTATTGTTGTGGAATTCACGCTCTGCCACGCTGTTTTTATGAAATATGGTGCCTCTAAAACATTAATTTCCTTGGAAAGTTCAGATGTTGATTTGACGCTATCCATGTTTGATAAAATGTGCTTCAACATCTGATTTCGGTAATAAAATTTGAAATCTTGAATGATACCCTGGTCCAAAGGCTGACAAACGCAGGTTGTATTGGGAGGCAACCAAATTATTTTCACGTTTTTTAGGTTCAATTCTCGAGGATGCGTCCCTGCATTGTCTAAAAACAGCAAAATTTTTCTCTTCTCGATCCCCATTTTACGATCCAGCTCTACCAACCATTCGCTCATCAGTTCGCAATTCATCCACGCTTTTTTATTTGACTTCCATATGACAGGTAAATCCTTAATGTTTATGTTTTTCAATGCTCTCGAACGAGCCGTTCTTCCGATCATTAACAGTTTTTCTTCCTGTCCTATCATGCTTGCAATTAGTCTTTCTTTTGCCAGCTTTTCTCCTAAACATTTGTTGATTTCAAGGCAAGCGTTTTATCGGGAAGCGATTGAAAAAAAAAGTCCGCTCTCATCAGCATTGTAGATATCTTCAGGTTGATATCCAAGCTACAAAGACGGAAATTTCTCCATAAATGCATCAACCGTATCTTGTTTTACGTCAGCCGCTTCACCTGATATGCATTTGAAACTAATGCCGTGTCTTCTACGCCATTTCTGAAGCCAACCATCAGACACTAAAATTTTTGTACCCGTACTTTTCTACAATTTCTACCGCCTTGGCTTTCATTAGCCCTCTTGATATGGGTATGCTTTGATTTCTAGCCTTTACAAACCATTCAAAACATGCCTTATCTATGTTTAAGCCTTCAGTTTTCAAAAAGCTCTTTTTTTGATGCACATTTACACCAGACTGTCACGGGCGTCGGATTTCTTCTTTATTTTTTGCAATTGTACTAGCTTGCGTTTTTCCTATGTTGAACTTCAATGCCAGAGCCCGAGTTAACAGTTTTTCTTTATCAATTACGTTTACTACTTCCATCTTCTCTTCCAGAGTTCAAGTTCTTTTTTCGGGACATAAGATTGTATACACGGGTCCGATTCGTAGACAATAAAGAATAATTAATCCCGATGTAGTATCAAATAAAAAGGGGAACCGCCAAATATACCCGTAAATGGTCTAAAGTAAAATGCCCACATGTACAAGCCAAGGTAAAAGGTTGAAATATAATTGGAACGTCGTAGTCGTTTATAGCAGATTGTAGTCAGCCTGAGAACAAAAGAATGCTGCCCCCACCCGTCCAAAGAAGCGATCGCTTATGGGAATGCGCTTTATGTGTAAAAATATGGGAATAAATTCAGTTCCAAGAAATTTGGCCGTTTAAAGGAGATGGTCGCTTATTAGAGCTGCCCGTTACGAGAGCTTTCACTGTATTTTATTCCAGACAACTTTTCTTTTATTACCATTTAACTAATTGAAATAAGATTAAAAAAGCACACTTTTTCAAACCGCCAATTCTCCTGCAATTGTTTAAGTGCCAAATACGAATAGTTAAACAAATTCCTAAACTTTAACAAGTAAAACATTTTCTAAAATATAAGAAACCATCAGGAAGCTAAACCAACCAATAATATTAAGGAAATAAAGGCTATGCATTTTTATATTGACGCTTTCAATATTACGTATAATGTTCTTTTTATTCTAGTTAGGCGAATACATGTTACTATTACTCGATTTAAAACGTACTTGTATTTCTAGTTTGTTTCGTTAAAGACGAGAGCATTTCATTAAACATGCTACTGTCGTTGCTATTAAACCGAAACACACCGTCATTGGTCACCAGTACACTCTGGTCTTTAACGAAACGTACTGTAGTGCTGTTTTTTAAATAATTGTGTGAAAGGGAGAGAAAAGGTTGCCAAATTCTACGTATGTTTCAATTATCTAAAGAGAGATCTGTTTATTTTAAGTAAGAAGTACCTAATTACGATTTACAAAAGCGTACATATATGTAATTATGTATATTAACGTAACTAAATACAATTTTTAGGAAATAATCAGTCTAGAGTAATCAGTAATAAATATGATATTGAAAATATACCAAATGCGTTTTTTTAATTGCACATAAAGAGTAACAACAAATGTATAAATATCATCCGGTAGAGTTCTAGCGATATGGGGCATTGTATCCAATTTTGCTGATGCATGCATAACCTGGGCAAATATGCGGAAACAGCCAGAGGCGTGACGAGCACATAAAAGTTTACACATAAAATAGAAGGTAAGAAATAAATGCTGAAACACTTATCGTTTTAAAAGCCTTCCGTGAAATCACAAACTGGGTAACATCTGTTAAATATTTGAATCATTAGTAAAGCTGGCCACGAGCGGTACCGCGCAGTAGCGTAGTGTCGACCAGGCCTCGCGTTCCACTAGAGTTATTCTCCTAATAGAGATGTTTGCTGCCGCAAATAATTTCGCTCATCTTTTAAACAAAAATTAAATAACACGTGCTCAAACACTTACCATTTTAAGAGTCCTCCGTGAAATCACAAAGTGAATAATGTCTGTTAAATATCTGCAACATTAGATATGTTTCAACTGTTGTTTCGGCAACACTAGTACGGCATGAGGAAAAAATGCGTTTATATGCAGAGAACGAACGTTCTACATCTAGTGACGTAATATTTGCGTAAGTAAAATAATCTTTCAAATAACTTAACGATTCTGTTGACGCACCTTCACAAATGTGCCTTAATGTGCCAAAATCAGAATTTTTCTCAAAAACACTTTCAAATTTTTCTAGAACAGAAACATTTTTTGCGTCTTCAATCGCGCATAGCTGTGCGTAAACATGTTGCACTATTTGTAGAGATTCTTCTAACGGCACCGCGGGATTTTGTAATTTTTCTATTGCATCTGCTAGCCCGAAGTAATTGTCGTGAATGATTTTTAAATCCATTTTAACCTGACTATCTTGAAATTTCGACTGGCTTTTCTGGATAGCGGCAGCTTCCTTTGTATCGAATTGTAAAACCACGTTCTTAATATTGTCAAAATATTTATGATAATAAAACGCCGCCTGCAACCATGTTCCCCAACGAGTTAGAATAGGTTCTGGTGGCTCTGGTATACGGGGGCACAGTCTGTGAAATTCGCGAATACGTTTCGGTGATTTGACAAATACTGCTTTGGTGTGCGTTATTAAAGCGTCTACCTCAGGATAACATTTTCTGATATTATCCGCCACAAGATTGAGAGCACGAATTTTACACGTAATGTGTAACAAATTAGCAGAATGCTTTTTAAGAGACCGGCCTACAGAAAGCATGTTTGCAGCACCATCACTCACTAACAAGAGTTGGTTTGTTGAAAGTTCAAACTTGTCCAATGTATTTAACACTAACTTTGAAATTACTTCGGCAGTACACTGTTGTATTCGTTTGGAGACTAATAGAATTGAAGGTGCCGATTGATGAGGTTCCAATTTGCGTGCCATTACATTAAGAACAGAATGTTTCTTCCGATCTGTTGTTTCGTCGACACATAACCACAATTTTTGATCTTTCAACTCCGATTTTATTTTTTGTTCAATATGTTCGCGCGCAGATGGCACAATTCTTCGTAACGATGTTCGACTTGGTAATTTGCACTCCGAATAGTTATTCCAAAAGCAGATAAATGGTTCCTTGTCTAGTAAATTAAACGGTATATTACATGCGATAAACGTAACGCATAAATTAAATATAAATTTTTCATTGTCTCGTGCGCAATTTCTTTTTGAGACATGCTTTTCACTATTTACGTGTCGTAGACAATGTTGTCTGGACCAACACATTAACGGGATTTTACAGATTACACATTTAATTTTAGCACCTTCATATATTAAGTCTGGAATTTCTGCAATAAATTTTCGAAGTTTGTCCGACCGCCGTCGTTTTGCTGACGAAATCATAATTTTTCTAGGACAGATAAACAATTGCGCAAATGACCGGCAGCGAAAATGTCCGTACTGCTCCGCAGACGAAGTAATACTACCGTTCCTCTCGGTCCGAACTGATTCTACGCCGATGCGCGGTACCGCTCGTGGCCAGCGTTAATCATTAGATATGTTTCCATAGCTGTTTCAGTCAAGTGAGTACGACGTGCGGAATAAATGTTTTTTAATGCCGAAAACGACCGTTCGACATCTAGCGATGTTATATTTGCATATTTAAAATAATCTTTGAAACAACTTAATGCATCTTCACATACACCTTCACAAATTCGACTTAATATAAGAAAATCGGAGTCTTTCTCTAAAACACTTTCAAATTTTCGTATTACACACCAATTTGTTTCGCCTTCTACAGCGCATAACTGTGCGTGAACATCATTCACAATTTGAACAGAATCCACTAGCGACATCGAAACATATTGTAATTTTCCTATTCCCCCCGCTAGTCCGAAGTCATTGGTGTGAATAGTTTGTAAATCTCTTTTAACCTGACTATCTTGAAATATTTCCTGGCTTTTCTTGTTTGTTGCAGCTTCTGTCGGATTGAATTTTAAAACTACCTTCTTTACTTGATCAAAATATTTGTTGTAGTAAAACGCAGCCTGCAACCATGTTCCCCAACGTGTAACAATCGGCTGTGGTGGTTCAGGTAAATCAGGGCAGTTTGTGAAATAGTCGGGTACGTTTCTGGGACTTTAGAAACACTGCCTTTGTACTAGCAATCAATGCATTTACTAGTGGACAACATGTAAGAATCGTTTGTGCCGCAAGATTTAGAGTATGGATTTTACACGTTACATGTAAGAAGTTACCACTGTGTTCTTCAAGAGATCAGCCCGAAGAACGTATGTTCTCGGCACCATCACTCATGAACATTAAAAGTTGCTTAGTTGAAATTTCAAATTTGTTCAATGAGTTCAACACCACCTTTAAAATCTCATCGGCAGTACAGTTTATAACTCTTTTGGAAGCAAGTAAGAAGGAGGATGGCGGTCGATGTAGTTCCATTGTACGTACCATTACATTAACCACAGAATGTTTTTGACGATCTGTTGTTTCGTCCACACACAACCATAGTTTTTTATCTTTCAATTCCGTTTTCATTCTTTTTTCTATATGTTCACGAGCAACTACTGTATATAATCTTACCCAAGAATTTTATGTGTGGCTGTACTAGCCGATTACAAATAAGGTAAACAAAAATTATCGTTAAGCTAACCGCGGAAAACACACAGTGAATGAATATGAACAACCAGTACTGACAATAAATGGAATTATCATTATAATGTTATGCGTTCCTCCTTTGTATAAATAGAAATTGTAAGTGTATTAATAAATAAAATATTGAGAATTAAGAGAAAACATAAGAGCGAAACGAGTTTCAAATAGATCATTCGAATCAACCGAATCTGTAAGTGAACTGATACTTCTGATTCATATTCATCGCCGCTTCCCCCACACTATCCGCATTTATATCAGTTTGGCACCGTCACTATACTTGCCTCCGACTTATCTATATACTCAGCTTCCTAAGGTTGCATTCGATCTATGTGTATATCAGAATCCAAATAGCTATGTTCGGTGAATGTATTAAAACAAAACATTTATTATACACATTTCAAAACATCTCTTCGTATTCAAAAATAATTTTATTAAATATAACGTAAAAGTATAAAACTGTTTGAATAATAACATCTTTTTTGTCAAATACAACGGGCAGTTAGTGAATTGCGTTGGAAATTGGAATAGCATTTTTTTAGGTTTTATCGCTTATACAACACCAGAAAAATATTACAGGTATCACCAACAAAGTACGGAAATCTCACTATACAGTATTTTTTTTTAATAAAACCAATATAATTTGGATAAACCAATTCAAAACGCAGAGACGGTCTGAATGTGTAAACGCGTTCACGGCTGATCGACGGCCTTCTTCAAAATACGTCACAGCCTGCTGACGTCAACGCTGTATATTCTTGTTTTCGATAGTAATGGTATCGCCCAAGTTTACTTTTGTGCCATTATTAGAGTTTGTTAAAAAGGTGGTACCGGCAGTGGCGCACCGCATAAAAGTAGGTACGTAATATACAATATTAGTGAAAAATAATATTGTTACCTTGTCGTCTTGATGTCCACTGTGGCAATTGGCAACCGCCCTGGTAAGCTGCGTAGAATTGCAACATCAGCAACGCTTCCATTGTCGATTCATTCAGCCGTCGACGGTGTCGTGAAAACGTTGTCGTATACTTCGAAAATGATCGTTCGACATCCACCGAAGTAAGATTTGCAAATGTCAGATATTCCTTTTCCTCATCTGGGCACTCTTGATTTTCAGTTATAGACCGAACCTAGTAAGATACTGCCTGGAGCCATGTTCCCCATCGCGTTATTACAGGCTGAGGTGGTGGTGGTAATTTCGCACACAATTGTTTGAATACACGGATGTGTTTGTGCAATAAATATGCGGACTTCTATATTCTAATCCAGGGGAATGCCTGAGATATTTATTCACACTCAAAGGGAACATTACACCCTTTGGGCGTCCCATCTCCGCGTACTTATTTGGCGTGCAGCGTGCAACGTATTGTCGCTTTGAACTCTCTCGCGGTACTGTCGAGATCGACTACGAGTTAAGAATTACCGCTACCCACGCCGCTACCGCTACGCTACTGCCATCCGGTACCACCTTTTTAACAAATTCTAGCCATTATATCTAGTCAGCATTATAAGATGATATAAAGCCCCGATGAAATGCAGTATTGTATCAAGTTATGATTAATTTATGTCACTGGTGGTGCAGTGCCTTGTAGTTGTTGGTGAGAGCAAATATTTTTTTTGAGAATTACATTAATTTGAAAATCTTATACACGATTTTATGAAATATTGAAATATGACCTTAAGCTAATTGCAGAATTACTGAGAATTGAGATAATAGTTTTTATCATACATATTTTTGTTTAATTATAATAAGAAATAGTAAATAACGATAGCAAATAAATCTAATTTATTCGGTAAATCGGTTGAGAATGAAGACCCAAAGAGCACTCGAAACAGCTATTCCGAATTAATGAATATTTTGTGCGGTAAGGAGTGTGGCGATAGTCTGTGTTGTTTGTTATAATAAGAAATATATTTATATTTCGTCCACAAATGGCGCTAACTCTATAAGATTTATTTTGATACATCTTTATTTTCCATATCCCCCATTAAATTTTAATTTTAACTAATTCCATTTTCATAGATACAAAAACTTAACACTGATTTTGTAAATTAAAAAAATATTAAATATTCCATCGTGATTCAAGTGTGAGTATTTAGTTAATAAGAGAAATAAAAAACAGGTCAAATTCTCTCACAAATTCTACTAACTATCAGGCGACCGGTTTCGTGTTCAAAAACACATCATCAGACCAGCTACGGGGACCACCATGAAAGAAAACAAGCAAATATACATAAGTGACCAGAAAATTGTAAAATTGCACCATAGTGACATGTCAACCAATTAAAATACGTTATGTAGTATATTACAAAAAATTAATCGATTGTAAACTATTCTAAAATATAATAAAAGAAAAGATTAAATTTATTATATTTTAAAAAGGTGAAATTGTCTCCTCCTATTGTGATCTTATTTCCCTCCATTAAAAAAATATTGCATTTTTAATATTCATTTTAAGAATGTTTCTCTACAAAAGAATCTGTAAATAACAAAGATTATTAACCAAAAATTAATGCCAATATGCTCATGGTATTGGTGGAATCGTTCCCAGCAAAAACAATGTAGCAGAGAAAACAGCGCTAACACATGAACATGTTTCTGCCTACTCGGCGTCAACAGCATGGTTCTGAGCACGATTTTCTGCTGTTACAATTGCGTTTGCCTCTCGGTTTATGCTGCTAATCTCAAAAACAGCACTGAATATGTCTTTCGGCGACACCTATCGCCAAGAAACACAGTCACGCCGTCCCAGAGGGTAGCAAGACAAACCGGAGTGCTCCACCAATACCTATACTGGCATTAATTTTTGGTTATTGTTACTAGGTCACGTGTATTTTTATACATCATGGTAAGCCTGAGGAATCATTTGCACGTATAGATGTCGCTGTGCTTAGGCACAACGCTCCCTTGCGTTTGACAGCCCAGGAGCTGCCCGATAGGTGGTAGACATCTACACTCCGGTTTGTCTTGTGTAATCTTAAAATTTGATTCAAATCTATCAAACATAATATGAAGAATTGTATTTCGTTTTAAAATACAAATGTACTATTTATTCGTATTAATTGCTCCAGAAAATAATAATAAACGCTGATATCCATCTTGGTATTTAATATTTCTTGTAAATGGTGTTAAACTCACAGACAAGAATATTTCCAGAATTGTTTAAAAATTAACTTCGGTTTAGCTATGTATATATTTTTTTGTTTGTTCTGTGTATATTAAAATAAATATATTTTTTCAGAAGAGACAAGCCAAGTACTCTGTATAGTACTATAGCAAATTTACCTACAAATAATGACTTGGTAATACATTCGAATCTTAAAATAATAGAACCGCAACCCACAAGATTAATAAAATGGCATAATTTGAAAACATCCTCCTCGAATATTCCGTATATAAACAAATCGAAAGAAAATAGTTTAAATATTTCTAGGCGTTAATACTTATAGTTCTTTGAAATTGTTTTGTCCCTGTTTTTTGAGCCGATTTCTTTTTCCCTCGATAAAAAAGGAATCGCCTCTCTTGCTTATTTGGGAAAATCGAAATTCTGTGTAGTTTTAATGTTGGGTTCAAAGAATTTTATGAGATTTTAAAATTGCTATTTTGTTTTAATTTAAGGTGAGTGTCTTTTTATTAATACAGATTCCTTTTTAATTAATCAATTAAGTGATTAGATAATAAAATATTGAATCAGGAAATTGGGAAGTAATTAGAAAATCGATGCCTTTATTTATAATTTCCAGTGTCATCTACAGATTTTTAGCAAAGATAGCGTTTGATTTGCGCTTCATACACTCAGAAAATTTAATTATTTTTGATGGTTAAAAAAGATTTCGCCCTTACTTTTCTTTCTTTGCAAACAGAGACCATCTACATACAGTCTGTTTCACTTTGCATGAAGGCACCTAAATATTCATTAAGAGTATTCACTTTGATTTCAAGCTACTGTCAAAGTTTATTTTTAATTTCAAAAATTATAACGCTGACATACCGCGATCAAAGGAAAATGCGATTTTTCAGAAATTCATAGTAGCGATAAGAATTGAAGAAAATTGCCAGAAACCAAATTTCATCAAAAAATTCCAATTTTTAAGGTTTTTGGGAATTGGAAATTGAAATCATAACTAACCTGGGCAAATATGAGGTAACAGCCAGAGGCGTGGCTAGCGCATAAAAGTTTACACATAAAATAGAAGGTAAGAAATAAATTATAAAACGTGCTGAAACACTTACCGTTTTAAAAGTCTTCCGTGAAATCACAAACTGGGTAACATCTGTTAAATATTTGAATCATTAGATATGTTTCCACAGCTGTTTCAGTCAAGTGAGTACGACGTGCGGAATAAATGTTTTTTAATGCCGAAAACGACCGTTCGACATCTAGCGATGTTATATTTGCATATTTAAAATAATCTTTGAATCAACTTAATGCATCTTCACACGCACCTTCACAAATTTGTCTTAATATAAGAAAATTGGAATCTTTCTCTAAAACACTTTCAAATTTTCGTATTACACACCGATTTGTTTCGCCTTCTACAGCGCATAACTGTGCGTGAACATCATTCACAATTTGAACAGGATCCACTAGCGACATCGGAACATTTTGTAATTTTTCTATTCCCTCCGCTAGTCCGAAGTAATTGTTGTGAATAGTTTATAAATCTCTTTTAACCTGACTATCTTGAAATATTTCCTGGCTTTTCTTAATTGCTGCAGCTTCTGTCGGATTGGATTTAAAAACTACCTTCTTTACTTGATCAAAATATTTGTTGTAGTAAGACGCAGCCTGCAACCATATTTCCCAATGTGTAAGAATCGGTTGTGGTGGTTCAGGTAAATCAGGACACAGTTTGTGAAATAGTCGGATACGTTTCGGGGACTTTAGAAACACTGCCTTTGTACTAGCAATCAATGCATTTACTAGTGGAAAACATGTAGGAATCGTTTGTGCTGCAAGATTTAGAGTATAGATTTTACACGTTACATGTAAGAAGTTGCCACTGTGTTCTTTAAGGGATCGACTCAAAGAACGCATGTTTGCGGCACCATCACTCATAAACATTAAAAGTTGCTTAGTTGAAACTTCAAATTTGTTCAATGAGTTCAACACCACCTTTAAAATCTCATCGGCAGTACAATTTATAACTCTTTTGGAAGCAAGAAGAAGGAGGATGACGGTCGATGTGGTTCCATTGTACGTACCATTACATTAACCACAGAATGTTTTTGACGATCTGTTGTTTCGTCTACACACAACCACAGTTTTTTATCTTTCAATTCCATTTTCATTCTTTTTTCTATATGTTCACGAGCAAATGGCACTATATTTCGTATCGATGTCCGACTAGGTAATTTACAGTCCGCATATTTATTCCAGAAGGAGACAAATGCTTCTTTGTCTAGTAAATGAAACGGTAGATTACATAAAGTAAGAGTAACACATAAATCAAATGTAAATTTTTCTTGGTCTCGTATGCCAATGGCTTCTGGACCAACACATTAAAGGGATTTTACAAACTAGACATTGCATTTTAGCGCCATCAGAAAATAAGTCCGGCATATCCACTATAAAGTTTTTAACTGTGTCTACTATTGGTCGTTTTCGCGACGTACCTCACTGCGACATTTTTACAGCAAACATAAGCGTACAATTACAAAATAAGTTACAACAGCCTACGTATACACAGAACTACTCGCACACAGCATCGATTTAGTACTGACGCTGTGAACGCGTGAAATAAATAATCGCCGACTCCGCACCACATATCTACTACACTGACTGTTACCGCTGTTTGCCCAGACTAAATTCGTAACTGTACCATTTTGCGATCGTTTTAATTAAGCGTGCCTTGAAGCAGCACATAAAAATGTTCATTTTCGGTTTTTTAGTTTGACAATTATTTCAATTAAGAAGGCAATGAAACAAACAGAAACAAACACTCTTAAGGCTCTTCTCTAGCCCAGGCCTCGTGCTTAGTGCACGGTCTATGATTTGTTCAAATATATTGAATTCTGAATCTCGAAACTTACGGTAACACCGGTTTAATTTTTTTACATCTTTCCAATTACACCAACAATTAGAATCAAGAGCTTTTTCTCTTACATTTGAAAGGACTTGACGTTTTTGAATTAATTTTTTCTGCTTAATTTTAATAATTTTGTAAGAATAACCGCTGCAATCGTAGATGAAGGTTTGACGATTGTATTCTGGAAAAAGAAAGTTAAAATCGTTCGGTCCATTTTTCACCTAGGGTGCCGCAGGTTTACATGTAGTTTCCCATACCGTAACCTGATAGAAAATGCATTTAAAAATTGATTATTCTTTTCAGTTGTATAAAGAAGCAACAAACTTATTCTTATCAAATTATGTCCCCCTTTCATCACGAATCTAATAAACAGTCTCAATTAATCAAGATAATATGTTTATGTTTATTGAACGCTAACAAATATTGTCGTAATGCCACGAGCACATTGCAATTTTTTTGCCGATAAATTTTACTATAACTACCATTAATGACGCCGTTTCTCTTTAATTTTATTGTTAGAATCATCTCGCACATCAATTTGTCAATTGAACAAGTAAGAATTGACTCGCTATAATACATTCTTTTTTTTTTTGATTAAGCTCTCTTGCAGAATTCAAATTTGTAAAGTTATTTCCAATTTTATGCTTCAGTTTTAGAATGTTATTGCGATATCCGCTTTCGATCGTGCTAATAATCTCCAATACGGTGGTGTTGCGTTCCCAAGCCAGTTTGTGGGAAATCGAGAATTGCCGTTACGATGCCGATAAGTTCCTTTGCCGCGACGGTGAATGCATAGATCGAGCGAAGAAGTGCAACGACCAGAGGGACTGCGCCGATGGATCGGATGAATCCGACTGTGGTACGTCAAAATCTTTGCTATCTTCATGTTCGCAGAGTCAGTTTTGAAGGTGATTGGCTTCTACGACAAAATTGGTCATATTCTGTAAGGTTGGTAGAATGTATATATTCTAAAGGTGGTCTCAATTCGAAATATCGTTTAGTGCATGCGTGCTAAAATGACGTCATTGGTTACTACCAATTATATTCTACTGAATATAGAACGTAGGAGATCCATCGATTTAAACGTTGTTACGAACAAATATAAACGTATTTACGTTTATTTTATTTGATTTGGTAAATTAAAAGTTTCTCAATGACTTTAGTGCAATTCTCAATGAATGATTACTAGAGTAACCAAAACTTGCGGACTCGCATAGGCGTCGGTATTACGGGTTAATATAACAATACGAAAAATTCATAAATAAACTTACTTGCTAATTATTCAACAAATTAGAGGCATCAGGATGTGAACTACTGTAAACTTGCATCATTGCATATGTTTCCACAGTTACTTCTTTAAACCTTGTGCGTCGACAAGAAAAAATATTCTTATACATAGAAAACGATCTCTCCACATCTAAGGAAGTTACATTTGCATGTAGAAACTGTTTTTCAAAATCACTTAAAAGTTCACTATTCTTACACTTATTATAAACGGCCTCTAAAGTATTAAAATCGGGTTTTTTCCTTAAAACATCTGCCAACTTTTGACTAGCGCATAATCCTGGCGTATCATTTAATGTGTGTAATTTATTTTTTACACTCTCCACTATGTCTAATGATTCCTGCAATGACAATTCAGTACATTGTAGTTTTCTGATGGCATCTAGTAATACTGTATAATTGGTACATATTGTTGTAAAATCTTCTAAAAGTTGAGGAATTTGAAATTCTCTTTGACTTTCTCTAATTGCTTTGGATTCATTCCGATTAAATCGCATTATAACTGATTGAATTTGTTGAAAATGGATCAAATAGTAAGAAGCTGCTGTTAGCCAAGTACCCCATCGCGTTAAAATTGGTTCAGGAGGTTCTGGAATACCTGGACAAAATTTACGAAATTCTTTTAAACGTTTAGGAGATTTACGAAACACTGCTTTAGTACTTCCAAACATCCGACCAACGTTTCCGTAATGTTGTCGAACAACTTCACCAACTAAATGCAAAGCATGTAGCACGCAGGTTATATGTATTAAGTTAGGAAATATATGTTTTAAGGATCGCCTAACACTTAACATCGTTGCTGCACTATCTATCACAATCATCACAACTTGATCTTGGGCAATTTTAAATTTTTTCAAAGCGTTCATTATCACTTTTTGAATATTTTCCGCGGTACATTGTTGAACACGTTTGCAAGCTAACAAATATCGAAATGCTGTGTTCTCGCTAGATAAAACGCGAGCTATTACATTCACAATACTGTTTTTCTTTATATCGGTCGTCTCATCCACGGTAATCCATATCTTTTTGGAACACAAATCACGTTTACACACATCTTCTAGCATCTCTTTCATTCGCGGCAAATGGTTCTGTAATTGTGTTTGTGAGGGTAATGGGTACTTTGGAACGTATTGTCGCCAAAACGTTTTAAAAGCTGCTTTTCTCACCAACGACAACGGAAGATTACAAGAGGTAAACGTTATTAATAAATGTATGAGGAATAGTGTATAAGGTATTTCAGTTCTTGCATTTCTCATATGGTTAATACCATTGACATGCCTCTGGCAATCGGTTCTGTCCAATGCAGCCAAACGAACATTGCATATTAAGCAAAAAACTGCACTACCGTCATATTTTAAATGGGGAAAAAGTGACACATACTTATGTACATTAGTAGCAAATCTATTACGAGGCATTGTTTTCTTAGGTATGTAAATATTGGTTCTATATGAAACGATACACTAATTATGTACTTGGTATAATACTACAACACACAAAAAAACACCAGCTATATTTTCAAAAGCGACACGTAAGTACATAACCTTGACCGTTCGACTAATCTCTGCAACAGCTCAACCGGTACTAAAACGAAATCTCTCTCAGCGCGGTTTAACATGATTTATATTCAAGGTCGACACTACATGCCTGCTTCTCTATCGGTTTAGTTTATTTATGAATTTTTCGTATTCTTATATTAACCCGTAATACCGATGCCTATGCGAGTCTGCAAGTTTAGATTACTCTAGTGAAAACTATCAAAGATGGAGAAATGAGATTTATTGTACGTATATAGTATGCCACAGCGCATTTTGCAAAATTATCTACAAATATACAGTGTGTTCCAAATTTCCGCAACCGCGTTCAACGCTTTTATTTTAAATGGATTGCTATATTTTTTATTGATCTATTTGATATGTATTGTAGCTTTACAGGCCGTTGTGTCCCAAGGCTTGTTTTACTATTTATTTCCATTTCAGCGTATCTCGCTCTTCTTTCTTGCAGTTGGTGATGCCCACTTTCCTGAGGTCTTCTTCTACTTTATTTTTCTACATCTCTTTTGGCCTCCGTTTTCTTCTCTTTCCACCTATAGTCCTGTTCAGTATTAGTTTTGGAATTCTTGGATTGTCCATTCTCCAAATGTGCCCCAGCTACCTGATCCTCTGTGCTTTCATTGCTCTTGTTATACTTGGCTCACCATGAAGTTCCATTAGTTCGGTATTCGTCCTTTACTCCCACTCTCCTTCCACTTATTTCCTCCCATACATTTTTCGCAAAACCTTTCTTTCCCACACTTCCATAACTTTTTGGTCTACCTTTCTTTCCCACACTTCCATAACTTTTTGGTCTACCTTTCTTACTATCCATACTTCACTTCATATGTCACTATTGGTCTTATAACGGTTTTGCAAATTCGCATTTTAAGTCCTCTCGATATCAGTTTGCTTCTGAATACATTTCCCAATGACAATAAACATCTGTTTCCAGCCACTAGCCTTGCTTGTATTTTTTCCTTTATTTCTGGTTTTCTAATAAACACCGTATCTAGATAGGTGAAACGCTCTACTTCTTTGAAACTGTACTTTCTATTTTCATCTATCTGTATTTTTGTATTTCTGTGCCTCGGTGAGACTGGCGTCCTTCCATGCCATGTGCTTCGTTTTCGTCTCATTTATGTGTAGGCCTATTTTTTCCAATGGTTTCTTGTAGTAGATTAGGTTTTCTCTATTTATTTCCGCTTGTCTTATTACTAGAGTTGCTCAATTTGCGCCAACAGCCAGTGGCGGGCGCATAAAAGTTTACACAAAATAAATGGTCAGAAATAAAATATAATACGTGCTTCAAACACTTGCAGTCTTAAGAGTCTTCCGTGAAATCACAAAGTGAATAATGTCTGTTAAATATCTGCAACATTAGATGTGTTTCCACAGTTGTTTCGGCAAACCGAGTGCGGCGTGAAGAAAAAGTGTCTTTACATGCAGAAAACGAACGTTCTACATCTAGTGACGTTATATTTGCGTAATTAAAATAATCTTTGGAACAACCTAACGGTCCTGTTGACGCAGCTTCACAAATTTGTCTTAATGTGCCAAAATCAGAATCTTTCTCTAAAACACTTTCAAACCTTTCTAGAACACAAACATTTTTTGCGTCTTCTACCGCGCGTAGCTGTGCGTGAACATGTTGCACTATTTGCAGAGATTCCACTAACGACACCGAAGGATTTTGTAATTTTTCTATTGCCTCCACTAGTCCGAAGTAATTGTTCTGAATAGTTTTGAAATCCGTTTTAACCTATCTTGAAATTTCGACTGGCTTGCCTTGATAGCCGCAGCTTCCTTTGGATCGAATTGTAAAACCACGTTCTTAATATTCTCAAAATATTTATGATAATAAAACTTGACCTGTAACCATGTTCCCCAATGTGTAAGAATAGGTTCTGGTGGCTCAGGCATACGGGGGCACAGTCTGTGAAATTTGCGAATATGTTTTGGGGATTTGACAATCACTGCTTTTGTATGCGCTATTAAAGCGTCTACCTCAGGATAACATTTTCTAATACTATCTGCCACATGACTGAAAGCATGAATTTTACACGTAATATGTAACAAGTTAGCACAATGTTTTTTAAGACTGGCCTACAGAAAGCATGTTTGCGGCACCATCACTCACTAACATCAAGAGTTGGTTTGTTGAAAGTTCAAACTTTTCCAATGTATTTAACACTATCTTTGAAATTACTTCGGCAGTACATTGTTGTACTCCTCTGGAAGCTAATAAAATTGAAGGTGACGATTGATGTGGTTCATTCTACATACCTACCATTACATTAACCACAGAATGTTTTTTACGATCTGTTGTTTCGTCCACACATAACCACAGTTTTTTATCTTTCAACTCCGATTTAATTCTTTTTTCAACAAGCTCACGAGCAAATGGCACAATTCTTTGTAACGATGCCCGTCTTGATAATTTGCAGTCCGAATATTTATTCCAAAAGAAGACATCTTTCTTTCTTGTCTAGTAAATTAAACGGTAGATTACATGCAATAAAGGTAACACATAAATTAAATTTAAATTTATCATAGCGTCTTTTCCATTTTTTTTTTGAGGATGTTGTTTACTATTAAATATATAACATAAATTTTGTAACTTTGTCCAACATTGCGCGTTTTCGCGACGTAGGTAACATTTTTAAAACAAACGTAGAACTACGAAATAGTATTTACAACAGCGTACATGTATACACAAGCCCGTTGGCGCTAGTGAGCAATTCTACTTATTACTCTTTCCAGTGCTATGTTGAACAGAACTGCCGATAAAGGGTCCCCTTGCCTTAGTCCTCCTTTGACTTCAAAGGTGTCCGAAATTTTTTACCTTATTTTCTGTACAACTACGCGTAATTTTTATTAGGGCGATTATTTTCCGATTTACCCCTAATTCCTTAAGTGCTTCGTATAATTCCTCTGTGTTTACTGAGTGACATGCTTGTTTGAAATCCACATAAATTCATAGCTTTCCGCCTGGATTTATCTTGGTGTGTATACTTGGTCTATTACTCCTCATCCTTCTCTGAAACCACACTGATATTCACCTACGCAATTCTCCATACTTCCTACCAATTTATTTTTAATGGGAATTGCTAGTATTTTATATGCAGTATTGTGTAGTGCGATGCCTTTGTAGTTGTCACATTCTACTCTGTCGCCTTTTTTGAACAAAGGACATATTAGCGCTTTTGTCCATTCTCTCGGCATTTGTTCTACTAGCCAAATTTCCTTAGTCAGATGATGCATTACTTCTACAAGCTTCTCTCCGCCATATTTAAACATTTCAGCTGTCATGTCGTCCGATCCAGGGCTTTTATTATTCTTCAAGTTATTTACTATATGCTTTATTTCTTCCATACTAGGGGGCTCTTCGTTTGGTTCGTGTTGGTCACTATAACACTCTACTCTACTTTCGCTATCCTTGTTTAGCAACTCGTTGAAATACTCTTTCCATCTCTCCACAATTTCTTCCTCATCTATTACCATTTTTCCTTCCTTGCTCTTAAGATACACGGTCTTTGGTTGGTAACCTCGCTTTTCATTTCTCACCCCTCTGTATAGATTTCTTACTTCATAGTTTCTATGTGATTCTTCCATTTCCATGAAGACTTTCTCTTGTTGCTTCCTTTTCTTTTTCCTAATAATTTCCTAGCATATTCTCCTAATCCATTTGATAGCCACTTAAATTGCCTTTGCAGTGATATATGGTTATGTGCACTTTTGATAATTATTTTTGGCTGTATTGCAAATTTTGTTAAAATTTTGACAATTACAGACTCTGACATTTTTGGACAGCCTAAAAACAGATATAGTACCGCGAGTTGCTCTTTTCCTATCAATTTAGGGGCTAACACTTTATACGTTTCAAGGTAGTATAATGTAAAAATATATACAGGGTGTTAAATATGTCGTGCAACATTTATCGAAATTTTTAAGTAGAACCTATATTTTTTGATATTGCGAAAGCCCAAATCCTAACCCCATGAAGCTTTTGTGGGAGGAACTCGATAGGAAGGTAAAAATAAATCCTCCAAGTTCCAAGGAATCCATGTGAAAACAACTACTAGAAGTCTGGCTTAAAATAGAACCCGCTACTCTGACGAAATTGACAACAAGAATGTTGGAAGTGTGTGCCGCGGCCAGCTTCTTAGTTTTAAGAGTATTTTATTAAATGCAAAAATAACAATTTCTTCTTCAGTTAACATTTCCTCTATTTATGCCTATTTCTTTGGTTGGGCAAATAATTATGACCGGTAGTCTATATCAGACGTAATTTGAAGACCAACATCAAAAAGTAATTCAAATGAAAACATGGCTTTCAATTTCGTATTTTTAATGATCATATTGGACTTCATAATTAATAGTAATTATAATATTTTACAATCTTCTAGGGCATTCCGAGTGCCTTCCACCAGAATTCTTCAAATGCGTTAACGAAATGTGCGTGAGTCATTTCTTCAGGTGCGACAACCAGAACGACTGCGGCGATTGGTCGGACGAGAAAAATTGCGAAAATTTTACCGTAAGTGAGACGCTGATCAATCCAAGTAGACGCCTTTTTTTCATTTTTTTTTTCCACTTTCAGATAGCCACCGATCTAGGAAGCAAGAATTGCTCGAAAGGCGAATGGCAATGCTTAGATAAGCTGTGCATTCCGGAGGAGTGGGTGTGCAACGACCAAGTGGACTGCTTAGATGGTTCCGACGAGACGCTAGGTTGCAGCAAAACGCTGGCGTGCGACGGTTTCCAATGCAAGAACGGCCATTGCGTACCGAAAGAATGGCGCTGCGATAAATCGGACGATTGCGGAGATAATAGCGACGAAATATCGTGCGGTAAGTGATAATCTTAAACAATAAAACAAATACACTTTGTTCACTATAAAACGATCTACCTATATAAGATATTTCTTCTTTGTTATAATTATTAGCTTACAGTGTAGCCATTCTATCCTGTCACTAGCCTGGGAACGTTGTCAATGTTGCCAATGTTTCACTAAGTAAGGTTAATTTACGGTCAATCTTTTTTAAAAACATTCGTAGTACAAGAGATATTTGTAAATCTTAAGAAACATAAATTTAATGTTTCTTGAGATTTAAGTCATATTTGAAGGTGAAATTGAAAAGTGCAATTCAAATCTTCCACCTCCTCACAACAACAGTTGGACGGGTTGCATTGCAATGGTTGTTACGGTTAAAAAAAAAAGTGAAGGAATGGAATTTTAAACTTATTTAAGACTAGCGAGCATGAGACAAATACAAAACCGTAACTTTACAATAACATCTATTGTACAAAAAAAAAGGTCGATTAACACAGGCAAGTTTTACATATTAACAAAATTAATTAAATTGATATAGTGCTCGGTTTTGCTATCTAAACTGTAGATGTTAGAAGGAGAGGATTCAAGGAGTGTAATAATACAACGGCGTTTAAAATTTATTTTTGTTGCTGAAATCGTGAACGTTCTTTATATATTTCTTCGCCGAGACGACGACCCGGTATTTGAACTCTTGGGTAAGAATTCCCATGTCTATAGGACGCCACTGAATGTTTTGTGTAATCTAGTCGCCTCGCTGGTGGTCGATAATTCCGTCGGAAACCATTCAGAGTTTTCGAGGGAAAGGAAGAAAGGATTGTACAAAAGAAATTCAAAACATGCAGCAACATAAATTAGTAAATATTTGATGAAACTGTATATTAAATGAAAGAGCACTATTCAAAATATCATTGACAAAATGTTACAAAATGACTTAATATCTCAAGGCCAAAGTATTAACTATAAATATTGATAAAGTTTACAAAGAAGTGAATAAAAGCGCCAAAGAAATATTCAAAGATTAATGCTAATTTAAACAACAAAGAAAGTCATTTACCAAATTTCAAAATGGGCAGCAATATTTGCGTGAAGCGCAGTTCTTAAATCTTAAAATACGAATTATAATTAACCGAAAAGAATGACCGTTAAATTCGCGAAACAACTCAATTAAGACAGCAAAATGTTGGTTATAGTTCGTAACGTTACATAAGATATCTTAAGTTAACTTACATAAAACAAGGTTAGTGGTTGGTCAGCTAGTTACGGTGGTAGAACTTTCTCGACGGCGTTGATTCGGAGAGGACGCTGCGCTGATAGACCGGGGAAATGATGTGTGATGAGCATTGGGCAGCAGACAACGGATGAACGCAGCTCGACAGAAAAAATCGATTTCCACATCCCGCAACTCTACGGAATAAGTTAATTTCCAAAATCGGAACTCCATGGAGGAAGTCAATGTCCAGATCCGCATAGAGCGTTATTCCCGACGATTTGCTCAAAGGCGACTAAATCGCAAAACCATATAATCGCCGGGAACGTAGACCATGGACACCAAGGAAAATCACCAAGCAGGGGTTATGTCCGACGACAAAAGTCTTGGTACTCCAGGATAACTTGGTGCCGAGCTTCTCTGTTAGGAATTTATGTAATGCCTTTGCGATACCTTTATGCCAGATTATTAATCTTGCCATCAGGACCTCCACTTTTCCGGATAGATGGAAACGTGCACGAATTGTACCTGTCTTCAAGAAGGGAGATTCTACTCAAATTCGAAATTATAGGCCCATCGCTATACTTAATAACTTTGCGAAGATTTTTGAACATATTATATATACTACGATATACAGGAATACTCGCTCACATATCGCAACTTGCCAACACGGCTTTGTGAAGGGACGCTCGACAGTAACAAACCTGACCTGTTTCGCACAATTTATAAGCGAAACTTTAGATGACTGCGGACAAGTTGACGTTATCTTTACCGACTTCTCACATGCATTTGATACTCTCAGTCATGAATTACTTCTATATAAACTGGACTCGTTTGGTTTAGCTCCCAACTTCTCCTTGTTAATTAAATCTTACTTGGTAAAAAGAACTAACTATGTATTTTATAATGGATTTAATTCGTTTGAATTTGTATCTAGCAGCGGTATCTCACAAGGATCCAATCTTGGTCCATTGATGTTCATTCTATACATAAACGACCTCTTAACATCCTTATCTTGCCATGTTCTCGCTTATGCCGACGATGTTAAACTGTTTTGTAATATTAACTGCCAACAAGATGTCGAGAGTCTTCAGACGAGCATTAATATACTGACCGAGTGGTCAAAATCCAATACACTGACATTAAATTCTAGTAAATGTAATTTTATGTGCTTCACGAGAAAAACAAATCCATATATCTCCACTTATCAAATCAACGATATTTCCATCGACAAGATTACCAATCTTAAAGATCTAGGTGTCACTTTTGATCCAACTTTATCGTTTAACATACATATTGAACAAATTTGTTCATCTGCCTCTAAAATGATGGGTTTTCTTATGAGAACGTCCAAATACTTCAATGACGCACTAGTGCTAAAATCCCTTTATTTTGCATTTGTACTCTCGAAATTGGAGTATGCCTCTATTGTTTGGTATCCTTCTATATGTCCCATCAAGCTCCAATTGAACGTGTTCAGCGTCGATTCCTCAAATTCTTGTCGTTCAAAGTTAATGGCGAATATCCGCCTTGGCATACTTCTTACAACACCCTTCTCGAATCGCATTAATTTCGTTCATTGTCATCCCGTCGTGATTACCATAGCGCCCGATTTTTACACAAATTATTAAATGATAGGATCGACTGTATGCAGCTGGTCTCCCACATAGGATTCAACGTACCTCGAATAGCATCTCGTTATGCTCCAACCTTTACTATGCCGACACCGAGGACCAATCTTCGTTTGCGGTCGCCAATCTATCACATGATCAGGAACGCTGAGAAGATATTTAGTGATATTTTCACCGGAGAGTTGGCGCCATGATACACGAAACAATAGTTATTTGTATAGTTATGTCATGTTTTTAAATCAATATGTATTGTGTTCACAATGTGTATATTTGTCCTGTAATTGGGTTTACCTGTTGGACAATAAACATCATTATTATTATTATTATTATTATAACATTGTTTCACTCACTGGGCCACTTCAAGCCTTACTAGTTGATTCGCTAACTTCTGCCAAACGACTCATTCCTTTGATAGAAAAATGCCTCTATTTATATATTTTACGAGAATCCAATGAGATCACGAGACGTGAATGGCCAATACCGAAACACGGATATCGTGGCGTAAGCAAGATCTGTGTATGGCGACAGATTCGTGCGTGTATCGAACTAGGTAATTGCTAATTATAACAATTAGCTACGGATGAAATCTAATTTAACTGATACCATATTGTAAAGCGGGATTAATACTGAATGTTGACAAAGTCTCATTTATGTTCTTTAATAAATAAAGAAACTATGGGGCTTAAATAATAGAAAGAAATGGGAATGATTGGTTCCTAAACAGTTAATTACTAGATATTTCATAAGCTTAAGAATATAACTCAAACTTGTTGTTATCATAGGTAAGAAGGGTTCATAACAAAAATATTAGCGGTGTAAAATTTTGAAATGATTAATATTCATGGTTTTATTAAATAATAAATCCTTTGCAGGTGTTCAGTTTCGTTTTATATTGGAATAGAGGAATTGGCGCGAAATGAAATGTTTGAAGTATTTTAAATATGAATTTAAGAAATTTGCAAATTAGGATGTAACATCTCTTACTTACGTTACCGTAATCAATATGTTTTGACTAATTAGATAACAAATTTGGCGTTCCGCAAGGATACGTATTAAGCCCAGTTTTCGTCCCTCGTATCCCTCTGTAACTTAGAACAAGCGAATTTTATTACAAACTGTAATAATCGACTGTTAGAGCTAATATTTACAAATGTGACTTGCTATGTTCGGAGAAGTCTTGCACCACTGGTCTCTGAGGATCAGTATCACCCAGCGCTTCACATGTCAGTGGCCTGTAATGTGCACATTGCCAATCGTTTTAAACAAAAGCTAATTTTCTTCTATTGTATAATATGCTATCAGCAACTGACTGGTCACCTGTTTTAAATGTTAATACTGTGGATGATTGATGTAATGCGCTGTATGACATTCTTTTTAGTACATTTGAACTTTGCATACCTCAATATTCATGTAAGAAACCGAAACGCTCGTATCCACCTTGGTTTACTGACACTATTATACGATATCTCCATGCTAAGAGTAATGCTCATAGGAATTACACAAAATACAAATGTCGCTTCTATTATGAACGATTCAGGTATCTCCGTACATTATGTAAGACACTTATAGAAGACTTCGCTTGCTCAGGATTCTACCAGATTTTGGTCTTTTGTTAATGGAAAACGTAGGTGTACACGAATTCCAGGAAATATGAGATACAACGGTACTAAGCTCAATACCCCCTAAGAAATCATGACAGCTTTTGCTGAATACTTCAAAAGTGTATACTCCGTACCTGATGGGGGTGAGCCTAGCGATTTAATGGCCGAGGATGGGACTACAGTGAGTGTTGTAGTAAATTACATTACTGAGGATGAGGTCTTGATGGCTTTAAAAAAATCTAAGAACAGTTTATTAATGGGCTTTGATGGGATCCCAGGCTTACTTCTTCGGGATTGTGCTGCGATATTTGTTGGCCCATTGTGTCATCTTTACAACCTGATGCTCACGGAATGCAAATATGGAAATATGGAAAACATCGAAAGTATGTCCCGTGTTTAAAAGTGGGGATGCTGCTGATGTGGGAAATTACCGTCCTATCTCGATTTTGTGCAATTTTTCGAAGGCGTTTGAGTCAATACTATGCAATCACATATATACATCCGTGAAAACGGTACTGTCTCCAAACCAGCATGGTTTCATTCGTGGTAGATCAACGACCACAAATCTAAGCTGTTTCTCGCAATACGTTTCCGGAGCTGTTGATGGTCAGGGTTAGGTAGACGTAATATATACCGATTTTCACAAAGCCTTCGATCAAATAGATCATTGCGTTCTCTTGGCCAAACCGGCGCAAATGGGATTTTCACGGAGTCTATGCAACCTTTTTAGATCTTACCTTACAGACAAACAATACTATGTGGAGTATCATGGTGCCGCTTCTAATACCTTGATTTGGAAGCATGTCGCCTTTATTGCGAGACTTTTCCCAATCGTCAACGGTCTTCGCATGTGATGCTTGGAAACGTTTAACAGCGGTTGAGGGATAGTGGTTCCTTCAAAAAAAACGCGCTTACAAAAGCGGACGTCCAAAGTCAGTGTGTATGCCTGAGGTTGAAGAACAAATCTTGGCAAAAGTAGATGAAAACCTCGAAACTAGTGTGAGAAAAATTTCGGCTGAAGTAGGCGTAAGTACTCCTCTTGTTTGGAGAACTCTCCACCTACAACTTTTATATCCGCACCATATCCAACGGGTACAAGCCCTTACTCGTCCTGACTACCGAGTAAGCATATTCTGTCAGTGGTTTTTAAGGAAATCTACTGAACACCAGAAATTTTCTTCTAACATCCTTTTCACTGACGAAGCCGGTTTCACTAAAGATGGGATTTTCAACTGCCACAATAATCACGTTTGGTCGTACGAAAATCCGCATGCTGTTCTTGAATTCAGACACCAACAGCGTTTCAGTCTGAATATCTGGCTAGGCATTTTAGGAGATCAGTTTTTAGGACCGGTTGTTTTGCACAACGTTTAACAGGTCCTGCATACCTTTACTTTCTGGTAAACACCTTGCCCGAACCTTTGGAAGATGTCCCTTTAAATTGGAGATTGAATGTTTGGTTTATGCAAGATGGGGCACCGCCGCATTTTACGCTTGTTGTTAGGGAGCATCTCAACGAAACTTTTCATAAGAGATGGATAGGTCGAGGGCCTGCTAGGTCTAACGACCTAAATCCCTTAGATTTTTGTATTTGGGGTTACTTGAAAAGATTAGTGTACGAAACACCAGTAAATAATCTTGCCAAGTTGCAACAGCCAATTGAACAATGTTGTCAAACAATTCAAGCAAAACCGGGCTTTTTGGAAAGGGGGCGGAGTTCCTTCTTAAGAAGATGTACATCCTGTGTTGAAATGGAAGGAGGACATCTCGAACATCTGTGATTATCGTGTTCTGTAGCGCTAAACGCTAAAAAGTGATAAAAAAAATAATTGCACTTATCTCGAAAACGGTTGTTTTGCGGACCCATCTTCATTAAGGATTTTTTACTTGTTTTTGATCGTAATATATGCTTCTTAAATATTTAAACGTTTTTTTAATACCCTGTATATGCGCATATTTCAGCCGTTTTCTTTGCATAAAATCCTAAGCCTACTGATCATTAATAATAATAATAATCTTCAATAGCTCGTTTTTTAATCATTTTTGTAATATCCACATCGTAATTGTTCTAGCGACAATAACAACGATGTACGTAGTCACATGTTATATATTTGCAACATAGTTGCATGTTGCTCTGTTTATTCGATTTTAAAATAATTCGCAGTAGTATTTTTCGTCATTGTAGTTGTTTACATTATGTAATTTTACCATGTAATATAAGATGATATCACGATACGACAATTTTCGACGTAGAAACCATTTTAATTAATCAAAATATTAGTTTATTTTCCGGAGACAATAACAATTTTAAAAAGTCAAAGTCTCATCGTTTGGAATTACGTCTTTCGTGTGCAATTGACCGATATGCATATCTATAATGTGTGTAGTAAGTGCGAAATTGCAAATCAATCGTATTTTTAGAACTATTGCCTTATCACATTATGTAATATATAGATTTTGCAAAAGTTATATATAGAGCGGGCCAAGAGCGCCACGCGCCAGGTTCGCAATCAGGCTGCCGGGCGCATATATGTATGTAAACATAGGTAATTTAAATATGTAATTATTAGGACGAGGACCAAAACCACTGTCTATTACGTCGTGAAGACGCGCAAATATACACCTGCAGTTTGGGTGTTCGTTGATAAATAGGGCGTTGTTCACAGTGGGCCACTACAAAAAAAAAGTTCATTCATCGACGGCTACGAACTAACAGCGCGCTTATTCATTTACGGATGACGCGCTCTATTCATCAACAAATGACGAGTCTGCAGATGTTACGTTTGCACTACTTCGTGGCATACTAGAAACAAGCGTCGGTGTGCTCGCTTTAGTGATTATGTCTAACGTAACTATTAAAAATAAACGGCCATTACCTACGAAAGTTAATAAATTTCTTAGTGAATTTGTGGATTTACACTACAATGGGAATACAATTTTCTGTAAAGTTTGTAAAAAGAAACTACTGTGCTGGAGCAAACGTGATTGTGAAAGACATATAAATAGCGCACACCACAGAAATAAAAGAAATGGTGTGTCACAACAACGTCAATTTCAATTAGAATTGCTTTTAACGTTTATGGTATGTGGTCTACCACTTCGTATACTTGATAAAAAAGGATTTCGAAAATTCTGGGATACATACAATACCGAGTGGATACTACCATCTCGGACAGCGTTACGGAGAGATATTCCACGAATACGTGAAGACATTGAAAATCGAATTAAAGCCGAATTAAAATATAAACAGCTGTGGCTATGTCTTGATGAGACGACAGATTGCAAAAAAAATTCTATTTTGAATATAAAAGTGCGCGTATTAGATCCTATTAAATCAAATTTTGCAATTCTATTAGCCAGCAGAAGATTAAAACAGTGTACTAGTAAAGCAATTACGGCCGTAGTTCTCGAAACGTTACAAAAATTTCAAGTGTCAACCAGTCAACTGTTGTTGTTCATGAGCGATGGTGCAGCAACAATGTGTAGTGTAGGCCGTTCCCTTAAAGAAAAGTGTGAAGGACTTTTACATGTTACGTGTAAAGTCCATGCTTTACATCTTGTGGCAAAAACTATTCGAGAGTGTTACCCGGAGGTGGATGCATTAATAGCAAACACAAAAAAAGTGTTTCTCAAAAGTCCTAAGAGGACTAGGGCATTCCACAGGTTATGCCCTGGTATTCGAGAACCACCACAGCCCATTCTTACGCGTTGGGGAACGTGGTTAAAAGCCGCTTTTTATTATAATGAACATTTTCAAGAAGTCAAATCCGTTTAGCTTTTATTTTTTTACTCTTGTGTATTAATTTCGAAATATCACATATCTGCTGTGACTCACATATACGCTATTTACAATAAGCGGCCGTTGCGCCTGATTCCGATTCTGTTGGATGGCGCAATTTGGCCCGCTCTAGTTATATATGAGGAAACGTCGCTGAAGAAATAATACGGGGTGTCTAGAAAAATGTGAACCATTTTCGAGAAAAGAGCAACATTTTTGAAAGAAGAAGTTGTATTTTATTAATACCAATGTTAACAAGTTTACTAGTCCTGAGAACATCCCTGCTTTTCAGGGTAAGATTGTATGGAATTGAGTTGATATCTTCTTTCATATTTTTCTCCATTCTTCCCCATCTTCTGTCTTCTTTCGAATATCTTCCCATTTGACGCTTCTTTATTCTGGTACTTTTCTCCCTTCTTCGTTCCGTCTCTTTCTTGGTCTTCCTCTTGCTCTTGCCTCATAAGCTCTTTTAACCAATCTGTTTTCATTCACTCTTAGAATGTGTTCCAACGATTTAAGTTGTCCTTGTTCTACCGCGTTTGATGGTAATTAATTTCTAGTATCATTTACACTAAAATGAAACGAGACTTTATAGACAGTTTATATAAGGGTACTTTCTTTCTCACAAAAAAGTATTTTCGTTAATTTCATCTTACAATTAGTAATTTAGAGATTTTAATTTGTAATTATCGTGTACGAATTATAGAAAACCATATAGATCCTGCCAAGTGCTTCTTCGAAGATCGCCTCTTCCTTTGCTCGAACAACCAAACCTGTCTACCGCTATCCCAAGTTTGCGACGGTAAAAGAGATTGCTTAGACGGCACCGATGAGGGATTGCAATGCCAGGATGGCAGGAATAACTGCCAGGCGCATTTGTGCTCGCACGAATGCGTTCAGCTACCCAGCGGTCCTAAATGTCTCTGTCCGAAAGGTTATCATGCTAAAAACGAAATCGTTTGCGAGGATATTAACGAGTGTGAATTTTACGCCATCTGCGATCAGAAATGCAAAAACACGCAAGGTTCGTACGAATGTCGTTGTGACAAGCACTACGTCCTGCAGGACGATCGGCGAACGTGTAAGGCGGAAGGCGGCGAAGCGATGATGGTGTTCAGTTCGAAGACGGAAATTAGAGGCTATTTCCTGCAATCGCAGCTGTATTTTCCGATCGCTAAACGTCTCAACCAGGTAATCGGCGTCGGTTTCGATGGTCATCACGTCTATTGGACGGATATCTTTTCCGGTCATGAGAGTATCACACGATCAACGGAAGATGGCTCAAACAGAGAGGTGAGTATCCGATTAGGGAGGTTTTTGTTGTTATTGGTCCTAGGGAGTCGGTTACATTGACAAATTAGTGGTATATTTGCTGCCGGTTAATACGTAGCTAAGTTCGAAATTTACTATTTTAAAAATAGAACAGCCTGTATATTTTTGAAAATATTGAAAGGTAATTCAATTTCTGATGTGAAATCTTTATAGATTATTGTTCTAAAGTAAATAATAAGAGAATTATTGTGGTTTTTAGTTTCTATTAAAGATACGCGTTGTAGCATAATAAGCATTTATTTATAATAAGATATAACTGTAAAATTAAATCAATACTTTTTAAAAGGAAGTTTAATTAAAAGTGCATTTACATAACCGAATCATATTATCAACTAAATAAATGAGCATTTCCCTAAATCTCCATTTAGTGGAAGTTGACAATACTGAATACACACTGTAAGAGCGAGTCTACTATGATCAGCCAGCATAATCGGCGTTTTTCATGTCTTGCACATGTACGTGAGTAAGGCGCACAAATGAATTTGCGTTTACGCAATTTTGTCTAGCAAATGACATTTTACAGTGACATTCACCACAGCACACGTTTAGATGCGCTGAGTTCGTGTAAAATCGGGTAATCGTAGTACGCTCGCTCGTACGGTATAACACTAAATACGAGGACGTTGTCAGCGTTGTTTTAACGGGTGTTCCAGATACAAAGTTACCAGCGATATCTTCCTTGTTTGTAGTGATTTCTTTAAATGGCAAACAATTTTGTTTCGGTGGGCAATTTGTGAACCCGGCGCCTCCGCCACTTGTGACAAGGGGTGTTTTTTGTTTAAGAAAGTAAATAATTACACCCCGTCACTTACATGGTCTTTATTGTATAAACTAACATAATGTATTCTAAATCAACGATCTCTTGTTAGAACCTTACGAGCGCACAGAAAGACAAAGATTGCGTCAGATAGGCCTCTTAGAGCTACGGCAGTTGGTCGCGGCGAGGCTGGCCGGCGGGGATAAATGCAAGGATGCCAGATCGCGCTACGTACGATATATTTCGCAGCCCGGTGAGGCCTGAGCCAACGTGTATCTTATATTGGTCAAAGACGAATAATATACTGTTATGTTTAACGTTGTATGTACGACAACAACAGCCTCTCTCGGCTGTCACTTCTGAACGACTACATGTCAGGTTGGCCACTCGTTGGTAACTAAATATCCTTCTTGCGGAGAAAAATGGAAATTTGCTCGTTACCCCCCCCCCCCACTAATCTACTAATCTACTAGTCAGTTAATTTTCCTATTCACGTAATTCATCCAAATTTATGTAGAAATCGTTTAAAATAAGCAACAGCGTAAATATTTCATCAATTAAATCTTTATCTGAAAGGTTTATGTAAATTATTAGAGAATTTTCACGTTTAAAGCTTGTCAGTAACATTTTGTATCATAGAATCTTCGAAATACAACCTCCTAGTTGAGTCACTGCATTCATTCTCGTATGCTATTTGCAGAAATAATCTCATTTGATCGAAATTCATCGTAAAAGGGTTAAATTATCAAAATTAGTTGTGGAATAAAACAATCGCCGGTCTTTCGCGATTTAAAATAAAAGAAAGATGAGCGACGCCATAATTTTTCATCAATCTTTATTCAGCCTTGGTTAAATCAAAGTGTTTCTTAACTCCGATCCCCATTTAAAGTGCTCGATTGTGAAATCAAAGTCTTTATTTGAAGAGAAAAGGGTTAAATTTCCAGAACAGGCAGTTTCCTGTAGAGGTGATATAAACAGAGAGTTTACATAACATTGGCATCGGTCAAATTTCAAGGTTAATTACATGTATAATTTTAAAACTCGTTAATTTCGTTTTATTAATTTGGAAATTCGTTATAAAATTGCCGAAAGGGCATCTAGGGATACTCCCGAACCCACTAATAATCGTTAATTTAGTTTAAAATTAGAAAATTTAACAATTTTCCCAAAATCCCCTAAGAAAGATATTTCAATACATAATACTTTCTTCTACACAAAAATGCCACTGCTGCAACTACATCGTCCCTCATTTCTAACGGTTCGCCTGTCCATTCCCGCGACGTCACGGTTCATGGTGACACAGCAAGACTTGTGCTTAAAGTAATATTGCAATAGTGTTACATATGCAGCAATATCATAAGATCATATTGGCTGTGCAACAAAATCTGGGGTACCCGGTATACAAAAAAGAAATTCTCACTGATTTCGAGATGGCAGCAATGAACTCCTTCCAAGGAGTATTCCCCAGGGTTTAAATTTTTTTTCACCTCTTCCAAACCGTCTTAAGAAGATTTAGGCCGTCCGGCCTAAAAAATACAATGTGTCCACAGATGATGTTAACAATAGGTATAATGGACAGAAAATGTTTGAGTTGGAATTTAATATTTGAGAGAAACCAAGTCTTTCTTGGTTGAAACCTACTTACAATTTACTTTCGATTTTTGAAAAGCAAGTAGGCTTTTACAGTTGAGCCAAAATTCTTTTCGTTTTGGGTAAAATAGCTTTTCATTTCACAGTATACTATATAGTGTATACAGTGTTACTAAGTGAAGTTGTTCAGAATGAAAGGTTGTGGCGGTTTGCAAATTTTCGGAATGATCGGCTTACTTTGATAAAATCCAACGTTATTTAATATAGGCATTTTGAAAGGTAACGTAGGGTTTTGAAGCATCAACTTCCCGCAACAAGCACTCAATAAAATGTAAAAAGGAGTAGAATTTTCAAAAATTATTTATGGCCCTTTTTTCCTTTTTTTTACCTATAGCTGTTGGTTACGTCTGGTTTAGGAGCACCAGAAGACTTGGCCATCGATTGGGTAACCAATAACATCTACTTTACCGATTCCGAGATGCGACACATCGGCGTATGCTCGAACAACGGAGACCGATGCACCGTCATCGTCAACGAAGACATCGACAAACCGCGGGGCATCGTCTTAAATCCCGCCGAAGGGTATTCATTCCGCTATAATTCCGATAACAATTTATACGCATTCTAACCACTTACAGCGAAATGTTCTGGACGGATTGGGGCGCGAAACCTCTCATCGGTCGTTCGCTGATGGACGGCGGCGAATACAGCGCGTTCATCACCCAAGACATCCACTGGCCGAACGGAATAGCCATCGACTACCCAAACGAACGCCTCTATTGGGTGGACGCCAAGCATAAAACGCTGGAGAGCGTGCGATTGAACGGTACGGATCGCAGGATCATATTGCAAGGCATCGTCAAGCACCCGTACGCGATCGGCGTCTTCGAAGATAAGCTATACTTGTCCGACTGGAATACGCGTTCCATCCAGACGTGCGACAAGTTCACCGGAAAGAATCGCCACACGCTGCTCAAGGAGAAGAAGGAGTACATCTACGGCTTGCACATCTTCCATTCGGCACTGAAGCGAGCTCGCAGCGACGATAATCCATGCGTGAAAGCCTACTGCAGCGATCTGTGCCTATTGAGTGGTCCATCGTATTCCTGCGCCTGTCCGCAGGATAAGATTTTGTCGGAAGACAAACATATGTGCTTAGGTATGTGAAAGTATTTTTTTAATAGAACAGTTCGTATACATTACATCATTTTTATTAACATCATTACATTCTGAATATTTTTTTATTTAAAGATATTTTATGCAGTGAGGTCTTAAAGTGACCCTCCCACCCCTTGCTAACTTTTAAACGACAGAAGCTCCTAGCGTTTTCAGAAAAAATAGGTCGATTTCTATTTTTCGTGAAATAACTTTTGCTATTACCGGCAGCTCAATTGTATTTCCGGTGTCACCGGAAGTGACGTCAACTTTCTTATTTTAAATAGAACACCCTCTATATTTTTACATTTTTGGAAAGGTAATCGAAAGACGAATCCAACGATACCACATATGTTATACTTTAACTTAAGAAATATGACGATATGCAGCAATAAAGGTTTTGGTAATCTGTTTTTCTTGTTACGCAAAGTTGGCCAGGAAAGAGCGCCAAATTGTTTCTTGCGACGCCAGACTGATCTAAAGAGCTTGTTGCTAAGCAAAGTAATCATAACAATTGCCAAACTGTCAAATCTCAATTCCAAAAGCGTAAACTATCTTTGTTGTTTATTGTTATTATTAGTCTGAGCAAACAGCGGTAACAGTCAGTGTAGGAGAATCTTGCGGAGTCGGCGATTATTTATTTCACGCATTCACAGCGTCAGTACTAAATCGATGGTGTATGCGAGTAGTTCTGTGTATATGTAGGCTGTCGTAACTTATTTCGTAATTGTACGCTTCTGTTTTAAAAATGTTGCAGTTAGGTACGTCCCGAAAACGACCAATGGCAGACATAATTAAAAACTTTATAGTGGGCCTGCCGGACTTAATTTTTGATTACGCTAAAATTCAATGTCTAATTTGCAAAATCCCTTTAATGTGTTGGTCCAGAAGAAGCCATTGTCAACGTCACATCGAAAGCAAACAGCATTCTTCTGCAAAAAGTGGCATACGAGACCAAGAAAAATTTACATTTGATTTATGTGTTACTCTATTTTATGTAATCTATCGTTTCGTTTACTAGACAAAGAAGCATTTGTCTCCTTCTGGAATAAATAGTCGGACATCGATACGAAATGTAGTGCCATTTGCTCGTGAACGTATAGAAAAAAGAATGAAAACGGAATTGAAAGATAAAAAACTGTGGTTGTGTGTGGACGAAATAACAGATCGTCAAAAACATTCTGTGGTTAATGCAATGGTACGTACAATGGAACCACATCGACCGTCATCCTCCTTCTTACTTGCTTCCAAAAGAGTTATAAATTGTACTGCCGATGAGATTTCAAAGGTGGTGTTGAACTCATTAAACAAATTTGAAATTTCAACTAAGCAACTTTTAATGTTTATGAGTGATGGTGCCGCAAACATGCGTTCTTTGGGCTGATCTCTTAAAGAACACAGTGGTAACTTCTTACATGTAACGTGTAAAACCCATACTCTAAATCTTGCGGCACAAACGATTCCTACATGTTTTCCACTAGTAAATGCATTGACTGCCAGTACAAAGGCAGTGTTTCTAAGGTCCCCGAAACGTACCCGACTATTTCACAAACTGTGTCCTGATTTACCTGAACCACCACAGCCGATTGATACACGTTGGGGAACACGGCTGCAGGCTGCATTTTACTACAACAAATATTTTGATCAAGTAAAGAAGGTAGTTTTAAAATTCAATCCGACAGAAGCTGCAGCAATCAAGAAAAGCCATGAAATATTTCAAGATAGTCAGGTTAAAAGAGATTTATAAACTATTCACAACAATTACTTTGGACTAGCGGAGGGAATAGAAAAATTACAAAATGTTTCGATGGCGCTAGTGGATTCCGTTCAAATTGTGAATGATGTTCACGCACAGTTATGCGCTGTAGAAGGCGAAACAAATTGGTGTGTAATACGAAAATTTGAAACACAACCACAGTTTTTTATCTTTCAATTTCGTTTTCATTCTTTTTTCTATATGTTCACGAGCAAATGGCACTACATTTCGTATCGATGTCCGACTAGGTAATTTACAGTACGCATATTTATTCCAGAATGAGACAAATGCTTCTTTGTCTAGTAAACGAAACGATAGATTACATAAAATAAGAGTAACACATAAATCAAATGTACATTTTTCTTGGTCTCGTATGCCACTTTTTGCAGAAGAATGCTGTTTGCTTTCGATGTGACGTTGACAATGGCTTCTGGACCAACACATTAAAGGGATTTTACAAACCAGACATTGAATTTTAGCGCCATCAAAAATTAAGTCCGGCATGTCCACTATAAAGTTTTTAACTGTGTCTGCCATTGGTCGTTTTGGCGACGTACCTAACTGCGACATTTTTAAAGCAAACATAAGCGTACAATTACGAAATAAGTTACGACAGCCTACATATACACAGAACTACTCGCATACAGCATGGATTTGGTACTGACGCTGTGAACGCGTGAAATAAATAATCGCCGACTCCGCACCACATATCTACTACACTGACTGTTAACGCTGTTTGCCAAGACTAGTCATCAATAGCATTTAATAAGCAGATCCTACAACTATAACCGAACGAAATCCGGATTGAGTCTCTGGTATAATGTTATTTTAATCTAAATGAGATCGGAGCTGGAAGTTAATGACTCTCTGAAACTTTGGACAATGCGGGTAACAAGCTAAGCCGAAAGTTTGAAAAATCCTGGGGATTGGATTTTTTACAAATGGCGATAACGATAGCTTGTTTTCAAGAAGCAATGCTGATATTCCTACAATCCAGCGTTATAATTGACCAATTTATTAATTAATGTAATACGAATTCTCAATTTTCAATTTATTGACCAATTTCTTAACCGATTAATTGAGCAGTGTAATACCGCTCTAGTTGATAATCTCTTTTTCAATCGCCTCGTATCATCAGGACTTAATTTTCCAAAAAATTATAAATAATTTTCCTTGAATTTGATGCCGACTTTTTGGCATACGAATCGAATGTTTTTTAAGAATATAAATATTAAATAATTCGTCTCCAATAGCGTCCCAGAAAAAGCAAATCCTGATAATCGGCGGAAGGAACGTCCTAGCGAGGGTAGAACATCGTTCGCTCGGCAAGCACGAGTTAACGGCGCTGCCAACTTTAGCAAAGGACATAATCGCGCTCGCGTACTCACCCGTCAATGGCGGCACCCTCTTCATCAGCGACGCCTCCACCAATTCAATCTTGGCGATGAATTCGACGATCAACGACGCCCCGTCGCAACTCTCGTGGAACGTGATCTTTCACGGCGATACGGGCAGTCGGATCGCGTCGATGGCGTACGATCACGCCGGCAACAACCTGTACTGGTGCGACGAGGGCAAGGCGACCGTCGACGTGCTGAGCTTGCGGACGAGATCGAGGAAGGTGCTGATGCACGATATGGCCGGCGAGACGCCCACAGCCCTCACGGTCATACCTAACGAAGGGTACGTTTGATTTTTCTCTTTACGCAATTCCGTATGATGTGCTTTCTTTAACAAATTTGCATTAAAAATAATGTTATTTCCTGTCATTAACCTCAGATTCTATCGAGTGCGCCATTAATATGTCAGCGGAGATTAGTGTGCTAACTACCAAAGATGGAGAAATTAAATTTATCATCAAGAAAATAGATTTTTTTTGCAAAAATCAATCTCTATTCAAAAAAACATTCATATTAGAGGTAGGAATAAAAAAATGTTCCCAAAAAAAGTTTTTTTTTTATAAGTTACAGTTACATTATTACATTATTGTTTGTTATATATTTAAAAAATATATAGTTAAATTAGTACACATGGTAAATAGTAATAAAAAGAAAAAAAATATTACATTAACTGGTATCTTTCGAAGATGTTTATGAAACGTCGTACGTTAAAGGTTATATCATTGTATGGGTAAGTATGGTATCTGCATTCAGGTTCCATCCTATCTAGGACGGCATGACTATAACTACTGGCACTAGGTGGCGCCAGAAAGTATTTCAGTTGCTGTTTTTGAAGATTAGTGGTATAAACTGAGAGATGTTAGAACAATGTGGCCAAGAACAAGAAGCGTTAATGTTTTTCTCTTCTCTTCTCATTGCTTCTGCCGGTAGTGATTCCATCAATACCAGGAGCTGTTTTTATTAGCATTATCTTGGTTATTATTTCTAGGTACTTCTTTATGTGTACTTATACATTGAGTTCACTTTTGTTTGAACATTATTCTGTAGATAACCTCTACTTTAGTCTTTTTAAAATCACAAGCAATGTAAATAATTTACTGCATGTAAGAATATGTCGTACTGTTTTAAACAAAGTAAGCGCAATTAATAATGTGCATATAATAATTAATAATATGCTGGAGAGCGCCGGGAGGTATTTTCAGTGCTGTTGTTAACATTGGGGGCATAAGTTGAGAGGTAGAAGTCCGTGTGTTAGTGCTTTCTCTACTCTGTTCGCATTGTCTTTGTCGGGAATGATTCCCCCAATACCACGAGCCATATTAGCATTATTTTTGGTTTTGTTACTAGGCATTTTTTCATGTGTAAATATACAGGATGTTCCAAATTTCGGCAACCGGCTACAACTTTTTTATTTGAAATGGATTGCTATATTTTTTATTGATTCTTTTGATAGCCACTTAAATTGCCGTAGCAGTAATATATGGTTATGTGCACTTTTGGCTATATTGCAAATTTTGTTAAAATTTTTACAATTACAATTTTACAAGGGAACTGCTAGCAATATCAAAAAATATATATATTCTGCTGTTAAGCGTCGAGGTTGTAAGTTATATCACTTTTCGTTTCTGGAGTCGTCATCAATTTATTGCTACAAAATTCCTTCACTTTCTTCTATCGCATGCCAATCTCTTTGCTTCATTCCACGTAACACCCCTCTCCTCTAGCGCCTTTACCAAACTTGCGTTCCAGGTAAGTTGGGTCTTCCCTTTGCTCTTTGTCCTGTCTTTCTTGCTTCCCAAATTTTTTTAACTTGTCTCTTTGGGTCCATGCGTTGTAAATGTCCAAACCATCGCAGTTGTCCGCTTTTAAAATAATCTCATAAACTACGTACTCCTAGCCTGTCTCTTATTTCCTCGCTTCTTATTTTGTCTAATAAAGTAACTCGAGCTATCCTTCTTAGATACTTCATTTCTGGGGCGTTTGATTTATATATTGATAGCTTAGTTCTCTCATTGATTTCCTTCTTGTTTACTAGTCCATTTCTTATGGCATCTGGCCGTTTTGCTCATTCGTTTGTTTACTTCGGGTTCAATTAATCCATTCTGTTCAATCAATACCCCTAGGTATTCCAAACTATCTACCTGTTCTATTCTTTTACCATCGAGTTCTATATAGTGCGTCGTGTAAGGAGTAAAGCGCTTTGTTAACCATACTTTCGGGTACTACTAGTTGGTCTTCTTCGTCACCCATGTTCCTTGATCGGTACAAGATGCCATCATCTAAGGTATACCTCTCCTGCTCTGCATTATTTTCAACATCGCAATGATTTTCATAAACACTGTTCGCTTTTAATGCGCTATTTATCCCAAACAACTTCATATGTTTCCTCTTGTGTTGCATGCACTAATCGCCATAATGCGTCTGTATTTTTATTAATCCTACCTGGTACATCTGGTCGGTGTATGACTTCGAAATCATATTCTCCTAGCGTGATTGCCCATCTAGCTAATTTCGATGTGGGATCCTTTAATGAAAACAGCCACTTTAAAGGTTTGTGATCTGTTAGCACTTTGAATTTTGTCCCATACAGGTAACATCTAAAATGTTTTATTCCCCATACAACAGCTAAACGTTCTCTTTCAGTTGTACTCCACCTTTCTTCTGTTTCGTTTAAAACTCTACTGGCATAAGCTATAGGATACTCGAATTCTCCCTCTACCTGGTTAAGTACAGCACCTAAAGCTATGACGAAGGCATCTGTCGTTAATGTAAATGGTTTAGAAAAATTTGGGTATCTGAGAATTGGTTCTATTGTTAGGGCTTCCCTTAAAACCTCAAATACTTGCTGGCATTCCTGTATCCATATAAACGAATGGTCCTTCTTTGTTAGATCCATTAATGGTTTTGCTATGTGGGAAAAATTCTTAATAAACTTTCGATAAAACCCAAGTAACCCTAAAAATTTGCGAATTTCCTTCGGTGTTCCTGAGATAGAATAATTTTTGATCACGACTTGCACACCTTTCGTAGAAATAATGTATCCTAGGTAGCTCGTTTCCTTTTGCAAAAACTTACATTTACTTGCCTATCGTAATCGCTCGAACATTTCTTGCAATCTATCTAAATGATCGTTGATTCCTTTCGAACTAAAAACAATCACATCATTCAAATATACAAAACAAGAAATACCTGTCAGTCCGCTCATCACGACGTTCATTAATCTTTGCCATGTTACCTAGGCCAAACGGCATTCTTAGGCATTCGCAATAGCCATCGGGCGTTGAAAATGCCGTTTTCTTGATATCATTTTCATCTACTTCAATTTTCCAGTAACCACTTGCTAAGTCTTAGGTTGTAAATAACATAGCTCCTGCACGATAAATAATTGTAACGATTTCTTTTTTTGTCGACAGCGTCATGTTCATCGCGTTCAGAAAAGCGGACAGCGGCTACCACATTGACCGATTCCGAATGGACGGGAGCGGTCGAACGCATGTCGTCGATCGCGGCCTCCTAGGACCGGTCACCCTCTTCTACGAGTTCAGCCTACACCGGGTATTCTGGGCGGACGCTGGCACCGGAACCATCGAGACGACGAGCGTCGAAGGCGACGACCGACACAACTTCCAAACGCTGCACACCAATCCAATCAGCCTGGCGTCGCTAGACAAGGACATCTTCTGGACGAACGTGAAGTCGAAGAGGCTGTTCTGGACGAATAAGTTAAACACCGACAGCGCTCGGAAGATTACGTTAGATCTTCCGGACGACGTTAATTCTTTCTACATCGTATCGACGACATCGAAACCGGTAAGTGCTGGAATAAAAGCACGATCAGTATTTGAAAATCTTAAATGTTGCTATGGTATCCATTCATTATAAATAACTATGATCTCATCCTTATCTCAGGTGCTGCCGCATCCGTGCCACGCGAACAACGGAAACTGCAGCCACATCTGCCTGCCGACTGACAGCATTCATTTCTTCTGCACCTGTCCGATTGGCATGAATTTGCACGCGGACAATACCACCTGCTACAAGCCGCAAGAGTGCGCGGCGAGCGAGTTCTTCTGCCGCAAGTCAGACGCTTGCGTCTCGGCCGCAGTCGTATGCAACGGACGCAAAGATTGCCTTCACGGCGACGACGAAGAAGATTGCCCAGCACAAGGACGGCCGTCGTCACAATGCGACCATCTTAGCGAATTCCGATGCGCCGACGGTGACGGATGCGTGAAGACGGAGGTCGTCTGCGATATGCACCACGATTGCGCCGATCGTTCGGACGAAGACGCTGAATTATGCGCTAACGGTACCGCCGGCGTCAAGAGATGCCCGGACAATAATTTCCGATGCAATAGTGGCACGTGCATCGCCGAACGGTTCGTCTGCGACGGATACAATGATTGCTACAATGGCGAGGACGAGACGGATTGCAAGTTCTCCACTTGTTCGACGGATCAATTCAAGTAAAAAAGCTTTTTTTCATTTCACATTGCGTTAGAATTCGCGTACAGTTGTTCTCTGTAATCCTTTAATTTTTATTCTTATCGTCATGGATGGTGTTCGTTAATATTTAGTTGTTCTTACCACAGTATTATGAATTATTTGGAAGTAAAAACTTAAGATTATGTAGGAACGACGGTTGTCTGAAAGGTTTCCAGCCAAACACAGAAACAAGTTTCCTTTTGCCAAATTCAGTTTAATTTCTCTACATAGTCTTCTTGTAAGTCTATACAAATTTCCTAGCGATGCTCCTGTCTCTTTAATTCATCCAAATTGTAGTTGGCATTATATTCTGCAAAATAGATGGATACGAATGTGGTGGCCTCCTCATACGATGAAAATCCTCTGCCGGTGTGCGAGAATGTCTAGGAAAGGAAGGCAACCGTCCGATTCGATCTCCACGGTGAAGCGTATAGAATCATGTTGAGAATTCAAAAACGATAGGAAATTGTTTAAAGATTCATGTCCATGGGGCTAGATGACAAAGGTGTCATCAAGGTACTTGTACCAACACCTTGGCTTAAGATTGTGAGAGAATAGGGCTTGTTGTTCGAACGCTTTCATAAAGAAACTGGCAACGACAGGAGACAGAGGAGATCCCATAGCTACGCCTGAGACTTGCTCGTAGTATTTACCCCGAAACTGGAAACAGATACAAGAAAGACAAGCTTCAATCGAGCCAGTCAGATCGTCCGGTTGGTCATTGGAGATAAGGAACTCTCTAATAATGGATACTGTATCCGGTATGGGAACCTTGGTGAATAAGGATTCGATGTCAAAGCTAACAAGTAAATCGCCAAAATTTACCGTCAACTCTTTCAGTTGTTGGACGAAATGTTGGGAATTTTGGATGAAGGAGTCGCTGTGTCCAGCGTAAGGTTTTAGAAGGTTAGAAAGATACTTCGATAATTTGATAGTGCTGACAATAGGACGTAAGGGGATATTGGGTTTGTGAATTTTTGGAAGACCGTATAACTTAGGAGCTGAAGAATCACTAGGGAAAAGTGACCTCTGAACATAGATAGGGATAGATGACGTTTTGATGGAGTTAATGATGAAACGCTCAATTGGGGAAGTAGGATCAACTTTTTGCTCATACCCTTCGCTGTACAGGATCGCCGTAGCATTTTCCTTATCAGCTCTTAGTACAGCAATTTGGCTGACTCGGTTGAAACTTGTCTTTCTTCTACCTATTTCCAGTTTCGGGGTAAATACTACGAGCAAGACTCAGGCGCAGCTATAGGATCTTCTCTGTATCCTGTCGTCGCCAACTTCTTTATGGAAGCGTTCAAACAACAAGTCCAATTATCTTACAACCTTAAGCCAAAGTGTTGGTACGTTGATGACACCTTTGTTACCTGGCCCCATGGACACGAATCTTTAAACAATTTCCTGTCGTTCTTGAATTCCCAAGATGATTCGTACACCGGCGTCCTGACGGTACATTAGGACATTCCGTTTACCGAAAACCCACGCACACTGATAGATATCTCAATGGTCTCTCACACCATCATCCAGCCCAAAAACGCTGTGTTATCAATTCTTTTATCTAAAGGGCCATTTCCATATCTGAACCCAATTCGCTTCCTCCGGAACTGAACCACGTCACTGAAACCTTGATCCGCGATAACTATTCCAGGAAAAATATTCAAACTATCATTAACCCTCCTCCACAACAACTCCCCTCATCTGACCCTAATTTCCGTAAGTAAACGTATCTACCCTACATTCATGGTGTCTCCGATTGCATCGGCAAAATTCTCTTCAGGAACCTGTTTCCAGTTTCGGGGTAAATATTACGAGGAAGTCCCAGGCGCAGCTATGGGATCTCCTCTGTTTCCTGTCGTTGCCAACTTCTTTATGAAAGCGTTCGAACAACAAGCCCTATTCGCTTACAATCTTAAGCCAAGGTGTTGGTACAAGTACCTTGATGACACCTTTGTCATCTAGCCCCATGGACATGAATCTTTAAACAATTTCCTATCGTTTTTGAATTCTCAACATGATTCCATACGCTTTACCATGGAGATCGAATCGGACGGTTGCCTTCCTTTCCTAGACGTTCTCGTACACCGGCGTCCTGACGGTGCACTGGGATATTCCGTTTATCGAAAACCCACGCACACTGATAGATATCTCAATGGCCTCTTACACCATCATCCAGCCTAATTCTCTTATTCAAAGGCCCATTTCCATATCTGAATCCAATTCACTTCCTCATGAACTGAACCACATCACCGAAACTTTGATCTGCAATAACTATTCCCGGGAAGATATTCAAACTACTATTAACCGCTACACCAACCCTCTTTTACAGCAACTGGTTGTTGTGTAACCGGGTCCGCACTGGCTGAGCATAGACTGGAAACTGGCCACCAAATCCAATTTACCTCCACCCGCACCTTATCTCGCAATCCTCACTATTATAGTTGAAAAATCCGTGAATCAATAGAGATTTTCAAACATTTCAACAATTTAAATCGCGAAAATGTGGAAATCCCAACTGATGAAACCTCCTAGCAACCGCCATGCTTCATCGATGCATAACATTTCCGCTTCATCGGCGCATAACATTTCCGCTACTTCGACGTATAACATTTCCATTTCATTGACCCAAAACAAAACTTATATAAACCCCTCCGGAATGAATAAATCCCTAGTCAGTGTGCAATAACAGTCCTGAAGATGTCCCATAAGAGTGTGGACGAAACGTTGGCCAAAGCTCCGACAACGACGCGGTTCCAACCCGGAAACCAAGAGTACAGAGTAAGGTCTATGATAATCTGCTCCAAAAATATGCAGGCTGTTCTATTTCAATAAAAAAAGTTGGGGGTACCACCGGTTAAACTGGAAATATAGTAACAACAAAAAGTTCGAAAGCAGATGCATTATGCGTCATTACACTTACTTGCAAAGTTCATCAATATCATCGTTTCCGTTTCAAAGATACTTACTTGGTTCTATACTTTATCCCAACGCTGTATGCATATTGTGTGGTAGACTCTTCATTGAATTCGTCAGTACGAGTCACGAATAAACAAATAAATAAATAAATTTCAATCTTGAATGTTTTCGTTTGTTTTTCGCAGATGCGCTACTGGCTCCTGTATACCGAAATCCTGGGAATGCGACAGAGAATACGATTGTAGCGACTTATCAGACGAGCACGCAGGATGCGGTAAGTTAACGTCTTCTTACTAAAATAGTAATTTAAAAGAAAGAGAACTGCATCCATATAATATCTTTTTACAGAGGCTGTCGGTGCATTGTGTCTGCGGAGTTGTATTACAACGCTTCGATTTCCTCGTGAATTTCCGTTATATATCGTGTACATTGTAATACTATGCAACGGGAATACACGAGGAAATCGTAGCGTTGTAATTGACCTCCCATTTACGTCACCACTAGCCGCCACAGTCTTTTTAACGCGACAATTGGCCAATATAGGTATACATTTTCTAATGTTAGTGAAGCTTTCGAAATGGAAATTTGTAAATATGCTAACACGGCTGTGGTCAATCAGATTTCTATAGCACACCATGGCTTTGTTGAGAAGAGGTCAACGACCACGAGTTTGTGTCAAAAACACTAGCGTTTCTGACACTTAAGATCATCTACACTAACTTTTATCGATCATGAGATCTTATTGCAAAAACTTCATGGGTATGGGTCCAGTTATTCAAATCTTACTTGATAGGTTTTCAGGTTTTCGTGTCACATAATAGCTTTCGTTCTTGTAGATCAAGAATAACGTTTGGGATTCCATAGGTCTCCGTTTTGAGACCGTGATATTTTCGTATTAAGTTTATTTTAAAATATCCACACCATACTGTAGTTACGTATAATAAACAGGTATAAACGAACAAGAGGTTTGAGCGAAAAATAAAAAGGAATTAATTTTATTTCGGGGGACAACACTTGTGAAGTGGATTGTACTATAACGGGGAAAAAGTCCCAGGATGGACCTGGCGGAATAAAACGAAACTCACTTATATTTGCGTCCTCGGCGTGCTTCGGCTAGGAACCGCGACAGCAGGCGTCTGTTCCTCTTCGACAAGTTCGTCTTCGTCTTTCCCGCTGGGGAAAAGCACCACAGAACACTTAGCGATTACTTAGGGATTAATTTCCAAGGGAAATTAGTGGAACTAGGGTAGGTTTAGGGTGTAGAGCTAACGCTCGTAGGTTCCGGTAACACCAAGGAAGTTATTTTCGAGCTTTCGGGGAATCGCTGACGAGAACTGAGAAATCGTGAGATTATATATGTTACCGATGCTTTGATAAATGTGTTAGTATGCATCATAACCGGGTATTATACATAATAACTAATAAAGGCGGTTAATGTAATAATATGTATGCAATTTATTATTTTAACCGGTTATTTTACATACAACCTAAACCCTCTTGGCTGAAGTGATAAGTTACAATATTTAAGAAGTACGGAATTTTCATCAATGCTTGTGAGATAAAAAGACAATATTTTATTCAATTAAAAATGTTTTATTCTTACCATTTGTAAACAAACAACCTTCTACTTGTTAGAACATGGCAAACTATCATAGCATTTCGAACTACAAAGTAACCCATGCTTCTTGCAGCTACATTTTCCTGAAAGACATTTTCCCTTGCAGTTACATCTCTTGACACCTTGACCACCTGTGATTGAATATTTCCTGGCACACTCACGAAGAGTCACAATTATATCTACAACTTCCTCTTGTGAAAAGAAATTCTCCTTACAAATGGCAAACTGGTTCCTAGAATACCTTTGAGACAATCGTCCTTCCTTAGTGCCAATCTCGTACATCTTGCCATCAGCATTCATCTGCTGAATAACCCCAAGAATGTTCCTGAAGTCACTTCTACCCCTGTCGACATCAGGAACCCGTATTTTTACAGTATCTCCAATCTTGCCTCTTGGAAACTTCGATTCAGACATTAGCCTCATCTTTTTTGGCACTGCAATGCACTTATGGCATTTTCCCTCTTCTTTTTAATAATATTGATTTTGTCTGAAATCATATTTTCCCCCGAAATGTCCTATACAGCACTATCTCCGTCCCCTGTTTGTCACACACATCTTCCTTTTCACCATTTTCTATTACTTCCCTATCTTCTTCGCCACCATTCTCTGTTACTTCCCCATCTTCATCTCGTACTAAAGCACCTGAAGAAGAGTCGATTAAGGTTTCCAGATCTTCTTCAGATTCCAGGTCTCCTTCTTATTCTTAAAAGCATTCAATAAACTTTCATTAAAACGAGTCCTCATTGTGTTAAAATGACCGGTATCCATATCAAAATAACAAGGCATCCGCACTCAATGAACACTCAACCTCGACTGTCATGAAAGCAAGCAATCAGATGTCACGTGCAACTAAGACAGGATGAAACTTGCACACAGACAGGTTCAAACATGCATAAGTGTGACATTTATCATACTAACCAGAGGGTGCTGGATATTATTCATAATAACACGTTAATGTGATTAATTCTTTCTCTTTCTCACATTAATCAGAAACGCTTGGTGTTATGTATAATACCCGGTTATTATGCATACTACCCTCACTTATCAAAGTAACGGTAACATGTATATTAAAACAATTGAATAACTGGAACCTCCACCAGGATTGGTCTTCCGGCCTATGATTGCTACAGGGTAAGGCATAGAAGAGCTGGGGCAAACGATCTAGCGGGAACGCTGCGGAGAAACCTCCTGAGCGGCCAGGTGAAAGCCGTTGCGAAATCAGCCGGCTGAAATGCGAAATAATCACGAAAAAGTGGATTTGGGGGTGTGACTTCGAAGTCGGACTTTGAAGTGAATTTTCGGGTATTTCCCGATCGAAATTGAAAATTCTAACCGGGCGAAATCGTAAAGGGGTCCCTGTAGTATCCAAAAAATATATTCTTATTAATGTGCACGTATTGGAAATAGTAGAAATTGCTGTATGTAGAAAGAGTGGGCGTGGCTTGTTTTGCCTTGTAATTAATGTATTTTCACTTAGGGTGAATATCTCGCAAACAGGTCGGGCGATTTAGCTGTAATTTGCACAAAATGTATGCCATGTATAGTAGAATCAGTCCGAGCGCAATGATATGTGTTCCTACATCTAACCTACACTAGGAATGCAGTTTTTGCAATTATTTTCAAAAAATACCAAATTTTATGGTTTATACGGAAGTGACGTGATCTAATCTAATCTTTTTCCAAGCACCGCCTATCGTCAGAAGTCGATTTTCTAAAAAATATATAAATACGTTAAACATGACAGTCGAGTCTTAAGTGCTTTTATTGCATCGGATGTATTGTAAACTACATCCTTGTCCGTAAGACTGCACTTACGTAAACTTACACAAATAACTATTTTTCCACTTTGACTTTTTGACGGTCATTTTCTTAAAGAATTTGTAAAATAATCTATCAACTTTACGTCCTCCTATACTTGACACATATGCATTACGAAAATCGTCCCTTTTTCAGGCGTGCCAACTTGCACCTCCGATCAATTCAGCTGCAAGAACGGGCGCTGCGTGGACCGATCATTGCGTTGCGACCGAAGCGACGATTGTGGCGACTCGTCTGATGAGGCGAACTGCGAGGAGGCGAAAGGCGACGACTCGAATCCATGCAACGCGCTCGAATACCAATGCGCCAGCAACAAGAGCCTCTGCCTGCCGCGAACCGCCGTCTGCAACGGAACGGCGGAATGTCCGCAGCTAGAAGACGAAGCCGACTGTTCCGACTGTCACCCGCACGAGTTCCAATGCAAGAACGGGAAATGCGTGGCGAACGAATGGATATGCGACGGCGCGGACGATTGCGGCGATTTATCCGACGAAGAGAACGAATTATGCTCGCGCAAGAACGAAACGCTGTCGGTGACGGGAGCTAAGACGGCGACGTTTTGCGCGAACGGCTTCCGCTGCAAGAACGGCAACTGTTTGGATCTGTCGTCGGTGTGCAACGGCCAGGAGGACTGCTACGACGGCTCAGACGAGAACGGCGCGTGCAATTCATCGTGTAGGGCGACCGACGTCAACCCGTGCGATCACAGATGCGTCGCGACGCCATCCGGTCCGATGTGCGTCTGCCACAAGGGATTCCGATTGCTGGGGGACGGTCAGACGTGCGTCGATATCGAAGAGTGCGGCTGGGAACCTCCGATATGCAGCCAGATATGTACCGAGATGCCGGGCTCGTTCTCTTGCGCCTGCCGAAACGGATACGTGCTAAGGTAAATTATGTACGATAGAACCTTGGTAAATAGTACCACATGCATTGGTTTTGTTTTCATGCATGAAGGTAATGCAGAGGATCATTCCCTTTATACCTTCTGTAGTGGCACCGGTATAAACAATATCATCCTCGTACTCACCTTTGAAAAATTACACCGTCAAACTGATTACAAACAAATTTATCATTTTCATAAAGAAACAGTCAATGTTTTAATCAAACTCGCCGATATTTCAGACGTATTGTTACCTAACTTTCCGTTTGCGCTTCCCAGGGCGGACAGGAGATCGTGCAAGAGTGTCGGCGATCCAATGTCAATGATCTTCGTCTCAGGTAACCAAATCAGACGCCTCGCACAGCCGGACAACTCCCTCTCGGTGCTGTATGCGGACGACGCCACCGCCGAAATCAGCGATCTGGATGTTTCAATCGCCCACGATCTCATCTATTTCAGCATCAAAGAGTCAGGCACCATCCATCGCCTTAATATGAAGACACACAATCGCGAATACATGATGAACATCGGCGCACCGACTAAAATAGCGGTAGATTGGATAACGCAAAACGTGTACTTTGTCGACGGCTCCAATTCTGAAGTCGGAGTCAAGGTGTGCAATTTCCAGAGGAAAGCAGTGGCTGATCTTTTCAAGACTCGTCGGAATATCCAAATATCCGCGATCTCCATCGATCCCATCAATAAATACCTGTTCTACGCTACCACGGCATGGCGGATCTTCAATTCGCCAACCTCGACAATTTACAGGAGGAATTTGGACGGCACTAGGATGATGGAACTGTTGAAATCGGACGCCGGTCACGTCACCGGCCTTGCATTGGATCACCACGCGAAGAGGTTGTATTTCGGCAATAGGCGCGATGGGAAAATTTACCGATTAGGCTACGAAGGTGGCAGCAGCTCGAAAAAAGGGTCGAATCTGATGACGCCTCAAATTTATCGTCGGGAAGTCCGCTCGTCTCCAGCTGTTCGAGGATGATGTGTTTTTCAGGACGCGAAACGGATACATGGGCAAATGTAATTGTTCGGCGAGCGGACGACGCGCTGCGACAGCTTTAAGGTTGGTGGAAATGCGGGGGATCCTTTCGCGATCGCGCAGATCTCGAGACAACCGACGAACGTGGAGGACGTATGTTCGAGGGCCCGGGATTGCGCCACGCTGTGCGTGCTTAGCCGACGCCGGCCCCAAAATGTCTCTGTGCGGATGGGTCAGGAGTAGGACAGGGCGAGGCGTGCGATATTCGATCAACGTAAGTCAATTTTTTTAAATTATTTTTCTTTGTAGATACGCCACAAATATATCATCAATTGTCAATGTTTTCTATTGAATTTAGGACGTGATCCATTCATAGTAATTTGCTATTAATTCTTTATTGCATGATTCACCATTCTGTCAAACGTACTATTTTTTAATTAAACATATTTATGGAAAATGCCAAGGATAAGTTATTCGCAATAAAGTTTTTACACTTTTTATTCTGATTTAGTTAGATTGCTATTTTGTCATATTTTGATCTTGATGATATTGATGAAAAAATCACACTCTTTAATTACCTAATAGCTTCCTTATTTGACACTCATACGTGAAAACGCCCCTGTAGGATCATGCGTGGGTGTAAATCGTGATTACCGACACCTTTAAAAGCCATGGCAAAACTCAGAAATCGTGCATCTTTGAAATTTAAACGTAGTCGTAAACCGGAGCACTTCTCTTATTATATAGAAAAATCTTAAGGAAGTTAACCATAGCGCTATTAGGGAGAGAAAAGACAGCTTACTTATTATCGGTATATGCAAATTTCGAATAATAGAACCGTATGGAAAAGATTTACGTTGATCTTAATACGAGGTGTGGCAATTAAAAAAACCGGACTGGTGCTACTATCCCGGCAAACAGGGAGCATGCCAAGGCAAGTTTGAAAATGTTTTGTGCTTGTAGATGCTTCCCCCATCCTGAGCTCGATGGGCACGGTTGTACGTCACTCAATCTTGCTGTAGCAATCGTCCGTTCGAATCCTTACGCTAGCGTTTGCGTCAGAAAAAATGCAGGATGTTTAAATCGAGCAACGAGTTAACCTTAAATTTCTTGTGAAACACGAGGTTCTAACTACCCTTCGTTTAACGAGTGAGAAGACGAAGGCCCGTTTGTAGAAGAGCAAATCCTGGATGCTCCACCAAGACAATGCGCCACCCATTCCGCCTTGTCGATGAAGGCGTTTTTTTGCGAATCCGGCGTCACCGTGTTAGACCACCCACCGTACTCGCCCGACCTGGCCCCTGTATTTTTTTATTTCCTAAGGTTAAAAACGGAGCTTAAGCGGACAGATTTGACAGTGTGGAAGCGGTTTAAAGCGAACGTGACGGAGGTTCTCCCAACAAGCTGACAGGAAGTCTGGGTTCCAGCGCTGCTTTCGACAGTGGGGGAAAAATTCCGTATGGAGCGTTGTAAAGGGGTCGGCAAGGGAAGTACATTGAAGGGGATAAAAATTTGTAATGTAATTGATGATCAATAAAATGTTTTGTAACACCAGCCCGGTTATTTAATTGCCCCCACCTCGTATAACCCTTATAATAAAAAATCTTGACTCTACCCCCCTCATCTTTCTCCTCTTTATGTTTCAGTAGTCTTTCGATCCGGGTCCCGATATTGTTAACTTCTATAATAAACCTGAAACGACCATCGATTTACTGCAACCCTGTTTTAACTTTCATGCTGTGCCTGAAAAAGACATATTCTTGGCTTTTCGGACATTTCCTCTAAATCTTGGGATGTGATGGGACAGCTTTGATTAGATTAAGCGTGTTGTCCCACATTCCCCGTTTTTGAGTCAATTTTTAAATCAATCACTTTCTCCTCGTCTCTGGAAAAAATGCCGTGTTATTCCTTTTTCCCCAAGAAGCGATGTCCTGAAAAATTTTGGGAAACCGCAACCCATCTTTTCCTGTGCACTTAAAAAAATCTTTGAAAAGTCTTTTGGAAGACCTTTGCTCTTTCAGCAGTAGGGACGATGATCTTACGGCTGTGTTTTGGGGTAAATTTACTGTCCTTTTACCCTTTGATTTCTTTCGCCTTTTCGAGACTGTCAATCAAATCTTTTTCATTAATAAGCGGGAAAAGAGCCCAAAACGGCCAGGTTCGCAACAGGCTGCCGGGGCGCAATAGTATGAAAACTAGGAAATTTTAAATATGTAATTTTGGACGGGACCAAAACCACTGTCTATTACGTCTGGGAAAGCGAAAATTACCCCGCATTTTTGGGTTTTCGTTAAAAAAATAGGGCGTTGTTACAGGGGGCCCTAAAAAAAAAAAAGTTTCTTCACGACGGCTACGAACTAACACGCGCTTATTCATTTACGGAGACGCGCTCTTTTCCCAAACAAAAAATGACGACTGCAATTTTTACTTTGCACCACTTCGGGGCATACTAAAACAAGCGTCGGTGTGCTCGCTTAGTGATTATGTCTAAGTAATATTAAAAATAAACGGCCATTACCTACGAAAGTTAATAAATTTCTTAGGGGAATTTGTGGATTTGCACTACAATGGGATTACAATTTTCTGTAAAGTTTGTAAAAAGAAACTACTGTGCTGGAGCAAACGTGATTGGGGAAAGACATATAAATAGCGCACACCACAGAAATAAAAGAAATGGTGTGTCCAAACAACGTAAATTTCAATTAGAATTGTTTTTAACGTTTATGGTATGTGGGTCTACCACTTGTATACTTGATAAAAAGCATTTCGAAAATTCTGGGGTACATACAATACCGAGTGGATCCCTACCATCTGGGACAGCGTACGGAGAGATATTCCACGAATACGTGAGGACATTGAAAATCGAATTAAAGCCAAATTTAAAAAGATAAACAGCTGTGGCTATGTCTTGATGAGACGACAGATTGCAAAAAAAATTCTATTTTGAATATAATAGTGCGCGTATTGGTCCTATTAAACCAAATTTTGAAATTTCTATTAGCCCAGAAGATTAAAACAGTGTACTAGAAAAGCAATTACGGCCGTAGTTCTCGAAACGTTAAAAAAATTTTTCAAGTGTCAACCAGTCAACTGTTGTTGTTCATGAGCGATGGTGCAGCAACAATGTGTAGTGTAGGCCGTTCCCTTAAAGAAAAGTGTGAAGGACTTTTACATGTTACGTGTAAAGTCCATGCTTTACATCTTGTGGCAAAAAAGTATTCGAGAGTGTTACCCGGAGGTGGATGCATTAATAGCAAACACAAAAAAAGTGTTTCTCAAAATTTCCTAAGAGGATAGGGCATTCCACAGGTTATGCCCTGGTATTCGAGAACCACCACAGCCCATTCTTACGCGTTGGGGAAAGTGGGTTAAAAACCCCTTTTTATTATAATGAACATTTTCAAGAAGTTTAAATCCGTTATTTTGCAATTCGTCCCTTTCCGAAGCTAGAGCTATTAGGATGAGCCAGAAGGGATTTCCCCGATATTTCTGTTGAAACACATCTAAAGAATTTAGCAACAATTACAAGGGTTAGTAGGGCGCGATAGAAAATTGCAAAATTCTGGATTGTCGTTGGTAGAATCATGCAAGTCCGTGGACGAAGTTAGTACATTGTTACACAGTATAAACGATGGCAACAAAGTGGACGAGTTTTAAACTTTAAATTCGATGTGTTTTAAAAAAAAATCCGGACTTACACGAGATTAAGACAAATGTGCGATGGGGGCATCTGCAGTTCCTTGACTAAGTCTAAAGATTATTTTTTAAATTTCGCCTGTCTTACTTCGGTAGACGTGGAACGGTCGTTTTTCGAAATATAAGAACATTTTTTCGTCTCGGCGAACATCCTTCACGAGGCAAATGTGGAAACTTTTTCTGATGGTGCAACTTTTTAAACAAGCCCATCCGCTTAAATTTAAAAAGGATAGAATTTATTTATTTTTCTTTATTTACAGTTACATTTTTAAGTACAACAGAATAAAAAAAAGCGTTCAGTTTTTTCAGTTATTTTTCCCTTTTTACATCCCATTTACAACGCATACCGTTTTCAATCAAATAAAAAATCGTAATGAAAATAAAAACACCTCAGCGTGTACATATATATATATATATTAAAATATAATATATATATATATATATCCGCTGTAATCACTAAACATTATTATTGCGTCAGCTTTTATTTTTTTACTCTTGTGTATTAATTTCGAAATATCACATATCTGCTGTGACTCACATATACGCTATTTACAATAAGCGGCCGTTGCGCCTGATTCCGATTCTGTTGGATGGCGCAATTTGGCCCGCTCTAATCATTAATCTTAAAGCACCTTGGTTTCAATAACGAGGCTCCCTGCTTGATTAAAAATTATCTGTTGGATCGTTGCCACTTTGCATAGTAAGGTAGAAAGCAATAGAAAATAACTTATCAAACAAATTTTGCTAATAATTTTTTTTTCTAAAGTTTATATTTGCAGAGATATTAGACTAATGCGTCACTTTTGCCAAACCCTGCATATTAAAAAGCGTGTAACCAGATATGAATAAAACACACTACCATTAGAATAAAGCTTATTCATATAGGCGATAAAAACTATTAACTTAATTTTATTAGCTACGTTTGATTGTTTATTTTTTGTGTAATTAACAATGAACCTGCGAAATTATTTCAATTATTAAAATTTATTTCGATAACTGAAACAACGTTTACATTTTCTGGCAGTAAATAAACAACAATCGGCTATAAAAAAATAGTGACATTTTTGTCTGAGACAGCCTGTATATATTATTGTTAATCCGTAAATTTAAATCGGTAGAACGAAGGCGAAGGAGCGAAACCGACATTAAAACAGCACGAAGCGAATTTGAAGAAATCCTTAAAACAATCATCCGGATCGGCAGTAGTCGGCGTCGTCATCGTGCTGCTGATCGTCCTCTTCGTGGGTTTAGGATACGTCTACGTACGAAGAAGGAATAGCGGAAAGTTTAATATAAGGTACGTTTAGCGATATACAATAGGTAGAAATTCGTCAACTAAAAATACGTTTCATAATCTCCTTCCACATCTTGGGTAACTTCAACATTTTTTGAGAGTATCTGCTGGTATATTGTGCAAAGCACTTGTAAGATGACTCCATAGTTATTACTGCGATTGGAGACAATGTTTTCTGACTCCGCTTTCCAACTCATCCCACATTAACACAATGGAATTGTTTCTTCTTGTTACTTTAAATAATCTTTACACAGCATGGAGTCAAGTTTTCTTCGCTTAATCCAAGCGCAAATGAAATTAAGTATTGCTGTAAGATTTTTAAATAACTTTCTCTTCTTAAAATGCCATTAATTTCATGCAAGTCTCGAAAAAAGATCCCTAAACAAATACCTTAACCAGGTATGGGCAACCTTGCTTGGGCGAGGGCGTAATTTCGGGGGGCCGTGGGTAAGAAATAGTAGGTAGTAGTGAATAAAAAGGGATAAAAATTCACACACTTTTTTTTTTTTATTAGAATTATAATAGAAATCAAACATATAAAAAGCAAATTAACAAAAAAGATAGAAAAATCAAATGAAAATCAATGAGAGACGAGTTTGAAGCTAAGAAAACAAGATGATCATATTGGGGTCAATATCACTAGTACATAGGCGCAAAGTGTTTTCTAAATTAACATCAGTAAGCCGAGTACGATGCTTATTTTTATTAATTTTCATGATTGAAAAAAACTGCTCACATTTATACGTGCTTCCGAATGTGCAAATTATTTTTCCTGCGAAAACTCTCAGCTGTGGTTTACTTTTCTTCGGAAAGGTATGTTCTGTAAAATTCGCCTAGTTCCACCTCACCAAATTTAGACTTCAAATATGAGTCTTCTTGAAGCTCGATCAACTCCTTTTGTAGGTGAAGCGGAGCATCTTCCACATTACACTTACACGGATTTGCAAAAATATTGAAAGTGCTATCCATATTCCTAAAATCCGGAAAACCGATCAGTGAATTGCTCTGACAGTAGCTTCAGTTTCTTCAGCATAGCGCGCCAATCAATGTTTTCGTGACTGGTAAGTTACAAAAGGGAAAACAGTTTTTACTTTCATTGTGTTTCCCACAAGCGAATGTTTTTTTGAAACGTTTTTAAGATGACTGTACAGCTGATTTCCCAAATTGCCCTTGTTTTTGAAGCTTCAAGTTCAGGTCGTTTAAGTGTCCTGTGATGTTACCAGAAATGCCAAGTCAAAAAAGCCATGTTGGATTACAAATTTACGGCAATGTTTTCTCTTTCATTTCCATAAATCAGCTATTTCTTTTCTAAGGTCATAAAATCTTTTTAGCATTTGCCTTTGCTTAGCCACCTCACTTCGCAATATGTCACGCATCGTGTTCTGAAGAGAGTTCATCCAAAAATGCTTTAAACTGGCGATGGTTAAGACCGCGGGATCTAATAAAATTGATGGTATTTCTACCACATCCATAACGTTCTTCAGTCGAAATGGACTTAGAGCACAAGTTTTGTTGGTGAATAATGCAATGCAGAATTATTAAATCACATTCTTGCACATTCAAGCGGTTGCTCTTTTCGTTCAGAATTCCGATAAAACCTTTTCGTGGCCCGACCATTGAAGGCGCACCATCTGTGCACACTCCAACTAATTACACAACTGCAAACCATATGCTCAAAGTACTTTGGGACCTCGGCAAAAATATCTTTTTTTAGTAGTGGTCCCTTGTAGCGGCCGTAAAGCCAGTAATTCCTCTGTCCACTACAAATTCTTCACAACACCTGTATAAAAATAGCTAACTGGGCTGTGTCAGATAGATCTGTACTCTCATCCAAAAGCAATCGAAAATGCTTGAAAACCACCAGTCCATCAGTCCAATGTTTTTTTTGATATCACTAGCCATCATGTCTATACGTCGAACAACAGTACGTCGCGATAAGCTCACTTTCTCAAACTCTTTTTTCTTTTCTGGACACAAAAGTTCTGCAACATCTACTAGGCACTCTTTAACAAACTCTCCCCCAGAATATGACTTCGATGTTTTCGCTATTTTGGAACTAACTATAAACTAGCTTTTAAAAACCCCTGTCTAGATTTGATCTTTGTGAATGGAACATTTCTTGCTGTTTCCCTAAATCGGTAATGAGTTTTTAAATTTTACCTTTCTTCTTAACTGGCCCGTAAGTAATTTATATTGAGCGAAAAAGCTTGTGGAGTAATGCTGCTTCGTATTGTATCTTTTAAAACAGAAATTTTTTCATTGCACAGCGAACACATAGGTTTACCACTGTGCATGATAAAAAAAGTATTCTTCAGTCCATTTGTTTTGGAATTGACGAATTCTGGGGTCCACTTTCCGGGTTTTTAAACCAGACATCTTGATAGATTTTTTTTCTTCTGACTGAATTTGCTTGAATATTTCCCGCGTCTTTTCTTATCACTTGTTAAGAAGTAATGAGTTGACACGCGCGCTGAGCTGTTTATATATTACCCGCAAAAAGCAACTAGAATATCTCGATCGTACGCGAATATGCGATGCTGGCCCCCGTTATGAATAAAAAAGTCGGCTCTGGAGCGCTTCGAGGTCATCGGGCGGCTTCCCGAATGTTTATCTGTTTGTCTCTTTCTAACGACTATTTCTGACTCGATTTTGTGGCGTTCCATTGCGTACGCTTAATAACATTATTTATCGATTTAGTCTTTATATTGAATAAATACAGTTTTAGGTTGGTGACTGTAATTACAAATAAACTATGTGTTGCTAAATCTTTAATTTTTTGGCGCGTTATTTGAATTTCCTCGCGGGCCGGATTGAAGCTAGTGGAGGGCCGGGGGTTGACCAGATATGCCTTAAATATCAATGACGACCTTACATTTCAACATGGTCTTTTTGGTTCTTATGATTTCGATAAAAATTTAGATTTAGCACCCTCAAATTTTTTATGAAATCAACCATAACTTTAAAGGGGGTACAAATGATTTAGTATGAGGGGAGTTTCTTCTGTTATCTACTACACGCAGAAAAAACCCCTATACTTATTTTTTTTGAAACAGGAAAACCATTTCTCAGCTGTGTAGCTTTTATAGTGTCATCTTCAAGTTTGGTTCTAATCACTCAACATTTATCATTTATAAATTTGTTTAAAGAAGCGAAAATGAGTGATTTGAATCTTGAACATAAAAGCGTCATGAATAGAGTTTGTTAAAAAGGTGGTACCGGCAGTGGGGCACTGCATAAAAGTAGGTACGTAATACACAATATTAGTGAAAAATAAAATTGTTACCTTTTCCTGTCGTCTTGATGTCCACTGTGGCAATTGGCAACCGCCCTGGTAAGCTGCGTAGAATTGCAACATCAGAAAACGCTTCCATTGTCGCTCATTCAGCCGTCGACGGTGTTGTGAATACGTTGTCGTATACCTCGAAATGACCGTTCAACATCCAGTGAAGAAAAGATTTGCAAATGTCAGATATCTCTTTTCCTCATCTGGGCACTCTCTGGGGGATTTTTTCGTTAAAATTGCACCAAATTTTTGAGCAACATCGACTCCTATAGTGTTCGTCAAGTTTTCTAGAGCGGCTTGTAAATTGTTTTATGCAATTGAATGCGTCTCGTGCAGATAAGTGACTTTCCCTTCTAATTGCTCTATAGCTTGTGCAACTTCAGAATAGTTCATGGAAATTTCATCTATTTGTTGTTGAACGTCTGAATTGGAAAAAAGTTACTGACTATCTCGAACCGCTACAGAATCATTTGAATCAAGTTTCAAGATGACATTTTTCACATTGTGAAAAATATTTCTGATAGTAAGATACTGCCTGGAGCCAAGTTCCCCATCACGTTATTGCAGGCTGAGGTGGTGGTGATAATTTTCGGACACAATTGTTGAATAATGGATGTGTTTTGGGAGATTTGATGAACACTTTTCTGGTAGATCTATTAACTTATCCACCATCGGATACTTCTTTCGAACTGGTTTCTGCTACGAGGTGACATGCGTGTATGAGGCATGTTATGTGAAGAAGAGTCGGAAAGCATATTTTCAACATCCTGCCAGCTCTCAGCATTGTTGCGGCTCCATCAGTAACGAACATTGCGACTTGGGTTCCTGTGATACAAAATTCTCTCAACGAATCTTTTTATTATCTTGACAACGGTTTTCTGCATTAGTTTTCTGAATCGTTTTACTGGATAACAACAAATGAAGCTGGTGGACCATCACGTTTTAAAGGACGCGCTACAACATGAATGACGCTGTGTTTCTGAGCATCAGTTGTTTCATCCACACGTAGGCAGATTTTCTTATTTCCCAACTCGTTTTTATACATTCCTTTACTGTACCTTGGCAAAATTGTATCGTAATTGCATAGATGTTTGGCAGCTTCCACGAGGGAACGTACTTAACCCAAAAAAAGACGAAAATGTTCATTAGATACTAGATGTTGTGGGATGTTGCACACACTTAACATAAAAATAAAATCATATAAAAGTTGCCAGTATGGAATACATGTTTCTTAAATTGAATACATGATGTTTACTTTTAGAATGTTTTCTACATTCAAAGCTATCGCGACTTAGCAATCCGCTATTGCATATTGTGCAATAAAATATGCGGACTTCTATATTCTAATCCAGGGAGATGCCTGAGGTATTATATTCACATTCGAAGGGAAACGTTACACCTTTGGGCGTCCCATCTCCGCGTACTTATTTGGCGTGCAGCGTGCAACGTAATGTCGCTCTGAACTTTCTCGCGGTACGGTCGAGATCGACTACGAGTTGAAAATTACCCCTACCCACGCCACTACCGCTACGCTATTGCCATCTGGTACCACCTTTTCAACAAACTCTAGTCATGAAATTTCTATCGAAAGAAGGCGGTAGTGTACGGAGGAAGATAGTCTGTCCTATTTCCAAATCAAATATTGCCACAAGCAGTTCACGAACTGAAGAAATCATCAACAAAGTTGAAGATTTAAGCAAGATGCAATGGATTCCCAGGCCTGCTCAGTCCCGAACAAAAACTGTATTGACGACAAATTTGCGAGGAGAATTTGATTGCTTTATTCCAGGATGAAGACTTCTTCTATAGATGATCTATGTGATCGGACCACTTTAATTTATTGTCATTAATAAAGCCTAGGTACCTAAACGACTTCTTTAACGGCTTACAGCACTGTTGTCTAAGTCAATACGGTTGCTGGGTTAAAATTCTATGACGTTTGAAGAAAGCCAATTATTTGATTGAGCCCTTACATAGGAGAGTCTGTCTTGTAGTTTGGAAAGAGGGTTTATCAGAAACGAAATGCAAATATCGTCAGCATATTTTAATAGTTTTAACACCTACTCCAGTAATTCCGTGATAATCGCCCCTATGATGTTGAAAAAATTGGACCAAAATTGACCCCCTTTTGCTAGCCCCACATTAACCACTTTTGGACCAATAAAAGAATGATTATTAGCCTTAACATATACTAACCGATTCCTGAAGATGTTTATTACATTATCTGCAATGTAATCAGGCATACGCAAACCACAGAGTTTTTGAAACAAAATATCCAAATCAACCCTGTTATACGCGTTTTTGAGGTCGAGAAAAATTACCCGTACATACAGATTCCGAGAAAAATCTACTTGAATTCCAATAATTAAATCTGTTAGCGCATCAATTGTGCTCATTTGATTAAGAAAACCGTACTGTTGGATAGGAAGAACGTTGTTCTTCTGCATCTAGGCGCATCATTCTGCATCATTCTAGGTGACCTTTAATTATGCGTTCATAAGTTTTTAAAGTGCAAGATCACAACGAGATCGGACAGAAGTCTTCAGAATTAGCTTTCGGTACGACTACTACTCTTTTCAATTCTTCTGGTTCCATAACATCCAACCACATCGCATCAAATACTGATAAAATAAAATTGCGAATCTCTAACGGCAAATGTGCGAGCATAATATAAGAAATGTTGTCGAAACCGGGAGCAGTATTTTTCGATGTACTTAACGCTAGATTTAATTCATCTAACGAGAAAGGATGGGTTAAAAGGGGATCCTCTAAATCAAAGCGGTTGATTATAGGTTTTTTGTTTACCACCGTAATGGGTGCTATAGAATCTAAAAAGGAAACTGCCTCTTGTTCGTTGATAAATGAGTGATTATGTGTGGGCACTCTATGAAACTTCTTGATAGTACGCCAAATTTGCCTACATGAAGTATCTTTGCTTAGATTAGTACAAAAATTGACCCAGCTGCTCCTCTTCTTTTTCTTAATGAAACGTTTGCTATAAGTTATTGCTTCTTGGGATTTAATATAATTCTCAAAAGAAGGGCATCGCAAAAATTAAGGGTTCGTGGACAATAACATACTTATTAATTAAATACAGGTTTCCATTTAAAAAAACCAACTTAACACTCGAAAGACATCTATAGACTTCTTCTATCATCGCTGGAACACTGGATTCATAAGGGCTCTCCGCCACCCATGAAGAAGAAGGCGAAGACGCAATTTTCTGCGGGAAAAGCAACCACCACACTTTTCTGAGACGCGGAGAGGATTCTCTTAATTGAGAATGTGTCAAAAGGGAACGTCTACGAATGCAGAATTAGGAACTTGAAAGCGGCTACACGCAGAAAAAGACCCCACAATTATGCTCAGAAAACTTTGCTTCTGCATGACAACTGCAGGATGCATAAAGCACGAATTGTTCAAGCAGTAGTCAGTGAAAGCGGCTTTGAGGAATTACAACGTCCACCTTACAGTCCCAACCTCGTCCCTTGTGACTATTACCTTTTTCCAGAACTGGAAAAAACTCTTCAAAGGGCGTCGCTTTTTATCGATTGAAGACATGGAAAACGCTGTAGAATCGTGTTTTGCAGAACTGCTAACAGATTTTTTTTTCGAAGGCGTAGCGTTATTAGAAAAACGTTGGAATAAGTAAAATTTGTTCTCTAACTCGTTGTTTTCATAGCTAAGTAGATAACATAAGAAACTCTCTTCATACTATCTAACTTCCATACTTGCATACTTGTAGTAAAAAGGAAATTATATTTGCAGCATGAAATTTTACAATCCCATGTTCGGCGTGCAGCAACCCGCCAGTGACACCGAAAGCGGAACCTCAACCGTCGTCGGTGGAACGCTACCAGCAAACGAGCAGGGCTACTGCAACCCAGTGCGCATCAACAACCAAGACATGGAAGCGGCGACCAACGCGATACTTCAAAAAGTTACTCCGCTAGTGAAGATAGACGAATGAACGAGATATAATGCGTACCAAACGAAGAGGAGATAATTACCCGGTTCGACCTTTACATTAGCTTGTGTGTGTGATTTTTTCCTTTGTATTGTTGTTCTTGTAAGAGAGTGGTTATATTGTTATTGATGTGAGATACGAATGATATATGATGATATTAGAAAGATACATGTAGAATAAAATGGATTAGAATAGAAGATTTTTCGGATACAAATAAGAAAACGTTTTTTTGCAATTCTGTCCATAGCAAGTATGAACCGGACACTTGTCTGCAACATATTATTGTTTCTTGTTGATCCATTTACCATAATATCGTACTTATTTATTGTTTCCTTTTTTACTTTGAATATATACAGTATATTATATGCGGTTTATAAATATATTGCCTTTTATTTCTCCTTCGCTATATCTATTGATCCCTAAAAGCACAGGAAAACATTAATAATAATAATAATATTAATAATAAACCTTTATTTCATAATATACAATAAGTATGAAACGTGTCAACAACAATGAGTACCAGCTAAGTACAAATAGATAAAGAAAACAAAAGCTATGCTTGACAAATTACTAATCAAATTATGGAGTTCATAAAAAGAACTCATTTGGATGATACAAACATTCTTGAATCAGAAGTTCTTTAAGATTTTTTTTAAAATCTTTAAGTGTGTATGTCTTAAATTCATACGGCAGTTTATTATAAATTTTTAAAACTTGCGTCACTACACCTTTATGTATGCGCGCATATGTTGTTTTCATAATAATATTCATAATAATAATAATAATAATAATAATAATAGTTTATTGATCTAGTGGACCATACGGCATAAGATAAGTCAACAAACAAATATACAAAAAAAAAATAGATTTACAATATCAATGAAAAAAGAAAACGACATGTGTGCAAGTAACATGCAGCCCATAGAAAATAACATATGCAATTTACCTAAATACATATTATTTAGCAATACTAAGCAACTAATCGTAAGTAGAAACGTAATTAAAAAATTCATTTAACGAATAGAAAACATTATTATAAAGAAATGTCTTAAGTTCTTTTTTAAAAACTTTTATATTTTCTAAATCTTTAATAGAAACAGGCAGTGAATTAAATATTTTGATCCCCATATACACTGGAGATCTCTCATACGTCACCAATTCATGTTTTGGTACGGATAAACTATCTTTATTCCTAGTACCGTACATATGAAAATTAGCATTCCTAGTAAATAAACTTAAGTTAGTTTTAACATACACCGCAATCTCTAGTATATAAAGAGCAGTCACGGTAAGAAGATGCATAGAAGAGAAGTAGGAGCGGCATGAAGTACATTTAGATACACCAGCCATATTTCTAATAGCCAATTTTTGTATTCGCAACACCTTTCCAACGTGACAAGAAGCACCCCAGAACAATACCGCGTATTTTATTCTAGATTGAAATGACGAATAATAGTATGACATCACAACTTCATTACTAGCAACAGTCTTTAATTTATATATTACATAGCATGATGTTGAAAGCTGTTTACATAAATTTGTGACATGTGTTTCCCATGTTAAACCCTTGTCCAAGTAGACCCCTAAAAATTTGGTATGTTGGACCTGCTGGATTGTGCGCGAATTTATTTTTATTAAGTCACATTCGTGCGTTTTATTAGAACCTGGACTAAAACGCATACAAACGGTTTTTTCATTATTAACATATAACTTACTGCTATTAAACCAACTAACAAAAGCATCAAGTAGCTTCTGTGTGAGCAAAACTAAATGCGGTCTAGTCCATTCAGATACGAGGAAGCTGGTATCATCAGCATACATTACTGTATTCGAATGTGCTACAGTGGTCAACAAGTCGTTCACATAAACAATAAACAATAAGGGGCCCAACACGGATCCTTGAGGGACACCTCTATCGAGAGGCAAGGCATCCGACCGCTGTCTCTGAATTTCCACTACTTGCGATCTAGCAGTTAGATAAGACGCAAGCCATTCAAGTGTTTTTCCGCGTACTCCATACATATACAGTTTTTGTATCAATATTTGATGATCAATCAAGTCGAAAGCCTTGCTTAAGTCCATAAAGACACCTAAACAACCTTTCCCTTCATTTAATTCATTGTAAAGCATATTGACAAACTGAATCATTGCGGTCTCCGTTGATCTATGTTTCGTAAAACCATGCTGATACACACTTAAGATGTTGGAAAACTCAAAGAATGATGTCAACCTTTCACAAATAATTTTTTCCATTATTTTTGATACCACTGACAATAATGAAATAGGTCTGTAATTCTTTAAGTTTGTTTCATCATCTCTCTTGTACAACGGCAGAACTCTTGCAGTTTTTAAACATTTGGGAAAAATCCCGTCTATAAACGATCTATTGATCAAAGCTGTAAGTGGTTGTATTAGAAATTGTATATTATTTTTTACAATGTTATTACTAATCAAATCTATACCAGAAGAGTTAGATAATTTCAATCTCGATACAGCAAAGGCCACCTCAGTTTCGGTAACTCTGTCTAAATACATAGTTCTGTCGTTGTACTTAATATTACAGCCATCAGTATTGCAATTTAAGCTTGTCGGTACAAAATTAGTAACACTGTTTATAAAAAATTATTAAAGGCTTCCGCTATTTCGACTGGTGTTTTAACATTAACATCGTCTACTCTAATTTCATTAATTTCCCTATGTTTTTTTCTAACATTTGTGTTTTTATTGATTATATTCCACGCAGTCTTGGGTTTATTACTCGATGTTTTATATAAATTTGAATTATATAACTGTTTGGCAGCAGTTAAAACCGATCTATAGGTTTTTTTGTATAGTTTGTAATACGCCAGATCCTCGTTCCTTTTACTTTTGATAGCAATACTATACAAATGCTTTAAATTTACTGATGAATTCACAATTCCCGTTGTTATCCATGGTTTTCTGCAAGTTCTATGTTTTTTTCTAACAGGAAAAGATAGATCAATGTAATAACTTAGTACATTAATAAATGTTTGGAAACCGTCTTCAACTGTATAAGTACTATAAATCTCCATCCAAGATTGTAATGACAAATAATAACTTAACTTTTGGTAACCAGAAGTATTAAAAATTCTAGTGTAATAACAACTAGAAAGTTTGTTAGGAATCACAATTTCGGAACTTACAATTAGTCCAGCATGATCCGATAGTCCATTAAAATCTGTGACGCATTCATTATTATAAGATAAATTAGAACATACAAAATCAATACAAGTACCAGACGTATCAGCAATCCTGGACGGACCTGTATTTAAAAGATTTAAATTATAGGCCTGCAATAAATTTATAAAATAAAATTTTGAATCCTTATTAGAAAGAAGATCAATGTTAATGTCGCCGCAGATGATAACAAAACAACTATTATTTTTACAAACATAATCTAGCATAGAAACAAAATTTTCAAAAAAATTTTCTAAGTTGGAATCAATTGGTGGTCTATAAATACTAACTACCCTAACTACAGTGTTATTCCGTAAATGAAATTCGGCGCCACAAATTTCCAAGACTCGCTCTTTACAAAATTGATTAAGCATCAGTGATTTTTTACAAATAATTTGGAAATCATTACATAACATAAGAACACCTCCATGTTTATAAACTGATCTACAATAAATATCAGCAACTTGATAGTTGCCAATTGAAATACTATCTATTTCATTAGGATGTAACCAATGTTCAACAATACAGAGTACATCATATTTCTTATCAATTAAAAAAATGTCTAAAAGATCAATTTTATTTCTAACACACTGCATGTTTTGATAAAAAACACTAAATGTGTGGACATTCGTAATTTGAGTCTTTGGTTGCTATATCTCATTAACATTGAAATTTATTCTTCTCTTTTGAACACTTATTTTTCTTAGTAAGCTTGGACAAGATGCATTGAAAGGAGAATGGTTAGTTTCCAGGTTTAATCTCAGCGATGTATTTGCATATACACAATTTTGACAACACCATTTCTCATTTTCACATTCATCCACAGCGTGGCCATCTTCACCGCACTTCAGGCAACCAATTTCACGAGTACATTCTTTCGCCGCATGATCAAACCCAGCGCATTTAAAACATCGAAAAACGTTAACATACTCAAAAACCTTACAGATATTCCACCCAACACTTAGTCTTCCTTCTTTTAAAATTTTTTCGTACGTAAGAGGATCTACTTCAATAATACTCATGTATTTCGTTTTCATTTTCTTTAAAATTTTCACTGACATATGCAATTTTTCATGCTGGAGAAACGAATTTTGTTTTAGGATACAGGATTTTAATTCATTTTCCTCGAATCCTTCATCAATGCCAATAATTTTTAAGCAAGGATTAACTAATTTTGGAACATTAATGCTATACTTCTTTTTTAATTTCTTTTCCGCAGCATCCTTAATTTTCACAGAATCTTCCTTATTTCTGCATTTAATGACTACTCCACCATCTTTAATATTTTTAATTTGCAACATTCCTACTTCTAAGGAAGCAGGCTTTACATTTTTACATAAATATACAATGCAGGCAAGGTAAGTATACGGTTCTCTCTAAATGCACTCCTACATGATTCCCTCCTTTTCAGATTGAAGATGCTTCTTAGACACGACTTCTGGAGGATGAAGACCCTGTCAGCATCCACGGAATTTCCCCAGAAGATGATGCCATATGATAGCCGGGACCCTACATATGCGTGATAAGCTGACAACGCTGCTTCAACGTGAACTTCGGATGATATCGTTCGCAGTGCATATGTCATTCCGGATAATTTCTTGGTAAGTATATGGATTTGGTCTTTCCAAGATAGTGCGCTGTCAAGTATCAAACCCAAAAACTTTGCATTATTTATTGATGTTATTTGCTGATTTTCAAAGCTTATTGATATATTATCATTCTTTTTTAAGGAGAATTTTACTACATTCGTTTTGTTTACATTAAGCCTTAAGTTATTTTGGCTAAACCAGTTATTTGTTTTACCGAGAGCTTCAACAATTTCCTTTTCCAATATATCATTGTCTTTTTCTTTTATAATTATTGACGTGTCATCTGCATACATGGTGAGGTAATGCTGCGTCACTTCTGGTAGGTCATTCATATATAGCATAAATAGAAATGCTCCTAATACCGAACCCTGCAAGATGCCTTGTTGGTTTTGTAGCCATTGCGACTGATATTTCTCTCCGTTATAGTTCACTTGTACGCATTGGCTTCTATTTGTTAAGTAGGATTTCAGTAGGGTGTGAACTATCCCTCTAAAACCCATTCTTTCTAGCTTTTTGAGTAAGATGTTATGATCTACGCTGTCAAATGCTTTTGCTAAATCTAGGAAAACTCCGGCTACTCCTTTCTTTTCCGATATTGCTTGTGTTATTTTAGTGATTGCCATGTAAGTGGCTCTGATAGTTGATCTTCCTTGTATATAAGCATTTTGGAATGGCGTTAAAAGGTTGCAGGATTCAGTGAACGTTATTAATCTCGACAAAATGTGCAATGGGCCTATAATTCCCAATATCTGTTTCATCGCCACTTTTGTAGATAGGTGTTATAGTAGCTATTTTTAAATTGTCGGGATATATACCAGTTTCGAAGGAAAGGTTAATCATGTTTGCGATTGGAGTACAAAGTAAATCTGCACAACTCTTTATTAATTTCGTTGGTAATCCATCAGGTCCTACGGATGACGTATCTTTGAGGGAAGTTATTATATTAAGAATTTCAACAGGATCAACGTTGTATAGTACCATAGACCTATCATTCATGGATACATCGCCTGTGTTTCTAGTACCTTGGGTATTATTACCCATACTTATGTAATATGAATTGAAGCTATTCACCATTTCATTAGCGGTATATTTATGATATTCACATATTTTGCCAATATCAATATTTTTCCGGGTATTTCGTCCAGTTATTCCGTCAACTAACTTCCAAGTTGCTCTAATTTTGTTTTGAGATTGTAAAATATAATTTGTGTTGCATTCTTTTTTTCTTTTGAAGTATCACCGATTTTAGATATGTACAGTAATCTTGGTAGTAATTTTTTGTAATCCTTTAACACTTTTATACATAAAAAATTACAAAGTAAAAGAATCTTAATGCGTCGTATGTGCCTGTTTTTCAAAAACTAGCATCTCAAATCTGGGCTTTGTATTTGATACACACACAATGATATTATTTTCAAGTTCGAGAAGATTTCTCACTTTTGATTTGATGACAGTCATAGACGAGAAACTCAACTCGCATAAATATGATGTTGCAAATGGAATCAAACACTTTATAGCTTCATTTGCGAGCTGGGAGTACTCTTGCATTCTTTTGGTCCAAAACTGATCTGGGTTCTGCGAAAAAAATTCTAGTTTCAACATTCCATCACTTGATATTTCGATAAGTTGTTCCTTCGTGTTTGTTGCAATCTCAGCGTGCTGAAAAGAATTGTCTAAAAACGGATTCAGTATCCATCTGTAATTATTATACCTGTTTTGAATTTCTTTGGGGAAATAGTCGCAGAGTTGTTGCTTCAAGTTGTGCAAACTGATTTGCATATCTGTAAAAACATGCTCAGAATTTATCGCACTATACTTAGTTAAATCTTCCATGCGTTCTTGAATGTACTAGAATGAATTAAATTTCTTTTTCCCCAATTGAAGTCGACCATAAATCAATTTATTTATTAATCCGTTAATTTTATCCGTGGCTGTTATTATATTAACATCGCAGGCTTGCAAGCTATTATTCAAAATATTTAAGTGTTCGAAAATATCAGCAAAGAAAGCTCTCAGAAGCCAAAGAGGACTGGAAAATAGGTTCTCGTATTCCGATGTTTCATCATGCAAGTACATCAAAAGTTCTGATTTTAAGTGGAAAATTCTTTTCAAGACGTTACCCCTCGAAAGCCATCTTACTTCTGTGTGATAAAGAAGATTTACATATGAGGAACCCATGTCTTCACAAACTTTTCTAAAAGTACAAGTCTGTAAGGCTTTTCCTTTGATAAAATTCACAACTTTAATAACACTTTTCATAACACACCATATGGTCAGTAGCGCCACTATCCAGCCATTTTATTTTGTTCTCTTTGTTGGCCGATTACGATCTTGCACGTCACCGGTTGTCTTAAATCGAACTATAGTATCATGTACTGTAGATTTTTTTATTTTTAATTTATCGGCAATCCGTCTTTCTGCGTACCCTTCCTGATGCAAGGTAATAATAGCAGATCACTTTGAAACAGCTAGAGGCTTTCCACGGGGCATTTTAAGCAGTCAAACCGAAATTATTTTATTTTTAACTTGCACAACCACAGATACTTTCACAATAACAATCTCTTCAGAACTACTGCGTTTACAAATGTTATAATACTTTATAAAGGGTATACGAATATTTCCAGGTAACACGAGTGAATCAGCTAACCCTCCTAGGGATTATTATAAAGCTTTATTGTCACTGTAATTATTGGGGATTTCCAACATAATTATATATTTTATGATAACGGTCTTATAATTAACGCCGGCCACGAGCGGTACCGCGCATCGGCGTAGAATCAGTTCGGACCGAGAGGAACGGTAGTATTACTTCGTCTGCGGAGCAGCACGGACATTTTCGCTGCCGGTCATTTGCGCAATTGTTTATCTGTCCTAGAAAAATTATGATTTCGTCAGCAAAACGACCGCGGTCGGACAAACTTCGAAAATTTATTGCAGAAATTCCAGACTTAATATATGAAGGTGCTAAAATTAAATGTGTAATCTGTAAAATCCCGTTAATGTGTTGGTCCAGACAACATTGTCTACGACGCGTAAATAGTGAAAAGCATGTCTCAAAAAGAAATTGCGCACGAGACAACGAAAAATTTATATTAAATTTATGCGTTACGTTTATTGCATGTAATATACCGTTTAATTTACTAGACAAGGAACCATTTATCTGCTTTTGGAATAACTATTCGGAGTGCAAATTACCAAGTCGAACATCGTTACGAAGAATTGTGCGATCTGCGCGCGAACATATTGTGGTTATGTGTCGACGAAACAACAGATCGGAAGAAACATTCTGTTCTTAATGTAATGGCACGCAAATTGGAACCTCATCAATCGGCACCTTCAATTCTATTAGTCTCCAAACGAATACAACAGTGTACTGCCGAAGTAATTTCAAAGTTAGTGTTAAATACATTGGACAAGTTTGAACTTTCAACAAACCAACTCTTGATGTTAGTGAGTGATGGTGCTGCAAACATGTTTTCTATAGGCCGGTCCCTTAAAAAGCATTCTGCTAGTTTGTTACACATTACGTGTAAAATTCATGCTCTCAATCTTGTGGCGGATAGTATCAGAAAATGTTATCCTGAGGTAGACGCTTTAATAGCGCATACCAAAGCAGTATTTGTCAAATTACCGAAACGTATTCGCGAATTTCACAGACTGTGCCCCCGTATACCAGAGCCACCAGAACCTATTCTAACTCGTTGGGGAACATGGTTACAGGCCGCGTTTTATTATCATAAATATTTTGACAATATTAAGAACGTGGTTTTACAATTCGATACAAAGGAAGCTGCCGCTATCCAGAAAAGCCAGTCGAAATTTCAAGATAGTCAGGTTAAAATGGACTTAAAAATCATTCACGACAATTACTTCGGGCTAGCAGATGCAATAGAAAAATTACAAAATCCTGCGGTGCCGTTAGAAGAATCTCTGCAAATAGTGCAACATGTTCACGCACAGCTATGCGCGATTGAAAACGCAAAAAATGTTTCTGTTCTAGAAAAATTTAAAAGTGTTTTTGAGAAAAATTCTGATTTTGGCACATTAAGACACATTTGTGGAGGTGCGTCAACAGAATCGTTAAGTTATTTGAAGGATTATTTTGCTTACACAAATATTACGTCACTAGATGTAGAACGTTCGTTCTCTGGATATAAACGCATTTTTTCCTCATGCCGTACTAGTTTTGCCGAAACAACTGTGGAAACATATCTAATGTTGCAGATATTTAACAGACATTATTCACTTTGTGATTTCACGGAGGACTCTTAAAATGGTAAGTGTTTGAGCACGTGTTATTTAATTTTTATTTAAAAGATGAGCGAAATTATTTGCGGCAGCAAACATCTCTATTAGCAGAATAACTCTAGTGGAACGCGAGGCCTGGTCGACTCTACGCTACTGCGCGGTACCGCTCGTGGCCAGCTTTACTTATAATAGACAAATACTACCTGGAAATTGGTAGAAGGCTTCCAGAAAAGGTTAGTTTTAATAATTCCTCACAGAAATGTATATTATATAATTTTAAAATTTTTCCCTAAACAGTTAATATAATTTGTCAGCTTGCCCGAACTTCCATGAACGGTACTGTATTACACATTACTTTTATGATTTACTTATTTTTATTGCGTCAAAAACCTGCAACTTTTAGGGGAGAATGATAGGGATGCAGGCAGCATTGCGCTCTATTTCATTGTGCTTCAAGGGTTTGCTACGAAGTGGCCACAACGGTTGCCATTGCACAGGATGTAGACCAATTTAAAATCGTTGCAGAAAATCGTGGAGGAAACGTACACAAACGTACTTATCTCTTTGAAGAGATTATAAACAAAACTGACAGCAATTACCCACAGATTCATTGGGATATAAAATCCAGTATTTGTAGAAAAGTTATTACATTTCTACCGAAACACTGCGCCACATTATGCTACATGCCCAAAAAATGTCAAATAATGTTCGGTATAAATGACAATTTTCGAAATTTCAAAAGAATTTTCATTGTGCCTCTCATTTGTTCCAAAGCAAGACTCGACCCCGCAGTTTTTGAAGTTATTGTTAGCCTAAGATTGTACATTTTATTTACCTTATAAATTTTCGTATACAAAAATTCATTTTTCACATTTTCTACTTTAAACAGTCCTAATTGCAATGGAAATAACAAACACATCGCACTACTACATATGTGAAAGTCGTTATAATGCTGGTTTCTACTTTAAAATAAGCTGTGGTTTCGACAGCGATATGGGAATCAACTCTCTCCACTCCCCTTGCCTTTTATTTACGCTATATTTTCTGCAAAGATTGTTCATATATTAGCACCTCCTCTTGTTTCTCGTTTGCCTTGTAACGACGCTCTATGAATAGATGTATCTGCATGCGTTAAAATCGCTACGTGACACTGTCAAAATACTAGAACAGAACGCGAGTGAATTTAAAAATCCTTTTTTTCTTAAGGGAATACCAACCTATTAAACCAAGGATAACCGCCACATTTTTGGTGGAAGATATGTATATTAACATTTTATTAAACTATCAATTCAATACAGAAGCACTATTAAACGTCATTCGTCGTCCTCAAAATTGTTTAAATAAAACAAGGAACACGACAAAGGAATTCATATAATGCGAACGTGACGCTCGTAGACATGAGATCATAGTAGGTCTAGCGCATACATGATTTCACATTATACATACACAGCGCATTTAAAAAATATCAGGATACTTTAAAGATAGATGACGTATTGCTCAGCACTCGCTTTTGCATAAATTACTCTTTCAAATTTAAATTAAAAACAAAAACCGGAGCTGCTATTCCATTTGGTGTTTCGATGATTTGTATAGATCCAAGAGAACATGATCCAGCTGTTACGCGTGCGTGAATTATACTGACCATATGAACAGAAGACAAAGTGGTTCTTTGAAATACATTCCAACATATACTCAATTGCCGCTGCCGCATTCAAATACAGTTCATGTTCCAACAAGATCAATTTCAACAGAACAATCTGAGCCATCAGCATTAGAAACAATGAAAACCGAAGAAGCAGGCGAATATTGAAACCACGCATCTCGTTTGAATAATATGATAAGCCCGAAACTATCACAGCGACAGTTCATTCTTTTGGCAAAGGACTTGAAACAAACGAACATTTTGGTAGCAGATGTTCAGATATACGGAGCAATTATATGCATTGATAAAAAATCATCGATTTTATACCTAACAACAACGGATCTTTTTTCTCTCCCTGACACCAAACTATATGTAATAATGCATCTTCTGTTTTTGGTCGGATACCGGATGCAGAACTTGCGACGCGAATTTTGAATACGGCGAACGTTCTACGAGGTCGCAATTAATACGGAAAAATACCTCGATCTTTCGGGCGTTCCTTTTGGCATATTTCGTTCCGCTGAGTCCTGCATAGGCCAAGAAATTAATTTTCGAAAATCCAGGCCGCCAAAAAGTTTGAACGTGAACGTATGCGCGATAGAGCGATCAATATTCAAGATGGTCTCCAGCAATTCCTCCAGGATGGCCTCCAGCAAAGGTACGCGCATTTTCTACAAACACTAGAACTGGAGTATGGAATATACAGGAGCTCGCGAGCAGTGGATAGTCACGTAAAATTAGCACCTCAATTAAACTTAAATTAACGAAACGACGTGGTTACGGTATCAGGTTATGCAGGGCAAAAGTAAAGCGTATATTGACACACCAATCCAAAAATTGAAACATCTAGACGCCAAGCAACTTCCAAAAAAGCAGAGGTGGTAGAAAGGCACTTTAAAAAAGCCTAAGTATTTAAGGAAAAGTTCGATTTGCTTAAGGGAAATTAAGCGACCCGAACCCAAGGTAAGCTTGAAAATTATTATACCTATTCCAACGTATCAAAAAGAATTATTTTATTTCTAGGAGCACCAGTAAATGTGAGCGGAGTGAGAGAAGGTAATTAAACCAATCGGTTGCAGAAAGAAATTGTGCTGTGCATTTGTATACATCATCTGCAAAAGCACATTCCGTAATTTTTATTCATTCCGGGTTTCTATATCCTATGTACATTGGTTTTGTTTTGTTATTTACGTTTAGATGCTTTATTGTGGCTTATAACTATGTTTTGAGTGTTGTTATATAAGCTTTTGATTGCCCCAACAAGTTTCTCGTTTACTTCACGTTTGATCAGGTATTCCCGTAGTTTATGTCTTGAGACTCTATCGAAAGCTTTCTCCATATCCAAGAAGGCTAAAAATAATTCTCTTCCAGTACTCGTAGCTGTATTTGTGATCTCTTTTATTGTAAATAAAGGATGTCTAATAACAAATTTTAATCTTATATTTTTAAATTTACAAAAACTTGGTCTGCTTGAACTACACATTTTTTGAAATGTGTGATAAAAGAACTATTTTAAAATATCTAACATTGTTTGCTTAATCCCCTTTCGTCCAATTTGTTTGGGCATCTTCATATCATGATTCATTAGCGATTGCACATAGTCTCTAGACACTTTCGTTGCAATTTTCTTCGATATTCTCTTGAGTCCTGCCAAATTTTGGGGCGTTCTATTGTAATTCGCATATCGCCCTTTGCATAAGGACCAATATTGTTCGCTTGGGGGAGGTTAGGTGGGTTTTGATCTTTCGGTATAAATTGAATAATATGTTCATTCAAGAACTCCGTAACATTTCTGGCGTAATGTATGATTGCCAAGTCTGGCCAGAATAAAATTTGATCTTCTTTATGGTACTGGCGAATGAACAGAACCAGGCGTTTGATAATACATGCCTTCAAATATGTTGTCGCATTCATAGTCCCTTCGCAAATATAAGGTTCGGATACATTGCCAAATTGATCAAGGGCCTGCCATACTAAATATTTTTTTAAGAATTTTGTTTTTGTACGAAATTTATGTATATATTGACTATGAACTATGGTAAAACTTCCGACCTGGTACTTCAGCGGGGTCCGCAGGAACGTAAGTTTCATCATCAATAATTAGTATTTTCTGACCGCATTTTTTTGCAATATAACTGACACCAGTTTTTGCACGTTGCTCTTTATTGTTAATGTATTTGGGAACTGTTTTCTTTGTCCCATCCTTAATCTTTAGCTTCTTAACAATCACTCCTTGAGTATTAATGGTACCCACTGTTGTAGGCCGACCAGGTATCGTCTTGTAATTAGATGTTCCCGTATTCTCAAATCTTCTAATTGCATTATACACAGTGTATCTCGATATTCCTTCTGCACAGAAATGACGTGCGGTGCTTCTTTTATCGCGATTAACAACATTTACGTAATAGTTAGAGTAACCAAAACTTGCGGACTCGCATAGGCGTCGGTATTACGGGTTAATATAAGAATACGAAAAATTCATAAATAAACTTACTTGCTAATTATTCAACAAATTAGATGCATCAGGATGTGAACTACTGTAAACTTGCATCATTGCATATGTTTCCACAGTTACTTCTTTAAATCTTGTGCGTCGATAAGAAAAAATATTCTTATACATAGAAAACAATCTCTCCACATCTAAGGAAGTTACATTTGCATGTAGAAACTGTTTTTCAAAATCACTTAAAAGTTCACTATTCTTACACTTATTATAAACGGCCTCTAAAGTATTAAAATCGGGATTTTTCCTTAAAACATCTGCCAACTTTTGACTAGCGCATAATCCTGGCGTATCATTTAATGTGTGTAATTTATCTTTTACACTCTCCACTATGTCTAATAATTCCTACAATGACAATTCAGTACATTCTAGTTTTCTGATGGCATCTAGTAACACTGTATAATTGATACATATTGTTGTTAAATCTTCTAAAAGTTGAGGAATTTGAATTTCTCTTTGACTTTCTCCAATTGCTTTGGATTCATTCCGATTAAATCGCATTATAACTGATTGAATTTGTTGAAAATGGATCAAATAGTAAGAAGCTGCTGTTAGCCAAGTAGCCCATCGCGTTAAAATTGGTTCAGGAGGTTCTGGAATACCTGGACAAAATTTACGAAATTCTTTTAAACGTTTAGGAGATTTACGAAACACTGCTTTAGTACTTCCAATCATCCGATCAACGTTTCCGTAATGTTGTCGAACAACTTCACCAACTAAATGCAAAGCATGCAGCACGCAGGTTATATGTATTATGTTAGGAAATATATGTTTTAAGGATCGTCCAACACTTAACATCGTTGCTGCACTATCTGTCACAATCATCACAACTTGATCTTGGGCAATTTTAAATTTTTTCAAAGCGTTCATTATCACTTTTTGAATATTTTCCGCGGTGCATTGTTGAACACGTTTGCAAACTAACAAATATCGACATGCTGTGTTCTCGCTAGATGAAACGCGAGCTATTACATTCACAATACTGTTTTTCTTTATATCGGTCGTCTCATCCACGGTAATCCATATTTTTTTGGAACACAAATCACGTTTACACACATTTTCTAGCATCTCTTTCATTCGGGGCAAATGATTCTGTAATTGTGTTTGTGAGGGTAATGGGTACTTTGGAACGTATTGTCGCCAAAACGTTTTAAAAGCTGCTTTTCTCACCAATGACAACGGAAGATTACAAGAGGTAAACATAATTAATAAATGTATGAGGAATAGTGTATAAGGTATTTCAGTTCTTGCATTTCTCATATGCTTAATACCATTGACATGCCTCTGGCAATCAGTTCTGTCAAATGCAGCCAAACGAACATTGCATATTAAGCAAAAAACTGCACTACCGTCATATTTTAAATGGGGAAAAAGTGACACATACTTATGTACATTTGTAACAAATCTATTACGAGGCATTGTTTTCTTAGGTATGTAAATATTAGTTCTATATGAAACGATACACTAATTATGTACTTGGTATAATACTACAACACACAAAAACACCAGCTATATTTTCAAAAGCGACACGTAAGTACATAACCTTGACCGTTCGACTAATCTCTGCAATAGCTCAACCGGTACAAAAACGAAATCTCTCTCAGCGCGGTTTAACATGATTTATATTCAAGGTCGACACTACATGCCTGCTTCTCTACCGGTTTAGTTTATTTATGAATTTTTCATATTCTTATATTAACCCGTAATACCGACGCCTATGCGAGTCCGCAAGTTTAGGTTACTCTAGTAATAGTACACAACCCGTTTTGCAATAATTTCATTTGCGCTTCTCGTAATTTTTGACGCATCGGTTATTTTGCCAGAAATGTCACAATTTATCAAAGCCAACTGTTGGCGCTTTCATACCTCCAAATATTATTAATTCATTTAATATGCACACTAGTAAAAAAAATGCCAAATTTTTGTTCCTCTATTTATTAGGCATACTTTATGTGGTCTTGAACTTCTCTCCTTTTCCTGAATCCACTTTGTGATTGGTTTAATATAGGTTCTATTATTCGTTTAAGTTTTTACTCAATAATTGTTCCACAAATTTTTACTGCGGTATTAAGTAGCGTAATTCCTCTATAACTGTTGCAATCCTGTCTATCTCCTTTTTTGTATATGGGTACTATCTGTCCTATTTCCCAGTTCTTTGGTTTGTTCTGCTCCTTGCATACTTGTTTATATACTTCTAACAATGTTCGTATTCCTTTTTCATCCATATTTTTAAACATCTCTGCCGTCATTTTGTCATACCCTGGAGCTTTTCCATTTTTTCGTTTTTTTATAGCTTCATTTATGTCCTCTTTTGTAATTTCTTCATTATATTTATTTGTGCCCTTTTTTATTTCTTCTTTTTGTTTATTTGTTTCTCCTATGTTATTTGTATTCAAAAGTTCTTGGAAGTATTCTTTCCATCTCTCCATGATCTTTTTTGCTTGAGTTAATATTTCTCCTTCTTTATTTTTTGTTGCCGTTACATTAATGTTTTTATCTCTATAATCCAGAAATACTGTAATATAATGACCAAATGTGGAAAATTTGAGCCGACTTAAAAGTGGTGGCTCTTTTATGAGATTATAGCAAAAATATGTGCTACATGTGCTTGTGGAATACCCGTTTTGCCGGCGACTAATATAACGAACAAAACTGGCCTTTACGTGAAGAATTTAGATTGCGACAAAACAACATTATTGAGATTCCACTTGTGCCGATCGAAAAGGTTGTGTTACCACCGTTCCATATTAAACTAGGATTTGTTAAAAATTACATAAAAGCATTGAACCCAGAAGAAAATGCATTCAAACGAATTGCGTCGTATTTGGAATTGTGTAAAAGCGGTCATTGACAATGTTCTCGGAATTCATCGATCCGAAAATTGGCGCATACCAATTGAAGACATGCTCACTGCTTTTCACCGTTTAAATGTTCGAATATCATTAAAAATTATTTTTTGCACTCTCATGTAGAAAAATTCGCCGATCAATAACCAAACGAATCCATTGGATTCAGCATACTTGAATTAGGTTCACCTCCTGGTACCTAGCTTGTTGCAAAGAAAGTCTCCAATTCGAGCACAATATTATTAATGCATTTAATGTTTATATAACTTTTTGTAAGAATTTTTTTGTTATTTATTGGTGTGATTATGAATGTAATTTTTGTTTCTACCGTTGTATTCCTAACTCTTCGTACGTCAGTCAAATTCAGAAAGACGAGAGGTGCAATTTAACAAAATGATTTGGGTAAGGTTCCTTGGAGGTTAGTTTAGTAAGGATAGTTTTGAAAAGTATGTCTTTTAGGATTCTGCAAACCATTTTCAGCGACACCTTGCTCGATTTTATACTTCCAGAAATAAGGAAGATATCGCTTGTAATATGAGTCACCATGATGGATGATTTATGCAAAATCAAAAGATGCTATTTGCTATTTATAGATTATAACAGATAGACAAAGCTAACAATCATTGCCAACGGCACACCAAAGGAATGATTCGGCAGGGTTAGACACTATTTACGATGTAGACTTGGTAGACGAAAATCATGTTAAGCATTGTGTATAAGCCATCGTCGATTCTGGAATACACTTCCTAATTCGTACGTATTTACGTTATACGTAGATATAATGGCTTCATTTAGCTCTCTTGCCGCTTTCATCGCCGTCTTGGGAAAAGATTTTCTCCAAACGCTCCTATATGCCCCGTACGTCGAGAATCGCCAATCAACGCAACGTTTGCCCGCGTTTCATTTTTGGCGCGGGGAGAAATGAAAGGTCGCGGGCCGGTTGCGCGTGTTCTCTTCTTCGGATTGCCATTGAATTAGGTATATAATACATAGTTAGACGTGAGTTTGTTTGAGGCACACCAGAGAATAGTGGCAAAGATATTAGATTAGAATCGTTCAGAGACTACGAACGGATATCTATCGTATACAGCATTCAGGAGTTATACAAGTAAGTCAATTAGCTAACGCAATATTCATTGGTGACCTCACCTATACTATGCATTTAAATCAAGTAACTGTGTGCCAAGGATAGCGCGATACTTTAACGAAAGTAGGTATAGTATTTAATAAATACAATAATAATTAAAGCTGGCCACGAGCGGTACCGCGCAGTAGCGTAGAGTCGACCAGGCCTCGCGTTCCACTAGAGTTATTCTGTTAATAGAGATGTTTGCTGCCGCAAATATTTTCGCTCATCTTTTAAATAAAAATTAAATAACACGTGCTCAAACACTTACCATTTTAAGAGTCCTCCGTGAAATCACAAAGTGAATAATGTCTGTTAAATATCTGCAACATTAGATATGTTTCAACTGTTGTTTCGGCAAAACTAGTACGACATGAGGAAAAAATGTGTTTATATACAGAGAACGAACGTTCTACATCTAGTGACGTAAATGTGTCTTAATGTGCCAAAATCAGAATTTTTCTCAAAAACACTTTCAAATTTTTCTAGAACAGAAACATTTTTTGCGTCTTCAATCGCGCATAGCTCTGCGTGAACATGTTGCACTATTTGTAGAGATTCTTCTAACGGCACCGCAGAATTTTGTAATTTTTCTATTGCATCTGCTAGCCCGAAGTAATTGTCGTGAATGATTTTTAAATCCATTTTAACCTGACTATCTTGAAATTTCGACTGGTTTTTCTGGATAGCGGCAGCTTCCTTTGTATCGAATTGTAAGACCATGTTCTTAATATTGTCAAAATATTTATGATAATAAAACGCGGCCTGCAACCATGTTCCCCAACGAGTTAGAATGGGTTCTGGTGGCTCTGGTATACGGGGGCACAGTCTGTGAAATTCGCGAAAACATTTCGGTGATTTGACAAATACTGCTTTGGTATGCGCTATTAAAGCGTCTACCTCAGGATAACATTTTCTATCCGCCACAAGATTGAGGGCATGAATTTTACACGTAATGTGTAACAAATTAGCAGACTGCTTTTTAAGAGACCGGCCTACAGAAAGCATGTTTGCAGCACCATCACTCACTAACATCAAGAGTTGGTTTGTTGAAAGTTCAAACTTGTCCAATGTATTTAACACTAACTTTGAAATTACTTCGGCAGTACACTGTTGTATCCGTTTGGAGACTAATAGAATTGAAGGTGCCGATTGATGATGTTCCAATTTGCGTGCCATTACATTAAGAACAGAATGTTTCTTCCGATCTGTTGTTTCGTCGACACATAACCACAATTTTTGATCTTTCAACTCCGATTTTATTTTTTGTTGTTCGCGCGCAGATGGCACAATTCTCCGTAACGATGTTCGACTTGTTAATTTGCACTCCGAATAGTTATTCCAAAAGCAGATAAATGGTTCCTTGTCTAGTAAATTAAACGGTATATTGCATGCGATAAACGTAACGCATAAATTAAATATAAATTTTTCATTGTCTCGTGCGCAATTTCTTTTTGAGGCATGCTTTTCACTATTTACGTGTCGTAGACAATGTTGTCTGGACCAACACATTAACGGGATTTTACAGATTACACATTTAATTTTAGCACCTTCATATATTAAGTCTGGAATTTCTGCAATAAATTTTCGAAGTTTGTCCGACCGCGGTCGTTTTGCTGACGAAATCATAATTTTTCTAGGACAGATAAACAATTGCGCAAATGACCGGCAGCGAAAATGTCCGTGCTGCTCCGCAGACGAAGTAATACTACCGTTCCTCTCCGTCCGAACTGACTCTACGCCCATGCGCGGTACCGCTCGTGGCCAGCGTTAATGATAATTTAAGAGAGTATTGTTCCTTTCGTAGTCTTTCCATTAAAAAAAAAATAACCTAGTTGTACCACTCCGTTGATAATCATCCTGTGAAGTTACAAAGGTTTTTAAGTTAAATGGATTTTGGTAAACCCACAACTCAATGCTAATAACTTTGCACCCTCTCAAAAATTTTATTTTGCCTTCCTTAACGCTTTTCATATAATTTTCTTTTAATTAATTGTGGATATTCTCTTAATAATTTGTAAATTATCGACTCACATTCAGCCGAAAATATTGGGTAGACTTTACATTCTTCTAAATTCATTAAAAAAATAATATTAACCATAAAACAGACATAAATTAAATTAGTTTTGTTGAGCGAATTGCTTTATTAGATCTACTTGTTTTAAGATAAAGATCCACTATAATTTGTAAGATCAAGGTAAGTAATAGGTCACAAAAGCTATTTCCTTTATACTTTTCTATATTATATTTAACTATTTTTATTTTGCGTCATGAATAATTGCGAAAATAGGAACCGATTAGATTATCTTATTTTTCAGATGAATTGCGAGGTTGCTCCCGCAAAAAACAGTAAGTAGGGGATATTTTAACGATAAATTTATATTTAGGAAACTTTTTTATTATCAATTTTATGGAGAAAAATTACTCTTTGTAAAAGTTCTGCTTTCTGAAGATACCCAAACTTCATTTTCAACGTACAGGGTGATCGAAAATTTAAAAAATCAAAATTGACCTAAGAGAGAAGTGCTATTAATTTTTATTTCAGAACAAAATATAAAAACAAAAAGGTATTTAGAATTAAAAGGTGTGTTTGAATTTCAATTTTCCGCCTCTTACTGTTAAAATTAATGTTTATATCTTCAATAAATCAATTTTTATAATGAATATTAATCAAAAAGGTTAATTTATCATTAAACAAAATTTAAACATAAATAGATTATTAGTTTACTTTTATTGCATATTTTCACCAACATATTCACCTTCCCTCTCTATACAGATGGCTGCACTTGCAGAAAATTCCTTCAATACACTTCTAACGATGATAGGAGTTATTTCCTGTGTTGTTTCCCTAATTATTCTCTCCAAATGGTCGATATTTTAAAATGAGTTTTGTAAATATATACTCAGTAATATAGAAATTGCAACAGCTAGAAGGGGTTGGAATTTCCGAATGAAATTTGGTAGGAATATTCACCTATGTAAAAATAATAAATGATCAAAATTTGAGAGGAAAATCTTTATTATAATTGTTAATAATGTATGGGGCCGCCCCTCTGATTTACACATTCATTTACACACCGTGACATTGATTGAATAAGGTGGTTTATCTCGTCTTGGGGTATTGCCTCCCATGCAAGTTGCACCTCATGTCTCCAAGCCAAGACATGCTGTGTTCTCGCTAGATAAAACGCGAGCTATTACATTCACAATACTGTTTTTCTTTATATCGGTCGTCTCATCCACGGTAATCCATATTTTTTTGGAACACAAATCACGTTTACACACATTTTCTAGCATCTCTTTCTTCGCGGCAAATGATTCTGTAATTGTGTTTGTGAGGGTAATGGGTACTTTGGAACGTATTGTCGCCAAAACGTTTTAAAAGCTGCTTTTCTCACCAATGACAACGGAAGATTACAAGAGGTAAACATAATTAATAAATGTATGAGGAATAGTGTATAAGGTATTTCAGTTCTTGCATTTCTCATATGCTTAATACCATTGACATGCCTCTGACAATCAGTTCTGTCCAATGCAGCCAAACGAACATTGCATATTAAGCAAAAAACTGCACTACCGTCATATTTTAAATGGGGAAAAAGTGACACCTACTTATGTACATTAGTAGCAAATCTATTACGAGGCATTGTATTCTTAGGTATGTAAATATTAGTTCTATATGAAACGATACACTAATTATGTACTTGGTATAATACTACAACACACAAAAAACACCAGCTATATTTTCAAAAGCGACACGTAAGTACATAACCTTGACCGTTCGACTAATCTCTGTAATAGCTCAACCGGTACTAAAACGAAATCTCTCTCAGCGCGGTTTAACATGATTTATATTCAAGGTCGACACTACATGCCTGCTTCTCTACTGATTTAGTTTATTTATGAATTTTTCGTATTCTTATATTAACCCGTAATACCGACGCCTATGCGAGTCCGCAAGTTTAGGTTACTCTAATCATGGATTTTGAGGAAGCTGAATTGTTTGCAAAGAGTACTTTTCTCCGTAAAATTGATAATAGAAAGGTTTCCCAAGATTTTAATTGTTTTTCAGAAATATTTTGCGCACGTAAATTTGTTAGCAATCTGGTCGAAATAGGCAATCGAATACCATGCGATCGTAACAATGAATTATTCGATCAAAGTTACCAGTTGCCAAAATACTACGACGCCGATAAATGGAAAAGGTAAAGCATTGCGAGTAAAAGAAAGTACTTTCACTTTTCGTTCTTGAGCATGGTTTCACTTTCGTCAATCTCTATAGGTGCCTACCTATGTAATACTATCCGTATCCACCTTCTTATTATAACTGCGTAGCCACCTTGAACTGTCAGAAAGTTTATTGATCTATGTAGCCGCATATGCTTATACAATTTTTGTTTTAATAGATCGTTTACGGTGTAAACTACATGTTAGAATATGACGTTTTTCTTCTAGAGGACAAGTATTCTTCCATAAGCATATCTGGCAGATGTTATTTGCGAAAATAATGGGTTTGGTGACTATACTAGCGGTGCCCGACCTAACGCACATATTGAAATTCACGCAAATGTCCGATAAACCGAAAGTCGCCTACAAACGGTATCTAGCCACCGTCTTTCATATGTACGTATGGTACGAGGAAAGCTTCTACCCGGAATCGAAGTGCGTATAGACCGTAAAGACCGTTATTAAGGTCATAGACGTTGTTTCTTCTTATCTATTTTCCTAATAGGCTATGGAAGTCGTTGGAAAAAGTGAAACTCAAACACGACAATGCAAGCCGACGATCCTGCGACGCAACCGACATCTTCATCTCGCAGAAGAATATGGCGTTGACGCAATTCGGTTTTATGGGTTTCGTCGTTTGGAAAACCAAAGTGGTTGGAATTTACGGAGCCGAGCGAAGCGAATTAGAAGCGTTCGTTCACATTTGGCGTGTTATCGGACATCTTATGGGTATAGAAGATAGGTAAATAATGTCCAATTACATAAACAGTTAATTTTCCCTACTTTGGAAGAATGCTAGAACTAATTACGAAACACCACTCTCTATTTCAATTAATTTTATTAAGGTTTAAGTTTAGATTAGAAGATATAAGCGCATGTCCAGTGTTATCCTTTGATGAATGAAAATTTACTATATATATAGATTTTAGCACAACATACTAGATGGCGTGATTAATTTTTTAAAGCGTTTGAACTTTGTTGGGCAATGTAATGTCAGAAGAAAAACACAATTATACTAAAGATTTACAGTCCCTGGCCAAATTACTTGAAACATTCAATATTTTGTAGTTTCTTCATAATAAAATATAAACTATACATGTATTATATTTTTTATTTATAAAATATATTGTAAAAATATGTAACATATGTAAATATTGCGTTCTATTGCTTGCGGTTTTCTGTAGCCTACGTAATATTTGCTTTAGTCTCCGTTGACGTTCTTTTATCACATCGTCCAATACCCGAACTGAACAGCAGTGGGCTAAGGTTCTATCCCTGTCTTACTCCCTCTTTTATTTGAAACATCTCAGACGTGCTGTATTTTACTCTTATGAGGCAATTGCTTTCTTCGTATAAGCTTCTAACTGCTCTCACTAGCGTTGGTTGCACTCCCCTTTTGTTTAGGCTCTTCCAAATTTCTTCCCTCTTCAGCCGGTCGAATGCTTTTTCCAGGGCGATAAAGTATATGTGTAACTCTTTATTGTTCCTAATCGTTCTCTCTCCCATTTGTCTTATTGTGTGAATTAAGTCCCGTGTTCCTCTTTGTTTCCTTTGTTGAATCCACATTGTGCTTCTTCCATTGTTTGTTCTGTTTGATCTCTTTTTTTGTAATATTCTTGCGTATAGTTTTCCCGGTACATTGAGGGGTTATTCCTCGGTAATTATTGGAGTTTCTGCTATCTCCTTTTTTATGTATTGGTATAATTTGGTACCTTACCTTCCCTTAGCGCTTTCTTAAATACTTGTTCTAAGGTTCCGGTTGTTCCCGAATATTTGACCATCTCTAGCTACAGTCCCTGGCCAAATTACTTGAAACACTCAATATTTTGTAGTTTCTTCATAATAAAATATAAACTATACATGTATTATATTTTTTATTTATAAAATATATTGTAAAAATATGTAACATATGTAAATATTAAATAAGTAATTAATATTTAGTCCATAACCCATGATTTTTAATAACACACTTAATTCTTCGGGGCATACTTTCAATGCAAGATATGATTGTCTCTTTTATATCTACATCGTTCTCCCATACATCCTTTATATTCTTCATTAATATTTCCTTTGAAGAGTTTCCTCTTTCATATACCTTACTTTTTAGTCGATTCCATGCGTTCTCGATGGGATTGAGGTCCGGTGTATTTCCGGACCAACGTAAAAAAGGTATGTGATTGTCTTCAAAGAATTTCTTAACCTTTTTTGCCACATGGCATCTTGCATAAATATACGCCTTGTCGGTATGCGATGCGCTGGCTTAAAATACGGTAATAACGTGTTTTTTAACACATTTATGTACTGCTCTTGACGCATTGTACCTTCTACAAAATACAAAGGGCCGCGTCCGTCTCTACTAATCACTCCCCAAATCATTACCTGCGGAGGGTGTTTTACAGTTCGAAGAACCGTGGACTCTGTGAGACGTTCGCCAGGTCGTCTACGAACAAATTGTGCTCGCTGCACTAACATACAGAGCGAGCACTCGTCCCTAAAGAAAACCTATTAAATAATGCAAACATTAATTCAGTAAAAATCATGTTGTTAAATTATTCGCCTTTTTCCAATTCTCGTCTGTGAAATGTCGATATTCTCTTGCAAAGTTGAGACCAGCAGATTTCATTTTTTTCTGTTAAACGCGGCTTTTTTACAAGTCTTCGGCCCATTAGGCGATTTTCGCGCAATCGGCGCCTGACAGTTCTGCTCGAAATCTCTATTCCTCTCTCTCGTAAATTTTTTTGAATCATTTTGATTGTAGTAAATCTATTGCTCAAAGCCTGATGAACAATTTCACGGTCAGATCTCTTCGAAGTTTTTCTTTCCGACCGCACTTTGCCCGTCTTTGTGTCGATGTGTAAGCTCCTTCGTTTAAGTTTCTAGTTAAACGCGATACAGAAGAGGGAGATACTTTCTGTAATTTTGCAATTTCTCGTTGTGAATGTTTGTTTGATTGTAGAAGAGTATAGTGGCTTTTGTTCGCTTGTTAAATCTTTCCCGGGCATTTTCTACAAAAAACCCCAAATATTTCAATTTTTTTCAAATTCCAAATAATTAATTATTAAGAGAGAGATAGAATAACAATTTTACCTTTGCAATAACGATATATCAACACAAAACACTTAACGATACTCCACAACTTAGCTTCTATACGGTTATGACGAAATATTAAAAAAAAATATCGATGCATTCTCTAAACTGTGAACTCGCTAAATGTAAGTTGATAACTGAAATATTTATATATACGTACGGATTCAAAGCAAAAGAATATTATTATAATAGGATGGGAATTTCCAGGTAAAAGGGTTGATTTATGACATGTTTCAAGTAATATGGCCAGAGACTGTACACTGAAACAGTTCCCTAAAACCCCCACCGCAATACTTAACTCATACCGGACGCACGTATGAGACCCATTGTTTTGAACATCAACAGTTCAACTTATTGACTTTTCAAGTGGTTATCTGACGCATTAACAACGGAAGGCGAATGGAGAAGTCGCACAAACATAGAAGTAATGGATTTGTACAAAGAACCAAGAATAACACAAAAAATTCGAGCACAAATAATAAGGTGGTTAGGACACATTACTCGAATGCCAGAGAAAAGAGTCGCTAGGAAAGTGTTATATGAAGAAGAAGGATCGAAAAAGAGAAGAGGAAGGTCAAAGAGAAACTGGCTCAAAGAAGTGAAAGCTGATATAAGGGAGATAGGTGTAAATAATTGTGAAGAAATAGCAAAGGGCCAAAAAAAGTGGAAGCAAATAATAAGGAAGATTGAAACCAATGGTCTTTAAGGCCTGTAGCGCTGACAAAATCTTGTCAAAGAAATTAAGCTAGCAACTTCCTCTCTATCCACTTGGTTATCTAACAAAAGCTTTTCTAAATATTCCAAAGTTAAATCAACCGGAATACTAGGGAACAGTGAACTTATGTCAAACGAGACTAAAATTTCTTTTCTCAGTAATCTCAATGTCCTTAGTTTTAGTCACGTTTTTCACTTAGCTTGTTAATTCAGTTTTACTACTGATGATGATAGCTTGGCTATCGAAACGTGCGTCCAGAACGAGTTAAGTATTGTAGCAATGGTTTTAGTGAACTGTTTCAGTGTTCCAGTGCCACAGATTTAGAGAGTACCTGATTAACGATTTACAGATTCAACATTTGCCGAGACTCGTTAGAGGAGACGCAAGAAATCTGCGAAGAATTGACGGAACGCATCTTTCGACCGGAAATGCTGGCCAAACACAAAGATTTCCTCGACCTATCCTACGCGCTTCTGTCGGGAATGTGGTGCATGATGCCTCTGTTCGAACATAAATCTTTTATACACGTGATCGCCACCTCTCTGCTAACTTCGACGAAACCCGACCGCGACAACAATAACCAAACTTCCGTGCAAGTCCCCGATTTTCATTTGAACGTATTCCAAAAGATCTACGTCCGTATGATAATGATATTTATGAGTTTGTTTCGATTCGATGCGATCAGAATCTTTCATCGCTACGTCATGTACAGTGCCTTCTGGTTAATGGAGCATTTTCCCTTTTTAGCGTATTACAGTTTCGGTAGGGCCAGTTCGCATGTTAGAATATTAGATTGAAGGAATCCAGACAACACGGTTAGGTACCTATTTTCACCGCCAATATTTCGTTGTGTAACAGAAAAAGCGTAAAAAATTGTAGTATAAATCCCACTAGCCCTATATATTAGCGATAATTTAATTTATATTTATGTATGTTAACGATAAGTTTAATAAAATCGAACATTATCTAAATTTTATACATGCTTGAAACGCACAAACTCTGGTTTGAAAAACATAATCCAATAAAATGGAGATCAAGTAAACTACATTATATTCTCGTGATGTATGCAGCGCGATGTGGCTGCAATATGAACTAAAATAATAATTCATTCTCAACGAACGTGTTGATTTTTTTTACCGGCAGATGGTACCAACACGATACCTACATTTTCGAAATTATTTTAATAGTTTAGGATTGAATTTTTATTCTTTTTAATTCCCATAGTTTTCTGTTCTTAAAATTGAAATTACAAAAATATTGGGCCAAGCCATTATTTGTTTGAACTTTAGTAAGTTTGACACACTGCATTGCAAAGGTATAAAACACACGATTTCTAAATATATTCAATGCAAACATTATGATGGTGGTATTACAAATAAACTGACTTTTAAATAATATAATTCATAAATAACGTTAATAATAAACCTATATACCCTCGTGTTGATGTCATTGTTATCCAGAAAACATATTTTAAATTTCGCGAACGATTTGAATTAGTGATTCCGATTATAAAGATCACATTCGCAAACTACAAACTGGAACCGTCCCCAAAATTTAAAAAATGTTTCCCAGATACGGAAAAAGAAACATGTCAATCTTGTGATGTTCTGTATAATCAATAAAGACGGGATTTTAGGACGTAAAAAACAGCTAAAAAGGCCCTTTTTTAGGCCTTAAAAACTATGTATTTAGGACGAAAAACTGTGATTTAGGCATGTTAGGCAAATACTTAACAAAAACGGTAAACACAAAAATCATTTATTTTAAAAAAACATGAATAAGAAGACGATATTTAATGTAATTTTAGGTACATTTCAGCCATAAAAAGAAATAAAACATACAAATTTTAACTAATAACTAAAATATGTAGATTCATTTGGTTTAAAATAATAAATTAATTAATTAATCGCCATGTAACATGTCCTCAAATTTCGCGTTTGCGTGTTTTTCCAAGTTGTCGTTAGTAAAATTTGTTCTTCGGTCGGAAAACAGTAGTTTCTACGAAGAAAATGAACGTTCCACGTCACACGAGGTTGTAGGACAAAACTTAAATATGGACCAGTCAGCTGTGGTATGAGCGGTAGCTTCAACTGCTTCGCCACTGAGCAGCTCAGCAAACTCTTTAACCGTTTTGAAACCTGGATTTTTCGAAATCACTTGGTTAAACTTTGACAAAATTATTTTGCCAACTTTTCCTGGGGCATTCTTGAGAGCTGCTTCGGCATTATTAATTACTGCAACAGAATCTGTAAGAGGAAGGCCGAATGTTTCTAATCTTTTGATGTTATCAATGAGAAATTTATAATGCGACTTGATGTATAAAAGATCGTTTTTGACATTTTGATTGGAAAGGTATTCTTGCGCTTGCTCAATACAGTTAGCTGAATCTTTGTCAAACGATATTACAACCTAAAACATAAAGCGTTAAATAAAAACAATCTTATTTAAAAATTTTGCTAAAAAAGTACTTACTGATTTTATTGCTTCGAAATTATTAGCATAAAAAACTACCGCCTCTAACCAAGTTCCCCAACGTGTTAAGACAGGTTCGGGAGGCAAAGGGAGATCTGGCAGATTTTCTTTATACACTGCCACACGCAGTGGAGCTTTTTAAAAAGATTCTCTTGGTATTTGAAATTAAACCATTAACATTAGCATATTGATTTCTTAGACATTCACACACCAAATTGAGTCCATGTGCAAAACATGTTAAATGATTAAGATTTTTATAAAAAATCTTCAATTTGTACCACATTTGAGCATATAAGAAGCACCATCCGTGACTAAAGCTTGACTTTTTCGTACTTAATTCCATCTGTTGGCCACAAATACCTAAAATACGAGAGTTGCCTTTAACTTAAATATCTAGCATTAAATTTACAATATTATTAAAGTAACTTTTTTTGCATAATATATCTTACCTAAAGCTTGGTTCACGAATCTTGCCATTGTATTGCAATTTGTTCTTTCAAGTTGCTTTGTAGCCAGTAAATACGGTTTTCCTGGTGTTTCAGAACAAAGCTTACCCACAATCATATTTGCCATAATACGACCTTCAGAGTCAGTCGTCTCATCTATAGATATCCAAATATCGTTGTTACCAACTTCTTCGCGAATAGTATTAATGGTCTTAAAAAATTAATAAAAATATTATATGTGTAAACAAAATCTTAATGACACCCAAGTATGAAAATACATTTTTAAATTATTATTTATTATATTAATTACCTCATTGTAACATTTTGTTACATATGTTGTTCTTAAGGTTTTCACGCTTGCCACATTCTTGTTGCAGTATTTAGTGAGAAAATTTCGCAGTTTTGAATAGTTTAATCTGTCCAGAGGAATATTTGCAGACATAAAAGCGTCGCATAAATCTCGATTAAAAACGTCGATTTCTCTTGAATTTTTAGTGTCTATTAACATTTGGTTCCTCAACGAATTCCTAAGATTTGCCTGATGTCCAGGAGCAGTAGCATGTTGCTCTAAATGATTTTTCTTTTTGCAAGTTAACTACAATAATATTTTTGAAGCAAGTTAGGAAAGAAAAACAAAAACGTCCTTTACCATTTTTCCGCACGCTTTACAAAACAACTCTTCACTGTTGCTTGGATTCAGCTGAAAGACAATAGTGCCTCCAATTGCCTTCAGCCATTTTTGAACTTTATCGCTATGTGATTCCTTGGATTTTGGCATTGTTGTAGATGGAAATACACAATACACTGAGTAGAATAAACAAGCACAAACCGACAGAAAACTACCGAAAAATATTCGTTGCAAGCTACGATATAAATGAAAATTCAAAGTACGTCTTTCACTATATACTGATTCGTCAATAGTCCACCTCGCTATAGGAACACACACATATACGCTCCAGAGAAACATTAAGAGAATAAATATAAAATCTAAACTACAATATCAAGATGTCCATTGTATAAACTATGAATGGGCATCGTGTATTCATTAATCACGTTAACGGGGAGAAGAAATTTGCTTATATGGTTTAAATTACAGGGCGTAAACAAGCCGATAGGGATCCCGTAAAATAAAAACGTGGGTGCAGGTAAATGAACCCGAGAGCGATAAGCCGATAATTGAGGATATATCTTCAATAGGGTTAGTAATATAAATTTTACGGCAGGCAAATCCAAACTTTTCCCCTCACACAATAGACGGGAAAACCCATCGTTGTATTAGTTTATAGCATTTTAGCTGTAAAACTTAAATTTACATTTAAGAAAGATGCAGCTGTGTAAAAACCATATTTATTTAAAATTAAAAAAGAAAACGTTTAGACCAAATAAATATGATTTTAGGACAAAATAGGCGAAAAACCACGATTTAGGCTGTTAAAAGTCCAAATAGGCAACTAGGCAAAATAAAACATAGCTAGATCGCTTTGATTTGTCGAGAAACATATAGATTTTGTATTATTTTTAATTTGCCTTGAATCTAAACAAAGAGGCATTTTGCCTAAAATCCCGTCTCTAATAATCAATTATACTACTCTCCTTTATAAGTGCTTTATTACTTAGCTATTTATGATACTATAATAACTATAGTGAATAATAAGTACAAGTCAGGTATAAGTTTACAAGCAACATGTTTATAGTAGGTTTCGTAGGTGTGTGTCATGGGTGTGTCTCTTATATTACTTGAATATCATAGTTGTAGATGGCGCTGTGGTAGCTATGAAGTTCGTTCAACTTGTAATATGTTACAAATCTTAGCTTTGTTCCAACACCCGAAAACCGTAAATTTAAACCGTCTAGTAGTGCAATAAGGTAACTGCAACTCTTCTTTTCTACTGCGCATGTACTGGACGATAAATTTACGATTTTCTGAGAGTGCTGGAACAAACTTCTTATGTATTTTTTGCCCTAAAATGTTACTTCGAATAACCATCATTTTGTATTTAGGATTATTTTATTTAATTAATGATCGGCTGCGCCGACTCAAATTAAAATTTAATCTAGAATCAAGTTAAACTGACAGATGAAAAGTGACAATTGCAATCAATTAAGTATAAAGACTGTCACATTCGGACATTTTGACTTAATCCGAGATTAAATTTTAACTAATGTTGGTGCAACTGACCATAAGCCGTCAATATTAAGTTTGTTTCTGCAACCGATTTGTAATAGTTTGACCAGAGGTTAAGTTGGATTAATCTACGCATAGGCAAACTAAAACTGATTTAACAATTTAACTGCATCAACGCTTTTTTAACAATTATCAGGCGATGTATAAATTACCAGCGTATTTAATAGACTTAAGAGAGAAAATATACTCAAATATGCAGATGAAAACAATAGATTTATTTTACATTCGAATATTACAAAAAGAGGTAAGCGAAAACAGAAATAAACGCGAAATGTTTAAACAGAATTACAAATTTATTACAACCTTAAAGGAACTGTTAATTCCCAACAAAACCACAGACATGAATAAAACACGCGTGAAGTGTGAACATATACAAAAAAACCCTATAACACAACTTTTCACTTCACAATATAACAATGCGCATGCATCTGTTGGATCACTGGACGATAATCTTCAAACTGGAGCAACTATCAGGAAACGGTTAGAAATTAATTTGGAGATCTGCACGAACGCCAAATTACGTAAAACCAGTAATCAGAGTTTGACGTTTTAACTGCACGAACACTATTTTTGTAATGCGCATGCTCTAACGATTTCAAACGATTTTAAATCGCTGCAGAAACAAACCTATTATTGTTATAATGTTATTGTATTGTTGACGTTGTCTTGTGGCCAGTGTTATTCCTTCATTTAACGCAGGAATTAAACAATGTTCACACTGTTAATCCATTTTTATAACGAAAGCAATTTCAGATTGCAGCAAATATCTCACGGCTGTCATCATTGTGAACATTACAGTGTTGCCAACGAACTTGATCTACCGCAACTGGTGATTTCCTATAGTCCATTCACTTTAAGAATATAGCGTTGGGCAAGCTAGCCTTATATTTTCGATGTTTGCTATTGGCTAATTCTTAAGGCAAAATTACACACGACGAAAGGAGGATGTGTGTGCATACGAAATTTATGTTGGATAAAATGAAATATTACTGATCGCCACGTTTTTGTAATGTCAGTTGTCAAAGTTCTTCGTTGCTCTAGATTGACTATTTGGTTGTTTCCTGTATTTCTCGTTATATTATTATTTATTTAGCATATTGTATTAAATTTGTTCTTATCAGAATACGATTAATGCGATATTTACGGAGAGGAGGTATTTTTTTCCAATTATTTAATTGAGCTAAATTTTGGCAGTGTTATACGGACGCCGATTGCAGCGCTATCTACTATATTCTTAAAATGAATGGACTATAGATTTCTCTAAATTCAAATTTACAGCAACTTTAAGTTGGCAAGATAATTCAGTTTTACTTGGCTCTATGTATTTCCCGAAAATGTTAATTTAGAATATACAGTGTGTACCTGGATTAACGCATGGATGAGTAAGGCAGACAGGAAATTATTAAGTTGAATTTTCATCTTTTTGGGGTTCAGCCATGGTTACACACTAAGTACTAGCATAATTTATTACTCTGAACATTGTTTTTTAATAACTCTATAGAAAATACGTTTTACTAATTGAGAAATTTCCTTTTTTATAAATTTCCAAGATATACTTGATTTTTCGGCAATAAAATTATAGGATAAATTACTTACTACTCAAGCATGGTTGAACCTCAAAAGATGAAATTTCAACTCATTAATTTTCTGTCTACCTTACCTATCAATACGTTAATCCGGGGACACACTGTATGTAATATATACGATGAGAATTGTTACCAAATTTGGTATACGTATTTTTATTGTATCAAACATTAAACCAAAATTGTTATCACGTCAAACAGCCTTAATATTAAAAAATAGTAAAATGCAAATAGTAAAATTTGAATTTATCAATGCAGGGCGTTATAATTTTTTGCCTGGCGTTATGATTTTTCGTATCAAAAAAGTCTCGGTTGTGTAGTAAGTAAATTTGAGATTTTGAATTTCCCGCTTCCCTGATAGTTGGTACGCCGGGATTTAGTTCGTTAGCGAGAAGTGGAATGAAGAGGGGAGAGGACAGGGAGCCGAAAAAGAGAAGTGAGAAGTAAGGTTATGTGAAAGCGTGGGGAATTATGTATTATGTGAAATTAAACTATTAAATTGTTTATGCTAGTGTTTTATTCGGACCTGAACAAAGAATTTACGACAGTTTATAAAAAATTATGTATAACGGCTGCAATTATTTTAATTTACTAAAAAATCGTTAGAAATTGTGAGTTTTTAGCAGTATTGCCCTTTTAAAGATTAATCTCCCTCGATCTAACGATTTTTCTCTTAAATTTGCATTGCTGGCGTATCAACTCACAATAGACGAAATCGATTACTTTTACAGTAAACTTTGCGTAATGAAAGTAGCGCCATCTAATATGCAGATGTTCAAATATAGTACGTTCAAAACTGAAAATTGGTACGAACGTATTCTTCTTGCCGGTCACACTGCTTTAATACAAAAATAACGGTGAAATCTGTTTCATGTAGATAAAGCTCATGATGTAATGGACCTTTTTTTAATAAAAAGTAATTTCACGGATATTGAATTTAGTTCTGAGAATATGAGAACGTAGCGCCATATGGTTGTAATTAATACTAGAATTAACAATACGCCCAAATCGCACGAGTTACAACCTCTCTGTCGTTACTTTAACTTAATCGTTGTGGTACTACTGAGAAAAGATGACGTTATATTGAGGTTGGTTATTTCTGTTACCATTTGACGCGTTTGTCACAAGATAGGGAACGACCTTGGTGACGTCGAATTATAAGACTGAAGTAGACAGCTATTAGATCGAATTAATCAACTCGAGTAGATTTATCAGTCGTGATAACGAACAATCGTCGAACTTCTCAAGAACATAAACACAAACGATGTCACCACCGATTATCAATCCGGTACGTACAGTAACAAATCAGATAGCTTAACCGTAAGCAAAATGTAATGTAATTAATACGTTCACGTTTACCTTTCAGCCAACACCCTTCGTCTACCCTTTTCCGGCACCGTTCTTCCCCGGTCAGATGGTGAGAATTAGAGGCGTCGCAAATCCGAATGGTGACAGATTCGATATGAACTTTCAAACTCGTGAGACGACTTACGATACGGACGATATCGCCTTTCATATTTCTGTAAGATTAGTACAAGGGTACATCGCCAGAAACTCTTTCCGTGATGGTGATTGGGAGGACGAAGAAGACTATGGAGACTTACCGATACACCCGGGACAACAGTTTGAAGTACTGGTATTATGTGAGCCTACGCAATTTAAGGTAAAAGCGACCTAGCTATGGTCTCCATTTAACGTTTTACTTATATTTGAGTAATCGATGATTCTAGGTCGCTATCAACGGAAGGCATTTTTGCGACTTTAAGCATAGACTTGCGTATGCGAAGATTTCCCATTTCGGAGTTGAAGGAGATGTGCAACTCAATGTAGTTGCATTCGAAGGAGGACCCACTGCACCAGGTTATCAGCAACCGATGTACGGTATGCCGCAGAGTGGGATGCCGTCTGCACCTCCTCCGTATGCGGAAGCTGTCCAAATGCCACCGATGCAGCAAGCGCCGCAGATGAGTATGCCACAACCATATGCTCCTAACTATTCGTATCCTCCGATGTAGTGTTTGAATTGAGTGTTTGTCTAATTCTTGTTGCCTTTATACTTAATCTTAAGTAAAGCGGAATATAAATATGATATTATTATCTCTATATTGCGTACTATAATTTGTAGATCTTATTTGACCTCATTTTTTTTTTTAATTTTTGGTAACGTATCATCTTAGTAACATTTGCATTTGTTAAGCATTGTTATTTTCAAATACATAATGTAGGATAGAAAATATACAAAGTTTAAGCACATTACCTGTTTGTAATTTATTTTGTTTACTTGTTTTATGTAAGGAAATTGTAAACAAATTATAAATAAAGAACATTAATATAGTAGGATACCTATGTATACAGTATGTCCTAAATTAAGAAGGTTGCCATGGTTGTCATCTGTAAGCTACCTAATTAAATCGAACAACATTTACATAAATACACGATAAACACTTATTTATGCCACAAGGGACATAAATACAGTTTTGCAGTCAAGGGTCATATGTTTCTGCTACTATCAGCCCAAAATTGTTATGTATTAACATCGATTTATATATTGATGTATTATTACTAGAGCGGGCCAAGAGCGCCACGCGCCAGGTTCGCAATCAGGCTGCCGGGCGCATATATGTATGTAAACATAGGTAATTTAAATATGTAATTATTAGGACGAGGACCAAAACCACTGTCTATTACGTCGTGAAGACGCGCAAATATACACCTGCAGTTTGGGTGTTCGTTGATAAATAGGGCGTTGTTCACAGTGGGCCACTACAAAAAAAAAGTTCATTCATCGACGGCTACGAACTAACAGCGCGCTTATTCATTTACGGATGACGCGCTCTATTCATCAACAAATGACGAGTCTGCAGATGTTACGTTTGCACCACTTCGTGGCATACTAGAAACAAGCGTCGGTGTGCTCGCTTTAGTGATTATGTCTAACGTAACTATTAAAAATAAACGGCCATTACCTACGAAAGTTAATAAATTTCTTAGTAAATTTGTGGATTTACACTACAATGGGAGTACAATTTTCTGTAAAGTTTGTAAAAAGAAACTACTGTGCTGGAGCAAACGTGATTGTGAAAGACATATAAATAGCGCACACCACAGAAATAAAAGAAATGGTGTGTCACAACAACGTCAATTTCAATTAGAATTGCTTTTAACGTTTATGGTATGTGGTCTACCACTTCGTATACTTCTGGGGTACATACAATACCGAGTGGATACTACCATCTCGGACAGCGTTACGGAGAGATATTCCACGAATACGTGAGGACATTGAAAATCGAATTAAAGCCGAATTAAAAGATAAACAGCTGTGGCTATGTCTTGATGAGACGACAGATTGCAAAAAAAATTCTATTTTGAATATAATAGTGCGCGTATTAGATCCTATTAAACCAAATTTTGCAATTCTATTAGCCAGCAGAAGATTAAAACAGTGTACTAGTAAAGCAATTACGGCCGTAGTTCTCGAAACGTTACAAAAATTTCAAGTGTCAACCAGTCAACTGTTGTTGTTCATGAACGATGGTGCAGCAACAATGTGTAGTGTAGGCCGTTCCCTTAAAGAAAAGTGTGAAGGACTTTTACATGTTACGTGTAAAGTCCATGCTTTTACATCTTGTGGCACAAACTATTCGAGAGTGTTACCCGGAGGTGGATGCATTAATAGCAAACACAAAAAAAGTGTTTCTCAAAAGTCCTAAGAGGACTAGGGCATTCCACAGGTTATGCCCTGGTATTCGAGAACCACCACAGCCCATTCTTACGCGTTGGGGAACGTGGTTAAAAGCCGCTTTTTATTATAATGAACATTTTCAAGAAGTCAAATCCGTTATTTTGCAATTCGTCCCTGCCGAAGCTAGAGCTATTAGGATGAGCCAGAAGGGATTTCTCGATATTTCTGTTGAAACACATCTAAAGAATATTAGCAACAATTACAAAGGGTTAGTAGACGCGATAGAAAATTTGCAAAATTCTGGATTGTCGTTGGTAGAATCAGTGCAAGTCGTGGACGAAGTTAGTACATTGTTACACAGTATAAACGATGCAACAAGTGGACGAGTTTCAGCTAAGTTCGATAGTGTTTTAAAAAAGAATCCGGACTACACGAGATTAAGACAAATGTGCGATGGGGCATCTGCAGATTCCTTGACTAAGTCTAAAGATTATTTTAATTACGCCTGTCTTACTTCGGTAGACGTGGAACGGTCGTTTTCGAAATATAAGAACATTTTTTCGTCTCGGCGAACATCCTTCACCGAGGCAAATGTGGAAACTTATCTGATGGTGCAACTTTTTAAACAAGCCTATCCGCATTATTAAGAAGGATAGAATTTATTTATTATATCTTTATTTACAGTTACATTATTAAGTACAACAGAATAAAAAAAGCGTTCAGTTTCTCAGTTATTTCCTTATTACATCCCATTTACAACGCATACCGTTTTCAATCAAATAAAAAATCATAATGAAAATAAAAACACCTCAGCGTGTATATATATATATATATATATATATATATATATATATCCGCTCTAATTACTAAACATTATTATTGCGTCAGCTTTTATTTTTTTACTCTTGTGTATTAATTTCGAAATATCACATATCTGCTGTGACTCACATATACGCTATTTACAATAAGCGGCCGTTGCGCCTGATTTCGATTCTGTTGGATGGCGCAATTTGGCCCGCTCTAATTATTACTAACCTGGCTAAATATGCGGTAACAGCCAGAGGCGTGGCGAGCGCATAAAATAGAAGGTAAGAAATAAATTATAAAACGTGCTGAAACACTTATCGTTTTAAAAGTCTTCCGTGAAATCACAAACTGGGTAACGTCTGTTAAATATTTAAATCATTAGGTATACTTCCACAGCCGTTTCAGTCAAGTGAGTACGACGTGCGGAATAAATGTTTTTTAATGCCGCGACTTCCTGGAACCTTATCTAATTTGCCTGTGTAGCCTAAATATTGAGGATTATAATTGGTATGGGATTTACCTGCCGATAACTGCCTATTAAAGAATTATGGAGCTTTAACTCTGCTGCTGCGTTCGTACTTGAGCTCACTGAAGCTGCTCGAGTCCAAAGTGAAATACCAAATTAAGTATTACTATTAAAGTTACAAAAAAAAAGGTAACAGCTAACTAGTAGAATAAAGTTACCGATGTTTAGAATACAAAAAAAAATATCAATATTATTTCACTAAAGAAATGTTATACTCAAGAAATATTTATACACTTACACCACCTTATCCATCTGTGATTTGTTCGTATGTCTGGCATTCTTCGTGTACGAGTGCTGCTTTATATCTTTTGACACGTTTTAAATTAGTAGGTGAGATTTTTAATGTAAAAAACTTTCAAACGATTTTCTTTGCTCTAATAATGTCAATAAATTATAAAAAAAGGTATAGAATAATTACAAAATAACCTCCAATCATACGCACATTATGATTAGTAACCTGGGCAAATATGCGGTAACAACCAGAGGCGTGGCGAGCGCATAAAAGTTTACACATAAAATAGAAGATAAGAAATAAATTATAAAACGTGCTGAAACACTTACCGTTTTAAAAATCTTCCGTGAAATCACAAACTGGGTAACATCTGTTAAATATTTGAATCATTAGATATGTTTCCACAGCTGTTTCAGTCAAGTGAGTACGACGTGCGGAATAAATGTTTTCTAATCCCGAAAACGACCGTTCGACATCTAGCGATGTTATATTTGCACATTTAAAATAATCTTTGAAACAACTTAATGCATCTTCACACGCACCTTCACAAATTTGTCTTAATATAAGAAAATCGGAGTCTTTCTCTAAAACACTTTTAAATTTTCGTATTACACACCAATTTGTTTCGCCTTCTACAGCGCATAACTGTGCGTGAACATCATTCACAATTTGAACAGAATCCACTGGCGACATCGAAACATTTTGTAATTTTTCTATTCCCTCCGCTAGTCCGAAGTAATTGTTGTGAATAGTTCGTAAATCTCATTTAACCTGACTATCTTGAAATATTTCCTGGCTTTTCTTGATTGCTGCAGCTTCTGTCGGATTGAATTTTAAAACTACCTTCTTTACTTGACCAAAATATCTATTGTAATAAAACGCAGCCTGCAACCATGTTCCCCAACGTGTAACAATCGACTGTGGTGGTTCAGGTAAATCAGGACACAGTTTGTGAAATACTCGGGTACGTTTCGGGGACTTTAGAAACACTGCCTTTGTACTAGCAATCAATGCATTTACTAGTGGAAAACATGTAGGAATCGTTTGTGCTGCAAGTTTTAGGAGTATGGATTTTACACGTTACATGTAAGAAGTTACCACTGTTCTTTAAGAGATCGGCCCAAAAAACGCATGTTTGCGGCACCATCACTCATAAACATTAAAAGATGCTTACTTGAAACTTCAAATTTGTTCAATGAGTTCAACACCACCTTTAAAATCTCATCCGCAGTACAATTTATAACACTTTTGGAAGCAAGTAAGAAGGAGGATGACGGTCGATGTGGTTCCATTGTACGTATCATTACATTAACCACAGAATGTTTTTGACGATCTGTTATTTCATCCACACACAACCACTGTTTTTTATCTTTCAATTCCGTTTTCATTCTTTTTTCCATATGTTCACGAGCAAATGGCACTACATTTCGTATCGATGTCCGACTAGGTAATTTACGGTCCGCATATTTATTCCAGAAGGAGACAAATGCTTCTTTGTCTAGTAAACGAAACGATAGATTACATAAAATAAGAGTAACACATAAATCAAATGTAAATCTTTCTTGGTCTCGTATGCCACCTTTTGCAGAAGAATGCCGTTTGCTTTCGATGTGACGTTGACAATAGCTTCTGGACCAACACAGTAAAGGGATTTTACAAACTAGACATTGAATTTTAGCGCCATAAAAAATTAAGTCCGGAATATCCACTATAAAGTTTTTAACTGTGTCTGCCATTGATCGTTTTCGTGACGTACCTAACTGCGACATATTTAAAGCAAACATAAGCGTACAATTACGAAATAAGTTACGACAGCCTACATATACACAGAACTACTCGCATACAGGATCGATTTAGTACTGACGCTGTGAATAATCGCCAACTCCGCACCACACATCTACTACACTGACTGTTACCGCTGTTTGCCCATTTCATATGTTCACAGGTAGGGACTAAGGGAATAAAATAAATAGAATTAAAAACAACATGATCGAAATATAATTTATTTACTTTTAGCAGCCTACCACTATTACATCCAATCATAAAAAAATAAATGCAAAAAATATAATCTCGTCTATAAAATGCGTGTCAATAGCGATATATTTTTTTCTCTTACATCTCAATAACAATTGATAGATTACAATAGATATAACTTCACATTCGTTAGTCTTTACTTTTTTTTTATTTCTAATAGATATACAGTGTGTCCGAAAAAAGTATACAACAAATGGGAAACTTTTTATTATTGGTTACTCAAATAATTTTATTCTTGATGCATGTACCCAAACTTACGATGAATATAACAGATCCCACACTATGGTTAATAATAACCGCCAACAGCGTTTCTTTGAAAACTTCCCAAGTGTAAAGTAGGTACCCGTATTTTTAAAGATACGTAGAAATGTTAGGAAGATTTCTTTCTAATAGAAATATACTTAAATACAGAATTTCGATCAAGAACGCTTGGTTGTAATACTTTGTCATTTTTTGTTGATTACTCTCTAACGATACGCCACTGATTCATTCAGACTTTCTTCGTTAACTAGATATAATTTGTTGATTAAATTGCTGTTATGATAACGGAAAAATAAAATGTATGCGAATCTTTAGCGTTGTTTCTGCAGAAACCGCAAACTAGTCAGAGTCAATCAATTGTCGCCAAATCAGTCAAAAAACAGTTTCGGTTTTTTTTTTAACCAATCAAAATTACGTCTGACTAGTTTGTGATTTCTGCAGAAACAAACCTCTTACAAATTCGGGTACTTTACTTTTAGGAAGTTTTAAGCGCTGTTATTATTAACCTTAGAGTAGATCTATTATATTCATTGTATGTTTGACTACATGCACCAACGCTTAACAAGAATAAAAGTTTTTGAGAAACCAATAATAAAAAAGTTTCTCATTTGTTGCATACTTTTTTGGACACACTGTACAGTAGGCGTGTTATATGCATCAAATAGATTGTTTGCTTTGTTAATGGTAGCAGATAGATTTCTGTTACAAGAAAATCATCATAATAATAGTAGGTTACTCTATTATACTTCTACGGTTGTACCGTTAAAAAAGTATAGAATACATTGATATATTAGATGCCATTAAGTGCTAGCTTTCACTTAATACGTAAAATAACTTATATTTTTTGTTTTGTTGCTTTGATTTCAAAATCAAAAAAATCCCTATAAATAACAGACAGTACCTAAGCAGACATTTCTAACATTCCCGGACAACTCCTGTATTAAAGATCATATTCGCATATAATGCGCCAAGAAATTAGCAGATATGACCTTTATCGCCGGAGCTAGCAATTTAAATTGTCCGCGAAATTTAAAAATATCGATTTGGGTATAAATTTCTTAACGAAACTAACACATCTAAGTTAAATGAGATTTCAAATTGAGAGCGTTATTTTTCCACTAAGATGCCTGCTTTTGGTTGCATATTTTCTAACGTGCAGCTGCTTCCATGGAAGATCAAGAAATAATTTCTTTGGAACCGCATAAGAAGAGACTTCGTTATAGTTGAACTAAAATACGAGATAATCCTTGAACTGGTAATAATGACATTAGGTTTACTGAGATTGGCCGCCCTAAAAACGTTGGGAATTAGTTTTTGACATTTACGAAAACCGTAAGAACGAGCGTACTATGATCAGCCAGCATAATCGGCATTTTTCGGAAATGGGAGAACGAAGTCGTGTCTTACACGTGTACGTGAACGAATACGCCGTTTAGAACGTGAGCAAGGAGTTCTCGGAAATGCGAGAGCGAAATCGTGGCTTGGCTTGGACGTGTACATGAATTTGCGTTTGACAATTTTGACAAGCAAATGACATTCAACACAGCACACGTTTAGATGCGCTGAGTTCGTGTAAAATCGGGTGATTATAGTACGCTCGCTCTTACGGTATACATACAGCAATCGAAATATTTTCTTAGGGTCTGTAAGCGATCACAGCAGTTGCGTTACCTCCGATATAAAACAAGGCTCTGACGTCAGCAGGCTGTGACATATATTGTCTTAGGTGAACGATCGGCCATAAACGCGTCTCCGCGTTTTGAATTGGTTTATCCAAATTATACTGGTTTTATTTAAAAAAACAACTGTGTAGTGGTATTTCCATACTTTGTTGGTGATACCTGTAATGTTTTTCTAGTGTTGTATAAGCGATAAAACCTTTTTTGAAACGATAAAAACGGGGCAACCTAAAAGCATGACTCGGGTGATCTATTTACAGTACCGTTCATGGAAATTCGGGTAAGCTGACAAATTATATCAACTGTTTAGGAAAAAATATTACTATATAATATACATTTCTGTGAGGAATTATTAAAACTAATCTTTTCTGGAAGCCTTTTACCAATTTCCAGGTAGTATTTGTCTATTGTAACACAGTTATCATAAAATATATAATTATGTTGGAAATCCACAATAATTACAGTGACAATAAAGCTTTATAATAATCCCTAGGAGGGTTAGCTGATTCACTCGTGTTACCTGGAAATATTCGTATACCGTTTATAAAGTAAAGTATTATAACATTTGTAAACGCAGTAGTTCTGAAGAGATTGTTATTGTGAAAGTATCTGTGGTTCTGGAAGTGAAAAATAAAATAATTTCGGTTTGACTGCTTAAAATGCCCCGTGGAAAGCCTCTAGCTGTTTCAAAACGATCTGCTATTATTACCTTGCATCAGGAAGGGTACGCAGAAAGACGGATTGCGGATAAATTTAAAATAAAAAAATCTACAGTACATGATACTATAGTTCGATTTAACACAACCGGTGACGTGCAAGATCGTAATCGGCCAGGGCCGTTAAGAGAAACGACTCATGCGGAAGATTTACGAATAAAAATAACTAGTAAGCGCAATAGAAGACTAACAGCATCAGAAATTGCTGCAGAATTCAATAATGAGCGAGATTCTAAAGTTTCTGTGAGTACTGTGAAACGTCGGCTAAAAGAGGCTGGGTTGCATGGGCGAGCGGCTTGTCGAAAACTGTTATTCCGAAGAGGAAATAGGTTGAAACGACTGAAATGGGCACAAGCTCATAGAGATTGGACAGTGGACGATTTTAAAAACGTTTTGTGGACTGACGAATCCAAGTTTGAGGTTTTTGGAAATAGACGGAGAGTTTTCGTACGCAGATCAAGAGGGGAAAGAATCTTACGGGAGTGTATAGTTCCTACGGTGAAGCATGGAGGCGGATCTGTAATGGTTTGGGGGTTGTTTTTCCTTAATCGGAACAGGGGACTTGAGGGCATAATGAAAAAAGAAGAATATTGGAAAATCCTGGAGGAAAATGCCATACCGTCAGGAGTCCGATTAATTGGTCGTGGATTTGAATTTATGCAGGACAATGACCCCAAACATAAATCTAAATTGTGCACAAATTACCTGCAGCAAGAAGAAAATGAAAGAACCCTAAAAATTATGGAATGGCCGCCATAGTCCCCCGATCTGAACCCGATAGAGTTGTTATGGGAAGAATTAGACCGATGTGTTAGGAAAATGTGTCCAAAATCGAAGGAACATTTGTGAACCATTCTCCAGGAGGTATGGACAAGCTTGCCCAATGAAACATTAGCAAAATTAGTGAATCGGATGCCGAGTTAAGTGGCAGCAGTCCTAAAGGCAACAGGTGGATTTTTCGATGAAAATCGGATTTAAATTATTTGTATTACATTAACTTTTTCTTTTTAATAAATTTGTGTTTGAAAATATATAAAATCATTTAAGTAAGTATTAAATACATGGCCATTTAATATTTCTCTTATTTTCTTTGATTTCTGTACATTCTTTTGCTTGCCCGAACTTCCATGAACGGTAGTGTACATTGGCGTCGGCTGTTTTGTATGTTTTGTGAGTTATACTTTGTAAAAGAAGATATTATTTATTTCTCAACAGCTACAGGTTCAAGGACCGGTGAAACTGTAACTGTAAGTTTCAAAAATCCTAGATTTAAAAAAGGTGCTATTCCAACTCAATTCCCTAACATTTGACAAAAAACGTGAAGATTTTATTGTTCAAATAATTTTACATTCTTACGATATATTTAACAAAATTATTTTTGAACACGAACTTGTTATACCGGTGGTAACGACTAAGCATCGTGTACGCCGTAACTCCGCCCTACCCATACAAATTGATCCGATACGCAAGTGGGGTCGTAGCAATATGTTCATTGTTTAGCGCAGTTCGGTTTGTGGCATCTATCCTTTCTCTAGCATCCTAATTACAATTTTTCGATTGCTGTATATGAACTAACCTCATAGTCTATTTGCAACTTTAGAAAATGATGTACGATATATTAGCGTTATCATTGAGAGAGTTTTTTAATTGCTAGGATCTTTGATCGAACAGATTAGAGCAAGACAAATGCGTTTTTTTGTAAGTAACGTAAAATAGAACTGCCGCTTTAAAATTGTTCGAATAACTGTTTGATCAAATTTTGTTGCGGTCTTTACCATTTAATACATGGTTCTAAATAATAAAAACTAGAAAAATTTTACTAAAAAGTAAGCAGATTATGGTTTATGGCACTTGCTTATTAATTTACATTCTAGTGAGATTCAAGTCAAGTACAATGTATACGGTATCGAAGTCTTGTCATTGGCCTACCATTTCACCATCGCTCGGCCCAGTCAAAAGACCCTAATTCAAGAAAATTTTCCTAACATCCGTACAATTTTCTAAAGTGCATGCGCGACGAAAGGTACGTTGATAGTATACTAACTCTGTTCTGTGGTTGCAACATTTGTCCGGCGAACGAAGTCAATAAAGAGCCTACGCTACCGAGATTCCCAACTGAACCCTGTCCGCCGACATTACTCGGTGCGAAGCTGCTCTGCGGCTGCGGCGCTGGCGCTGCGAAAGATGATAACAACGATCCCAAGCCTCCCAAAGCACCACCGGGATTCGCAGACTGCTGTTGTTGCTGTTGAGGTTGCTGCGGCTGCGCGTTCTGCGAATTTGTGGTTATAGGTAATTGAGGGTATATGCCAGGTTGAAATTGAGGTTGCTGCGGCTGGGATTGAGGTTGAGTTTGCGGGTTGTTAGTCGTGGTCGACAGATTCGATAATAAAGAAGAAATGCCTCCGATAATGTCAACGTTTTGTTGCTGACCGCGATTCGGTTGTTGAGGTTGCATCGGTTGCGGTTGAGGAACGTTGGCTTTCGATTGATCCTTAGAGGCCGCATAGTTCGAAATTAAGGAGCCAATTGTTCCGATATAATCGGGAGCATTTTGCTGTTGCTGTGGAGGTGGTTGAGGTTGCGGTTGATATTGAGGTTGGGGTTGATATTGAGGTTGGGGTTGCGGTTGGTATTGAGGTTGGGGTTGCGGTTGGTATTGAGGTTGGGGTTGCACGTTCGAACGTTGTTGATTTTGCGAAGCCGTGTAATTAGTGATTAACGAGCCGATAGTTCCCAAATAATCTGGGACGTTCTGTTGCTGTTGGGATGCGCTTTGCGATTGTTGTGGAGGCATCGGCGTCGTTTGCTGTTGTTGTTGTTGTTGATTGGAATTTTGAGGTGTCGTTAGTGTCGACAATAAAGAACCAATTCCGCCTAATATATCGGCGCCCGCAGCAGACTGTTCGGTGGCGGATTTGGCCTGAGGCGCTTGCGGATAATGGGACGATGAAGGAGGTTGCGGCTGAGGATGGGCGGGAGCTTGAGGAGCGACGAAGTTCGATAGCAGTGAACCGATACCGCCAAGGACGTCCGATCCGCCTTGTTGCTGCTGCTGCTGCTGCTGTTGTTGTTGTTGCGGAGGAATATTTTGCGGCAATGGTTGCGCTTGCTGTTGATTTGGCGTTTGAGGCTGCTGTATTGGATAAATATAAGCATCTATATGAATGTTTACTTTAATGAAGGTGTACCATTAGCTAATGATATGTTAGATGTACTGGCGACGTTCGCGCGGACTGGCGATTGCAAAAGCGCATCTACTAGTTGAAAAAACATCGCTTGCAGCATACGAAAACAAAAGGATAGCAGTTGATCTATAGATATTATGGCAGTGTAATGGTAAACCCTACTAATAAACGAACGTGCAAGGATAATGCCGGCTAGGTAGTTTCTACAGAATGAAAAGAATGATAAAACTACGTGATTTATGAAACTACAGTACAAGTATGGGTTCAGGAATTGCCAAGATGCAAGCAAGTAAAAAAAAAATATACAACAGAGCAACCGCAACCGATAAATAAAAAGATTCTAGAAAACCTATATTCGCTTCATGCATTGGAAATGTTCGCTACAAGAGATTTGAAGGCTTTTGAGAAAATAAATCTACTCTAACCGTGATAAAATGAAGATAAGTACCTATGTAAGCTCTTGAACAAAATTCACGCACCACTAGCGTTTTTTTTTTTAAACATTCGGAGACCTCAACCCCGTTGAGCATTTAGAGGACCATCTAAACAAAGGTCCAAGGCTCCCACCTGCAAACCACAATCAATTGGCGGATGCAGTAATTGAAGAATGGGAGAATATTCACCAGGGTGCCATTGAAAATTTAATCGCGCTAACGTCACATTGGGTCCATTCATTCTATTGCTTTCGATTTTTTAAATGTTTTTCATTGTTTTGCATATTTCACTAATTTTCAACAAAAGAAGTGTTTAATGATTTAAAATAAGGTAATGTTTCGATGATTTCTTTCTTAAATGATTGTATAAACCCAGTTTGTAAGTTTTCGTTATAATTTAGTTTAATTTTATTTGTATTAAAGTAATTATTTAAGTTTAATAATGTGGTGCGTTAATTTTGTTAAGGAGTGTATTTAACAATAACCAAGTTTCAAATACTATGGTGTGGGAACATTGGGAACTTGAATGTTTAATATTTCCTCATACTTTTCTAAAAACACGTTTGACACGTGTTGTGTTGTGTACGTACTATTAAATCTCGTGTTTCGCGCGTGCTTCTTCCCACACGTCATCGAATGTATCGAACATCGGTTCATGTAGTTGCGAACGAAATTACTCCTATTAATTAGAAAAAGCAGCCGTATTTAAATGGACGTGGTAGGGGCGAGTCTCTCTTGCAGGGACATATTATTTTTGGCGCCGACAAAATTGTTTGTTTTTCCAGCCGCTTTCCCGTCCCTCTCTCGCCTACGGACGATCGTATTATAAGTAGAGCTGGCCACGAGCGGTACCGCGCAGTAGCGTAGAGTCGACCAGGCCTCGCGTTCCACCAGAGTTATTCTGCTAATAGAGATGTTTGCTGCCGCAAATAATTTCGCTCATCTTTTAAATAAAAATTAAATAACACGTGCTCAAACACTTACCATTTTAAGAGTCCTCCGTGAAATCACAAACTGAATAATGTCTGTTAAATATCTGCAACATTAGATATGTTTTCAACTGTTGTTTCGGCAAAACTAGTACGGCATGAGGAAGAAATGCGTTTATATGCAGAGAACGAACGTTCTACATCTAGTGACGTAATATTTGCGTAAGTAAAATAATCTTTCAAATAACTTAACGATTCTGTTGACGCACCGTCACAAATGTGTCTTAATGTGCCAAAATCAGAATTTTTCTCAAAAACACTTTCAAATTTTTCTAGAACAGAAACATTTTTTGCGTCTTCAATCGCGCATAGCTGTGCGTGAACATGTTGCACTATTTATAGAGATTCTTCTAACGGCACCGCAGGATTTTGTAATTTTTCTATTGCATCTGCTAGCCCGAAGTAATTGTCGTGAATGATTTGTAAATCCATTTTAACCTGACTATCTTGAAATTTCGACTGGCTTTTCTGGATAGCGGCATCTTCCTTTGTATCGAATTGTAAAACCACGTTCTTAATATTGTCAAAATATTTATGATAATAAAACGCGGCCTGCAACCATGTTCCTCAACGAGTTAGAATAGGTTCTGGTGGCTCTGGTATACGGGGGCACAGTCTGTGAAATTCGCGAATACGTTTCGGTGATTTGACAAATACTGCTTTGGTATGCGCTATTAAAGCGTCTACCTCAAGATAACATTTTCTGATACTATCCGCCACAAGGTTGAGAGCATGAATTTTACACGTAATGTGTAACAAATTAGCAGAATGCTTTTTAAGAGACCGGCCTACAGAAAGCATGTTTGCAGCACCATCACTCACTAACATCAAGAGTTGGTTTGTTGAAAGTTCAAACTTGTCCAATGTATTTAACACTAACATTGAAATTACTTCGGCAGTACACTGTTGTATTCGTTTGGATACTAATAGAATTGAAGGTGCCGATTGATGAGGTTCCAATTTGCGTGCCATTACATTAAGAATAGAATGTTTCTTCCGATCTGTTGTTTCGTCGACACATAACCACAATTTTTGATCTTTCAACTACGATTTTATTTTTTGTTCAATATGTTCGCGCGCAGATGGCATAATTCTTCGTAACGATATTAGACTTGGTAATTTGCACTCCGAATAGTTATTCCAAAAGCAGATAAATGGTTCCTTGTCTAGTAAATTAAACGGTATATTACATGCGATAAACGTAACGCATAAATTAAATATAAATTTTTCATTGTCTCGTGCGCAATTTCTTTTTGAGACATGCTTTTCACTATTTACGTGTCGCAGACAATGTTGTCTGGACCAACACATTAACGGGATTTTACAGATTACACATTTAATTTTAGCACCTTCATATATTAAGTCTGAAATTTCTGCAATAAATTTTCGAAGTTTGTCCGACCACGAAATCATAATCTTTCTAGGACAGATAAACAATTGCGCAAATGACCGGCAGCGAAAATGTCCGTACTGCTCCGCAGACGAAGTAATACTACCGTTCCTCTCGGTCCGAACTGATTCTACGCCGATGCGCGGTACCGCTCCCGGCCAGCGTTAATTATAAGGGACGATAGAAAGGCGTTCTCGTGAAGTCGAGTGAACAGAGTTTAGAAGATTCTAATTTTAATTTCGCGGCAATTATGTTATTACACATTTGGGCTGCGTTCAGATTTACACACCGCGTGCACACTGGGCTTCAATTCTCGTTCAGATTTCAAAGTTGTTTTGTCTGGGTAAGACGTCCACGGCGTTCATATTTAACGCTCGGACGACAACCTTTCGGCCCGGTTGATAGCTGGACAAAAGTTAGGCGACTTGCGCACTAACCTCAAAACATATAAAAATCCACGTAATTGAATATTTCACAAGCAAAAAAAAATTGTCTTGCATGTTTCTCGCAGAGTATGGCAAATGTAGAAAATATAATATATGTATCGTTGATTCAGTTACAAAATTTTAATGATGATTAAAACAAAAGGAGAATCGAAACAAGCACAGCTCAACGAAAAGCAACAAAACTGTTAGAAGTAAACATCACATAGGGAATTTATTATGTTAAGGTTGTTAGGGGACTTTCCTGAATTGACATTTTAGTTCTATAGAGTAACACGAGAGTAGAAGGACTAGGCGGGAAACATAGAAGTAGATTAACCGACTTTTTATAGTTTATAGGTGCTTTATAGCAGGGCTACAGGTTAAAATTCGAAAACAACATGAACCTAAAAACACCCCGGTCGTTCATAAATAAAAGATAATTTCTGATGACGTCATGTTACCCTCACACCAACAACATTCCCTAAATCTGAACGCGCCCTTGTTGTAATACAACCTTACCACTCGTGTCGTAAATATGACGACTGACGGTTGGTAGAGTTAAACTTTGCGTAACTAACATTTATATGCAATGATATACACATTATTTTGTAATTATGAGGATTTGCACAGGCTTTCCTGGAAGGTTTCTAAGCCCCGCCTATTAGTGACGTTAAACTTAAGCACTTTATGTTTTGACACATTACCAAATATTATTTAGTTAGGTTATGTTTGCTTAAATATTTCATATGATGTTGGTAACGAAACTGTTTTGGTGATAGAGTTAACTTTAGATAGAGTTACTCACTAGCGCCAACGGGCAGTGGCGGAGGTTCGATACAACCCTCAGTATAACTACGAGTCTCAACCAGATCTGCTGTGTATACATGTACCATCACACCATAAAGTTATGTCGTAGCCTCGTCAAAGGGAGATCTCCCGAAGATTCCCGAGGTTGTACCCTGTAGGGAGACAAGTGCGACGAGTGCGGCCCTAACGTTCTTGTAAGACGCATGCGTACAGCGAAAAACGTGAATGTTAGGTCGAGCAAGCGAGAGCATAGGAGAGGGCCTTGTCGCAGGTCAAAACCTACTAGAAGGGATCAGTATAGAGAAAGAAAGCGATAGCCCTCACGGCCTTTGATTTATGGGCTGCAATAAAATTATAATAAGACACTTATACAGTGAACTCTATCTACGAAACTGAAAGGGACCCGACTGTGCTGCGAATATCTCTTTGTTGAGGCACATTTTGCAGAGAGACCGATAATAAATGGGGTGGTGGTCTTTGTCATACACGTGTCTATTTATTGTCGAAATAGTTAGAGCGTAGCTTATTTTAATAATTTGTTAATTTTTCTGTCTATTTGGATTTATTGGAAAACTACATCGTGTGGTAAAAGGGTTTTTAAAAACATTCTGTTAATTTATTAATTGTGTGTTTAAAGCGTTTAAAACTTGATAAACTTCGAGTATAGTATTCACAAACTTTTTGTTTCTGTGTGCTGTGTTTTTCTACTAAGTAAATGTAGCCAATTTCTTCTTTTGGGCAAGGAATTCAAAAAATATTGGACTTAGCCTAACCTAATTTTTTATGTACTTTCTGCAATTATAGTAATAATTCATTTGTATTTATATTTTTCATAAAATATTAAAGTATGTATATACATTTATTTTTAGTTTTCCCTTTAAACGTCCTGAAATCCTAGAATGTTGGATAAAAGCCATACGCCGAGAAATTTGAAAACCCTCAAAAACAAGTAAACTTTGTTCAGAGCATTTTTTACTATCTGACTTTCAAGACCAGGATCTACTAAAAAAAGTTCTTAAGCCTGATGCCATTCCATTTTTTTTCCTTTCCTAAACATTTCCAAAAGAAACCTAGAAGTAAAAGATTGGTGTATTTTCTTCTTTTATCTAGATTTTAAAAAATTTAGTGCTACGCGAGCTGGATTATTGCATGCCTTAAATATTGTTTTTAAAATTAGAAATTTCTCCGAAAAACACTTTCAGCTCCTTATTGAGAATGAAAACATTTTAAATAATATTTTAATAATAACCTCATAACCTTTAGTAATAACCTCAAAAGGAAGCTTTCCAACTCGGCTATCAAATATTTCTCAAGTAAAAAAAATAGATGTTTACCCTACAACCCAATTACGGAAGAATTTTTGTCAGAGGTGTCTCACGAGGTACAATTAATTCGAAAAATCACAAAGCTTTTTACAAAATGCAGAATGCATCATTGATCAAAATTATGTAATATACAATTTTAAGGAAAGTCAGCCAGTGTCAAACAGGAAATGATCAAATTAATTTTGTTCAAAAATTGTCGATGTGCAAATTATTATTTTAAATTTCATAAATATTGTATTTTTGTTTTATCTTGTCTGTTAATTTTTTAGATTTATTTTATTAGCTTATGTATTAGTTATAGTCTAATTCTTACAGTTAAGTTATTATTTTAAGTTTACATATTTTCTAGTACTAGAGTATTCTTCACAAACTTTTCGTCGTCTTATGCAAGTGAATTAAAGTTTATTTTTACATTTAGATATTTTAAGAAAAAGGTGTTATATATTGACAAAAAAAAGTTAAACTATCATTAACAATCGAGTATTAATTTAAAAAATACAAATAAATCCTTAGATTTTGCCATATTATTAATGAGTGAGAAAGAGACAACTACACATTTTATTCGACGTCTCTTTCAATTGATAAATGTATTTTACTGAATAAAAAAAATAATAATTTTCGGCTGCATGTTGCAATGAATTTCGTGATGATCTAGTGATGTCTTAATAGAAAATAGGTGCATGCCAGATGACTGCTGGTGAGGTGCTTGGTGGAGAATTACGAAAGCAAATTATAAATTATGTAATATTTATATAGACAAACAAAGGTACGAAAAAAAGGAAATATAAAAAGAAAACGCTAGCTTTGGGGCACTTTATTTACATTTGTAGATTAAATTGAATAAGTATGTGTTGCGAAGTGCATTTCCGCGACACCCTAGCTCATTCCTTTCTTATATAAGAAATTTTTAGGCATAAGCAGGAGGTAGCACCTATGTCGCGTTAGGTTTTTATAAATACGGGACCATTCGGAGATTGTCGCTCATAGAACTGCGCACCAAAAATAATCTGTTATTCGAGATGCAACTTTCTTAGGATATAAATATGAACATCTGGATAATATCTGGCAGGGGTTCTTGAATAGTCTCATCCCTATCCTTGTCTTTACGTTAGCGCCTAGCTTCTCACAGAGTCACAATCCTTCGCTACAGGGTATAACCTCGGGAATCTTCTTCATCCCATTCTTATACATTGTTCGACCTATTATCTATCCCTTACTGTAAACATACGTACTGTTTTCTTGACACTACTTTCGCCCCCTCTCCTACACGCGCGTAAGTATGTATGCTCTCACTTGCCCGCCCCAGACTCACATTTTTCGCCGTACGCATTCGTCATACAAGAACGTTAGGTCGGCAAAAGCCTCCCTACAGGGTACAACCTCGGGAATCTTCGGGAGATCTCCCTTTGACGAGGCTACGACATAACTTTATGGTCCGATAGTACGCTGCCGTAAATACTATTTCGTAGTTCTACGTTTGTTTTAAAAATGTTGCCTACCTCGCGAAAACAACCACTGTTGGACAAAATTACAGAATTTATAGCAGAAATGCCTCACCTAAATTATGACGGCGTTAAAATTCAATGTGTAGTTTGTAATATCCCTTTAATGTGTTGGTCCAATAGGGATTGTCTACGTCACGTAAATAGTAAACAGCATTCTTAAAAAAAATTGCACACACTAATTTAAATTTGTGTTCTAGAAAGGTTTGAATGTGTTTTAGAGCAAGATTCTGATTTTAGCACATTAAGACAAATTTGTGAAGGTGCGTTAACAGAACCGTTAAGTTGTTCCAAAGATTATTTTAATTACGCAAATATAACGTCACTAGATGTAGAACGTTCGTTTTCTGCATATAAACGCACTTTTTCCTCGCGCCGCACTCGGTTTGCCGAAACAACTGTGGAAACATATCTAATGTTGCAGATATTTAACAGACATTATTCACTTTGTGATGTCACGGAAGACTCTTAAGACGGTAAGTGTTTGGGCACGTATTATATTTTATTTCTGACCATTTATTGTGTGTAAACTTTTATGCGCCCGCCACTGGCTGTTAGCGCAAATTGAGCAACTCTAATTATAGATTCCATTATAATATCGTGTCAAACGGCCTTAATACATGAATAATTATTACCGAAATGCAACGGGAAGAGTTTGATTACAACGGTAAACTCATCTCATTGTAAAATATTAAACATTCCCAGTTCCTCGTACGAAGGTATTTAAATGAGATACTTACATTACCACCGCTGGTGATGGAGGTTAACAGTTTCTCAGCGACCCCACTACTTATTACACCTGCAATTACCGGACCAGCAGACTCCATGAAATTGTCAAAACCGCCGGCTTTTTCTTCCTAAAAATAAAAAAAAAAGATAAATTACTCCAACAAAGTTAAAAAGAATACAATTGAATACTCACACTACCAGGTGGCGGTGGTGGTGGTCCATAGCCGGGAGGTCCAAATTGGGGTGGGCCATATTGACCTTGAGGAGGACCGTATTGTCCCTGAGGAGGGCCGTATTGTCCTTGAGGAGGGCCGTATTGTCCTTGAGGAGGGCCGTATTGTCCTTGAGGAGGGCCGTATTGTCCCTGAGGAGGGCCGTATTGACTTTGGGCGGAACCGTACTGATTCTGAGGAGGATCATACTGCCTCTGTGGAGGGGGACCTTCTGGAGGTGCGAAGTTTTCAGTAGCATGCGAAGGAGGCGCCTGAACACTCTTGAAAGTTTCAAAGGAGATAAGAGACAGCGACGTGTCGCCCTCAATGGATAAGTGCGTTAAACGAGATGGCGTTATTCTTTGTGGAAACTCGCAAAAATGTTTCCCGTTTATAGCGATCTGCGGATAATACAAAGCGTTGTCATAATAACCTTATGAAAATGATATTTTACCTTAAAATCCGCATTATCACTTAGCACTATCACCTCATATTTTTGCCCCGGTTGAATTGGTAGATCGCCACCGTTTTGCTCTTCACCCCAAACGCCACCTTGGATCGAATTTCGGGCTACATAACCCTCCGCAAGTCGTATAGATAGGTGAAGTCCGATGTCATCCCTTGGAGCTGTGTTCGCACTCGTTTGAAGGTTGATATCAATCCTGAAAAGCGTTTTTTTCCCCTAAATCCGCATTTTTTTCTTCTAATTAAAACTTACCGATCTCCTACTGGCGATGCAAAACCTTGAATCCTAATCATTTGTCCTGGGGTGAAGCCCCCTTGAATTTGACCTAAATACGGCACTGGCTAAAATTGGAGAAAATCGGTATTAACTGTATTAAGGTATTAAATATTTTAAAACGGATTGAATTTACTTACCGGATCTATTAGCGGTTCCATTTTTCTAGACTAATAATATACGCAGAGACAAAAATCGATTTTGATTCCGTTACGACGCAGTTCTTGCCAAAGGAATGCTAAATATTCTTATTGCAGGTTACAGGGCAGGCGTGGTTATCCCTACTATTTTCAAAAGGATTACGTAAACATGCAGCAATCACTATTTATAATTCTACTTTGTCTAATATGTTAGAATCTTCGTTCTTCCGATTGCTTATATTTTCCTAAGTTTTATTCGGTTTGATACTACTAGTTGTATGAAAAATAACTACAGTTATGTGAATTATGGTAGGTATATGCGTTACGTAAAGCAGTAAAAACGGTGTATGACGGTAGCGTAAGAAACGACGATCAATTCATTTGAATAATTCATCTACGATTTTCGCCGAAACTGTATTAATTAATTTTTAAATTTACCTCCCTCCAGTCAACTCCAGTGGGACCACAACAAAACTGATGTGATAAAACCAAATAACTGCCAAAAACTGAATCCAAAATTTAAACCAACCTAACCTAGTAAAAGAACAAAAAGAATCCGAAATTTAATCAACTTTTCCTTTAATTAATTTCGTCAACGTTAATTCTTTACATTCCCCATTCTTTAATTCAAAGCAAATGAGTATTTTGTACGAGAACGAATTGGGTTATTTTATTTGTCACTCAAATTTTATACGAAAGATTTATCAACAAGTCAACATTGGAAATTGTTTGAAATCCTTTGAAATTCAAAGGGAACTTTTCAATATTAAACATCCATACAAAAAATTTAAATTAAAAAGTTCGAAGAGATCAATTGAGGAGGATGACACCAACAGTGCTTCCCAGATTGAGGTTATGATTGTTGTCGGAGGCTAAATACGAAGGAATAATGTGCTGGTTGTTTGTAGGTGCAACATGTGGAAAATGTGTACACATTATTTCATAGTAATCTTATGGAACATAACATAATTGACCCTAATTCAGATAGCGGAGATGATTTTCGAAATAGAGAAGCTTTGATAGCAGCTCAACATGCCTACGACAGCTCTGGAGTGTACAATATACACAATATGACGGGAGAAAATATGGATGATGCTGTAGGTGTTGAAATACACAATACTCTATACATTTTTCCTAAAAATTGCAAATTTTATTGTTCGCATGTGATTAATATTACGGAACATTTAGGAAGTAATAAGTACGATGTAATCTTACTCGATCCACCATGGTGGAACAAATACATCAGACGGAAAAAGATGAAAACCAACAATTCATATACAATGATGTATAACGATGATTTGAAAGAGTTACCTATTGAAGATTTAATCAAGGAAAATGGAATCGTGGTTGTTTGGTGTACAAATTCAGCTTCGCATCTGAATTATCTAAGGGATGTGATCTTCGAAAAATGGAAGGTGAAATATATGAAGAAATGGTATTGGCTAAAGGTATATATATTATTATTCATTAATTGGTACAATGAACTTTTTTTCATCGCGCATTCTAATAAAATTAGCGTGTTTAATTTCGTTTCTTAATTTCAATTATCTCTCAAAGTTAATATAGGTATTGATTATAATTAGTTATAAATTTCACCATATTAATAACATTGCTGCATTTAGTATAATATTGATGGTACCGATATGATCTATCTCCTCTTTAAGCAAAGTTATATCTAGAGCGGGCCAAATTGCGTCATCCAACAGAATCGGAATCAGGCGCAACGGCCGCTTATTGTAAATAGCGTATATGTGAGTCACAGCAGATATGTGATATTTCGAAATTAATACACAAGAGTAAAAAAATAAAAGCTGACGCAATAATAATGTTTAGTAATTAGAGCGGATATATATATATATATATATATATGTACACGCTGAGGTGTTTTTATTTTCATTATGATTTTTTATTTGATTGAAAACGGTATGCGTTGTAAATGGGATGTAATAAGGAAATAACTGAGAAACTGAACGCTTTTTTTATTCTGTTGTACTTAATAATGTAACTGTAAATAAAGATATAATAAATAAATTCTATCCTTCTTAATAATGCGGATAGGCTTGTTTAAAAAGTTGCACCATCAGATAAGCTTCCACATTTGCCTCGGTGAAGGATGTTCGCCGAGACGAAAAAATGTTCTTATATTTCGAAAACGACCGTTCCACGTCTACCGAAGTAAGACAGGCGTAATTAAAATAATCTTTAGACTTAGTCAAGGAATCTGCAGATGCCCCATCGCACATTTGTCTTAATCTCGTGTAGTCCGGATTCTTTTTTAAAACACTATCGAACTTAGCTAAAACTCGTCCACTTGTTGCATCGTTTATACTGTGTAACAATGTACTAACTTCGTCCACGACTTGCACTGATTCTACCAACGACAATCCAGAATTTTGCAAATTTTCTATCGCGTCTACTAACCCTTTGTAATTGTTGCTAATATTCTTTAGATGTGTTTCAACAGAAATATCGAGAAATCCCTTCTGGCTCATCCTAATAGCTCTAGCTTCGGCAGGGACGAATTGCAAAATAACGGATTTGACTTCTTGAAAATGTTCATTATAATAAAAAGCGGCTTTTAACCACGTTCCCCAACGCGTAAGAATGGGCTGTGGTGGTTCTCGAATACCAGGGCATAACCTGTGGAATGCCCTAGTCCTCTTAGGACTTTTGAGAAACACTTTTTTTGTGTTTGCTATTAATGCATCCACCTCCGGGTAACACTCTCGAATAGTTTGTGCCACAAGATGTAAAGCATGGACTTTACACGTAACATGTAAAAGTCCTTCACACTTTTCTTTAAGGGAACGGCCTACACTACACATTGTTGCTGCACCATCGCTCATGAACAACAACAGTTGACTGGTTGACACTTGAAATTTTTGTAACGTTTCGAGAACTACGGCCGTAATTGCTTTACTAGTACACTGTTCTAATCTTCTGCTGGCTAATAGAATTGCAAAATTTGGTTTAATAGGATCTAATACGCGCACTATTATATTCAAAATAGAATTTTTTTTGCAATCTGTCGTCTCATCAAGACATAGCCACAGCTGTTTATCTTTTAATTCGGCTTTAATTCGATTTTCAATGTCCTCACGTATTCGTGGAATATCTCTCCGTAACGCTGTCCGAGATGGTAGTATCCACTCGGTATTGTATGTACCCCAGAATTTTCGAAATGCTTTTTTATTAAGTATACGAAGTGGTAGACCACATACCATAAACGTTAAAAGCAATTCTAATTGAAATTGACGTTGTTGTGACACACCATTTCTTTTATTTCTGTGGTGTGCGCTATTTATATGTCTTTCACAATCACGTTTGCTCCAGCACAGTAGTTTCTTTTTACAAACTTTACAGAAAATTGTACTCCCATTGTAGTGTAAATCCACAAATTCACTAAGAAATTTATTAACTTTCGTAGGTAATGGCCGTTTATTTTTAATAGTTACGTTAGACATAATCACTAAAGCGAGCACACCGACGCTTGTTTCTAGTATGCCACGAAGTGGTGCAAACGTAACATCTGCAGACTCGTCATTTGTTGATGAATAGAGCGCGTCATCCGTAAATGAATAAGCGCGCTGTTAGTTCGTAGCCGTCGATGAATGAACTTTTTTTTTGTAGTCGCCCACTGTGAACAACGCCCTATTTATCAACGAACACCCAAACTGCAGGTGTATATTTGCGCGTCTTCACGACGTAATAGACAGTGGTTTTGGTCCTCGTCCTAATAATTACATATTTAAATTACCTATGTTTACATACATATATGCGCCCGGCAGCCTGATTGCGAACCTGGCGCGTGGCGCTCTTGGCCCGCTCTAGTTATATCCTATTGTATAGTAGTCAAGTGTATTGAGTATTGTAGTTGCATTTTAAAGGATGGGTACTAAAACATTTCACTAAGGGCTTTAGTGAACTGTTTTAGTGTCCCAGTACCACAGATTTAGAGTACCCGATTAAAAAATGGGTGTTCAATCCTAAGTAGGTTACTGGATTTTTTAATTATAATAAATCTTTTTTGAGCTCCATTTAATGTTACTTAAGGATCGTTCTTTTGCCACAGTTGTAACTGAAATATGTGGATTCAATCTAACATGTCAGTACATTTATTTGCATCTCTTCTATTCTAACTGGTGTTACATGACAAGAATGTTTTAGGAAATCTCTCTCCATAAAATATTGCTGCTTCACGAGAATTTTTATGACACTTTTCATAAATTAATAACATCGACACATTCATTCGGAGAAAAATTAGAAGGCATTTTAAACATTTTATAGCAACACTACTTCGCTACATATTGAACTATACGTAAACTATTTTCGCAAATCGAAATAAATATCTGAATCTTTTTTGTTCGAGCAATCTATACGATTGTACATGTACAATCAAATTTAAACGAACAAGGGAAGATCCCGAACCCGGAAATTCAAAAAAAATTGAAACTTTGGGAATATATAGAACATATATAGGTGTGCAATACGCAATTTTTTTTTTGTGCGGACATTCACTTTTAAGGGGTGAAACACCCCATCGAAAATTAACGGATTTTCAATTTTTTCCATACAACTCCAGTAAAAAGAAAGATAGAAGATAGGTGTAAATGCAATAGTTGCAGCATACATCAAGCTCTTTCAAAATATGTGACTATCATATATACAGGGTGTTCCATTAAGCCCTGCGCTTACACTGCTGGTGTTTTTGTAACAATACAAAGAAAAGTTTAAGATATAATCTGTGTGACTTTTAATTCTATTTAAAACTGTATAGGTGTTACAATATACAGGGTGTTCCTAAAGTAAATATCACCATATCCTTGGTTATATCTAACAGAACTTCATGTACTATGTTATTATATATAGGTATATATATTATTGAATACTTATTGCAAGGAATGATCTCAATCCCACAAATTTAAAATATGAAATTTGAGAATATGTAAACCACATGCAAAGTTAATGAAATTTACTGTATATCTCTGCGGTATTATATTGATTAGATAACACATTGTTTTGTTTGGTAATTACATTCGAAGTTTTTATCTACTGGTGTAAACATTTTTTTTTTTAAGTCAATAATCAACCAAATGCAATGATAAATGATAACATTGCTTATATAAATTCCCCACCTGATATTAATAGTATTTGTTGTTAGATTGCGTAACAAACCTGTGGTGTTGAAAATGGTTGTCGTAAATACTTTAAATGTAATTCGCTTGCTCATGGTAACGTTTGACGTTGCCAATAACAATAATCTAACACCTGTGAATAACCACGAAGTAGAACTACACGACATAATAAAGGATATGCTTCTTGACGTTCAAAAAGATACTTCATTTTCGCTGGAAATTGACACAACACTGGAATTTTTGAATCCAGTTAGACCACATTCCGTAGACTTCGTAGATGATGAATACGCACCTACACGCGAAGAAGTTTTAGAAGCGATAGAAGCTGAAGATGAACAATGTGTTCCAGAAGAAGGTGGTATTGTCACTTTAGAATACAAAACCAAGGCTGTGGAATATTGGAAAAGTGGGAAAACGAAGCGACTTATGTTAGCAACCGTCCAAAATAAATTTCGAAAAGTTTCAACTCTCCAACAATTGTACAGATAAACAGTGAATTCCATTTAATATAACTACGATTTGTCTTAATTTTGATTTGTTCTAGATGGGAAGAAACAGTAAACCGGGGAGGCACACGACGGGAAAAATTGCTACAAATTTCGGAATCCGTTTATAATAACTTTGTGGAGAGTATTGATAAGGGTGATATTATTCATGATTTGGACATTCAAAGATGGGCTTTGCAAGCTAATCAAGGAATACATTTAGAAAACTTTAAAGCATCCCGGCATTGGGTCTGGAATTTTAAGAAAGCATATAGAATAGTTTCAAGAAAAATAAATAAATTTATTACGCGATCATATGGTACAGATTCCGAAAAGCTAAATGAAATCGCTTCAACATTTGTTAGCCATGCAAAAGATCTCATAAAACAAGTCGGAGAAGATAATACATTCAATGCCGATGAAAGTGGCTTTAATCTAGAGCTTCATTCTGGTCGCACGTTAGCTGTGCAGGGTTCAAAAGGTGTTACAGCAGTTGTGCAGTCAATATCCGCAACAACACATAGTTATACCATACTTCCCACAATATCAGCTTCTGGAAAACTTCTTTCCCCTCTATTTATTGTCATGAAAGAACAAAGTGATAGCTTCGGTCCGCGTGTAACACAGTCTTTGTTTCAACCGTGGAATGTTTATGTTAGGGCTTCAACGTCGGGAAAATTAACAAAAGAACTGTTTAATGAATGGCTCACCCGTGTGTATGTGCCAAATGTGGGAGCTCAGAGCGTGTTATTCTTGAACTCTTGGACTGGTCATTGTCCTGCTACATTGCAAAAGAGTATACTATCAAGCAAACATGTTGAAATATTGACGATACCGAAAAAAACTACGGCAGTGATACAACCACTAGATGTATATGGTTTCCGCATATGGAAAAATTTTGTAAGAAAATTTTCCGATCTTGTGCTACTGTTTGGTTATGATATTGTGTTGCATGAACGCAATAATGTTATCAAACTACAGTCCCTTATTCACAACCAACTTTCGGCACCAAAGTATCACGATGTATTTGCTTATGCTTGGTATAAAAGCGGATACATTGATCAAAAACCAAATAAGTTTGAAAATCCGGTAGTTTTTGCTTTTAGACAACAGGATTTTATACATCCTGCTAGGTGTTCCATATGCGGTAGCCAGGCCATCATACGATGTGCGTGGTGCAACGAAGTCCTATGTTTTAGACATTTCTTTGAAGAATTTCATCACCATACAGAATAATTATTCAGTAGCAAGTATTTCACTACATAATAGACATGACCAAAAGATGTAAAGTGTTATCTATAAACATTTCCTATATATCCTATACTTTATGACTAATCAGCTAGTCACATATAAATTATTTTGATGTACTTATCAATATTTGTATTGCTTAAAATGTTAAAAATATGATATATTTGTTATCGCTTAATAAAATCGATTAATTATAAGATATAACTTTGGTCTAAAATACTAACCTTTTCCTCTTACAACAGCGAGTGATTAAATCAAATTAAAGAATTGAATATTACATATGTCTTCTACATATTTCCGAAATCAATACTCTTACTGTTATTACCAAACAAAACAATGTGTTATCTAATCAATATAATACCGCAGAGATATACAGTAAATTTCATTAACTTTGCATGTGGTTTACATATTCTCAAATTTCATATTTTAAATTTGTGGGATTGAGATCATTCCTTGCAATAAGTATTCAATAATATATATACCTATATATAATAACATAGTACATGAAGTTCTGTTAGATATAACCAAGGATATGGTGATATTTACTTTAGGAACACCGTGTATATTGTAACACCTATACAGTTTTAAATAGAATTAAAAGTCACACAGATTATATCTTAAACTTTTCTTTGTATTGTTACAAAAACACCAGCAGTGTAAGCGCAGGGCTTAACGGAACACCCTGTATATATGATAGTCACATATTTTGAAAGAGCTTGATGTATGCTGCAACTATTGCATTTACACCTATCTTCTATCTTTCTTTTTACTGGAGTTGTATGGAAAAAATTGAAAATCTGTTAATTTTCGATGGGGTGTTTCACCCCTTAAAAGTGAATGCCCGCACAAAAAAAAAATTGCGTATTGCACACCTATATATGTTCTATATATTCCCAAAGTTTCAATTTTTTTTGAATTTCCGGGTTCGGGATCTTCCCTTGTAAGTATGTTTTTATTAGTAACTATTTGTTAAATGAAATTTTTGTTTATAGCGTTGTATTTTTAACTTCTACTACTTCAATCGTAATGTCAAAAGGATGAGGAGTTTAAAAAAAAATGATTTGGAGGATGTTTTTTAGAGGGTGGTTTACTAGGGCAAGATTTAAAAAGTATATCTTTTAGAATTCCGCAAACCATTTTCGACAACACCTTGCTCAAACTTATATCTCTACAAATAAGAAAGATATCGCTTGTAGTATTGAATCTGAGACACCTTGTATATCAATAAATATCACAAGCGTTACATATAGAATGTTCCGAAAATCCAGTCCAAACATACATATTTAACTAGGAAAATGGTCAGAAATAGGAGTTGCTATTGAAAAAGATTATTTTTCTTAATTGAATACGTTCATGTTCAAACCAGACTTTCGGAAAACATCATATAACATCTTTGATATTTATTTATAACAATAAATGGCTTCCCACAGCTGATTTCTGTAGCTAACGCCAAAGAAGAGGTAATGATGTTTAAACCAATACATTCCCCAGGAAATGGAAGAGGGCCCGGATTGTTCCAGTTTTCAAAAAGGGTGATAAATGTCAGTTGAAGAATTATCGTCCTATATCCATACTTTCAAACTTCGCTAAAGTTTATGAACAAATTCTTTATAACCATATATACACTAGCGTGCATGTACATCTTTCGCCACTGCAACATGGATTTATGTCGGGTCGCTGTACTATAACCAATTTAGCAAGTATAACACAGTATATTGGTGAATCCTTAGACGCCCGCGGTCAAGTAGACGTCTATACAGATATATCCCGTGCCTTTGATACGATAAATCATCATATACTTCGTGACAAGCTCAATTCATTTGGATTTTCTTCTTCGTTTTTGGCATTGATGAAATCATACCTGAAGAATCGAAGTGGTTATGTATACTACAACGGATTATAGCATGCCGTCGGGTGTACCCCAGGGATCTAATTTAGGACCCTTACTGTTCTTACTTTATGTGGATGATCTATTAAAATCACTTACCTGTCCTGCGTTGGCATACGCTGATGATTTAAACATCTATTCAACGATCTCTGGGCCCGATGATGTTGCTTTGCTCCAACGCAACTTGGATGTGGTCGCTGAGTGGTGCGAGAACAACGACCTGAAACTCAATATTGTTAAATGTTGTAAAGTGACATATACAAAAAAAATTAGAACGTGTAATTAATACTTACCTCCTGTGTGGCACACCATTATCCACCAGTGAAACCTTTCATGATCTTGGAATTCTTTTTGACAGTACACTCACATTTGTTCCACATATTAATGAGTTGCGTGCGTCAGCGTCGAGAATGTTGGGATTCGTTCTAAGAACCTGTAGTGAATTTACCGACATCGCCGCGATTAGGCTGTTATACAACACATTTGTGTTCAGTAAGCTCGAGTATGGCAGCATCGTATGGTATCCGATTTATACAACGCACTCTCACATGTTGGAACAGATTCAGCGAAGGTTTTTGAAATTTATAATTTATAAAACAACTGGTAGCTACCCTGTAGGCGGTTCTAATCTGGACGAAACTATGAACCAATTGCATATGCAGTCACTTGCAACAAGAAGAGAACTCCAAAGCGTACGACTTTTGAGTAAACTACTCAATAATCATATCGACTGCCTATATTTATTCTCCAAGATATGCTTTAATGTGCCAGTTTTTGCTACTCGTCATAGTGCGCCATTTTATATGCCTGCAGCCCGGACTAATGTGTTGTTGCGCTCAACAGTTTATATGATGTGTCGTAATGGTAATAGACTTATGATGGTCTGACTTTCAAGTAGTGTTGATTTGTTACATTTTTCGTTTTTCTTCTTTTTTTTTTTTTAATTATTTTGTTCTGTAATATTTAATGTAATTTAATTTAGGAATGGAAACCTACTTTGTTATATTACGAGTTTATTATTGTCCTATAATTGGATCTTCTGTTGGACAATAAAGGTATATTCTATTCTATTCTATTCTAAACTGAAATTTGTATCTGCAAAAATTTTCAAAAAAATCCTATATTGGGCAAATGAAATGGGTGGGAAGCACCAGATTCAAAGAACATATAGCTCATTAGCGTTGTGGAAGGATTAAATCAAGTGTAACACAACTCATAAACTAAACCGGGTATAATATTAGATTAGACAACCTCAAATTACTTAAGAAACCATTTATATAACAAAGAATGCAAATCTGTTAAACAGGGATAGATTTATTGACGTAAAACGGACACATGTTTACGTTTTGTGCTACAGACAAGAACCTTTCCTTTTAGTTTCGTATATTTCGCTTGCTTTAGAGCATGTAGGCGGTAAAAATAGGTACTTGTAAGTATCTTTTAGAGTAGAGATAGAACAAGGCATATTGGAGTTCGAATCTTTTTCTCACATCGTCTAGTCGTACGGTAGACAATAGGAATCCACGAATTCTCGAAACAATTGTTCCAAATTAATCAAATAAGTGGTGAGGAGTGTGCCGATAATTTAGTATTTGCCTAACGACCCTACAATCCTTGCTATCATTATTCAAAGTTAAAACATTTTAAACCCAAATGGTATATCATTTAACTTCCGTTTAAATTTTATCGTATTAATGTTTTGCTTATTCAGTAATAAGTAGAGTTGGCCACGCGCGCCAACGGGCAGCGGCGTTGTTTCGATTAGGCCTCGGGTTCCACTAGAGCTATTGTGTGTAGATGTTTGCTGTCGTAAATACTTTCGGGTAGTTGTTAAATAAAAATAAAATAATGCGTGCTCAAACACTTACCATTTTAAGAATCCTCCGTGAAATCGCAAAGTGAATAATGTCTGTTAAATATCTGCAATATTAGATAGGTTTCCACAGTTGTTTCGGCAAACCGAGTGCGGCGCGAAGAAAAAATGTGTTTATATGCAGAGAACGAACGTTCTACATCTAGTGACGTTAGATTTGCGTAATTAAAATATTCTTTGAAACAACTTAACGGTTCACCTTCACAAATGTGTCTTAATGCGCCAAAATCAGAATCTTTCTCTAAAACACTTTCAATTGTTTCTTGAACACAAACATTTTTTGCATCTTCTATCGCGCATAGCTGTGTGCGAACTTGTTGCACCTTTTGCGCAGATTCCACTAACGACACCGAAGGATCTTGTAATTTTTCTATTGCCTCCGCAAGTCCGAAGTAATTGTGAATAATTTTTAAATCTGTTTTAACCCGACTATCTTGAAATTTCGACTGGCTTTCCTTGATAGCCGCAGCTTCTTTTGGATCGAATTGTAAAACCACGTTCTTAATATTCTCATAATATGTACGAATCATAAATATGCCGCTGCCCGTTAGCGCGCGTGGCCAACTCTAGTCATAAGTGCTTTATATTCTTATATTGTTCGCCATCGCTGTACAAGTATCGGGTGGTTAAATAAGAATGGCAGCCGGCTGTATCTCAGAAACTGGTAATCACAGATCTTTCGGGGAAAATCATTTTTAATAAACGTGGCCAAAAAGAAAACACTGGAAATGATTTTGAAGTTTGTAAGATGACCAGAAGATGGCGTAACGGTCACGACTAAGTGTAAAATTGAAGTTTTTCATCGTGTTTTGTCTAATTAAGAGTTATCGAAAATATATGCATTTTATTCCAAATTCAATTCCCTTTCTTTTGCATTAAACATTTTGTCGTATCTTCTAAAGTAAAGTAAATAAATATTGGTTACTCCGGTTAGGCTTAACCGATTGTAACCATCTTGGCCTCGTTTAAAAGAACTTTGTTTGACCTATCAAATGCAGTTTTGGTCTACTTATGAATTGTACCCTCACCACTAAAGGGCGTTATCTGACTTCATAACAAATAAAGCAGCTTTTCGCAAAAATTTTAAATAGAACGATATGTTCAACGTAAAAGAAAAGGAGTTGAATTTGGAATAAAATGCATATATTTTCGATAACTCTTAATTAAACAAAACACGATGAAAAACTTTTAATTTTATACTTAGTCGTGACCGTTACGCCATCTTCCGGTCATCTTATAAACTTCAAAATCATTTCAAGTGTTTTCTTTTGGCCATGTTTATTAAGGAAAGTTTTACCCGAACGCTCTGCGATTACTAGTTTCTGAGATATAGCCGGCTGTCATTCTTATTTGGTCACCCCGTACATTTTAGCCTTTTCTTTTTACTTATCAAGAAATATTTTAGGTAACGATCGGAGGCAAACCAGTTTGTAATTTTTCCAGACCGCCTGGGAAACAGCCTTTCGAACAAATCGTATTCGCTTCGCGATCACCACAATGCCATGTTAATATACCAGATGGAAAGTTAGTTGTGAGCATTCCGAGCGCGTTGCATTCGCACAAACCACCTCTACAAGGTAAGATTCGCCTGATTGCGTAACATCACAATAGTGCCGGAGTTACATTTTACAGAACTGATACAGAAATACGTTCCGGAGAACGCCGAGTGTCTAGAAATTTTCGCAAGGTACTTGCTGCCGAATTGGACAAGCTACGGTCTAGAAGCGATAAGATTCCAACATTACAGTTTATACACGGAAATAACGGAATGAAAGACAGTTGAGCGTGTTTATTTCTATGGATGTATAAAAATGTAAAATGTTTTCTATGGGAAATGGGAAAGTATGTCGTGTGCTAACAACCGTTGACGACTTTGGATGCTTTCGTTCGATAACCTTCTGGATTCATCGTCTGCCAATTCCAAAAATCTGCACCTGTAAATTAATTAATAATAATGAATAATTTAAAGTGTTTTGTTTTATTAATTCGAAATTTAATAAAGAAATTTTACTAGGATAATTTTTTTTTCCATGCAAAATAAAACAAATATACGTACACATCTCCTCTACAGTATGTTTGGCCTTCCAATCTAACTCTTTCTCAGCTAACTCCGCATCTGCGTACATCACTGAAATATCACCTTCTCTCCTTTCGACAATTTTAAATGGAACGTGAGTTCCCGTTACTCTTTCGAAGGTTTTTACGAGCTCTAGAACGCTGACTCCTTTCCCAGTACCAAGATTAAAGACCTGATAAAAAGGAATGTTAAAGATTAGACAAACTGGAATAGCTTCAAGTTTTAATATTGTTTACTTTTATCTGTTGATGTTTACGAAATAAGTAACTTAATGCTGCGACATGCCCGGATGCTAAATCCATTACATGAATATAGTCCCTAATTCCTATTAAAAGAAAAAAGATAAAACAAAATATTTAAACAATTGAAAACAAAGCGTCTAACCGATGCTTTTTCTAAATTTATAAGATGCAGGGTGGGGTAATACTTCCGTTATAATTTCAGGAAGGCCAAAACAAATCTAAGTAAGATAAAATAAAAAATTTATTGATATCCACTTATTCTATGAACTTTGAAGTTTAACACTAAGAGATTTTGAACAAAACATCGGATAAATGACGACTACCATTGTCAATGTAATTCTGAAGTCTAAGTCGCTAGTTTTCCGTCACCCGTTGTAAGACGTCGATCCGTATGAGCTGGATTTCTTGGCGAATGGCCGTCTTCAATGCCATCAAAGTGGCAGGGTCTGTGTTTGTAGACTTCAGCCTTGAGATAACCCCAGAGGAAGAAGTCACAAGGGGTTAGAGCTTCCCAGGAAACATCTACCTCAAAACCTCCATCGATCGCCGGGCTGTGTGAGCTGTCGCTCCGTCTTGTTGGAACCAAACATTGGCAAGGTGAAGATCATTCAGGTTTGGTCCCAAAAAGTTCTGTAACATGTCAATGTACCGACCGGATATGACTGTGAACGTCATTTCTCCTCCTTCAAAAACATAGGGACCAATGATTCCATGACTGCTTATGGCACACCATGTGGTAATCTTAGGAATCTGTAGTGGCATTTCGTGCAACTCCCTTGGGTTTGCGTCACTCCAATACCGAAAGTTTTGGCGATTTAGTGCCGCAGAGGTGGAAATGCTCTCGTCGCTGATCAAGACAACATCGACAGGTGGAATGTAGTTAAGAAGTTGCTGAAAAATGTTTACACGGTTTTCGAGGTCCACTGGGTGAAAATGAAGCTGGCGTATTGAGCGACTTGACATGCCCAGTGCAACAGCGTACTTGCGGGCTGACATCCGTGGAGATCGGAGGATGGCACGTTTTACTCTCGCAACATTTTCAGGACTGCGTGGTCGACCACCCCCGCCCCCGACCTTGAGTTGCGGAACTTGTGACACTAAAATTTCGAAACCGCTACAAGATTATTGGTCTTGAAGGAACGGCAGGCAGGGGGGCTGAATTAAAGTTTGTTCAAAATGCACGTTGCGCGTTCACCACTGAATTCCCGTTTGTTAGAAAAGCTTCAATAATAAACGCACGTTGTTCACCCGGCCACGACATCTTCTCTACTGACTAATTTTAGGTTCCCTCGAGTCAAACGCTTCCTACCCCACTCTTCGCGGACCACCCCTCTCGACCCTAGGCCTCCTTGAAATCATAACGGAAGTATTGCCCCATCCTGTACATAGAATGAAACAAAAATTAAATATTACCTATATACCAGGTGTCCAAGATTCAATGTTATAAGTGATATCTTCCTTATTCCATATTATTACCGAACTTTTGATCAACGCTCATGTTTAGATGTAATCTAGACAGATCTCACAAGAGCCTTTGACTCTATTAATTTCTCGTTATTGTTACGGAAGTTGGGTGCCATCGGCTTTTGCATTTCGTTGCTGAAATTGGTGACATCTTATCTCACTGGCAGAGTCAATTGTGTAGTGTACAACGGTTTTTCTTCTAACAATATCCTGAATGCCGCAGGGTTCCAACTTGGGACCTTTGCTGTTTTAATATTAACTAACGTGCCGCTTTTTAGCATTTGCCGACGATTTAAAGATATTTCACCGAATTGATTCCCTTTATGATGCCCGATTTCTACAAGAGAATCTGATAACTATAAGTAATTAGTGTATTGATAACAAACTGTATCTCAATGTAGAGAAATGCTGCTTAGTTAGATATACTTGAAAGGTGTCCAAAATCGTTTTTGATTATAATATACGCAATCTGAAACTATCTTCATCGGACACTGTGAAAAAACTTGGAGTTTTATTCGATGGTCGACTTTGCTTTGACCAGCAGGTGATGTCGGTGTGCAACAGTGCTTGCAGAATTCTCGGTTTTGTTCTTCGTAACACACGCACATCGATTAAGGGGCTCTTAAAACCCTTTACTACGGGTTGATTTGAAGTAAATTGGAATACGGAGCGATTACGTGGTACACTTATTATATTACACATGCCACCAACTTCGACTTGAGCGAGTGTAACGCCGCTTAAAATTTCTAACATTCAAGGAGACTGGTAACTATCTGCAAAGGAATTATAATCATAGCCAGCTTCTTCTATTGCACAGTGTTTCGTCACTCCATGATGGCTTTGAATGCACTAGCGAGGTGTTTCATATCATTGTACATATTCCTAACTTTTAGTACTTTAATTGTAAAGTCAAAAAGATGAGGGGTGCAATTGATTTGGGGGTTTCTTAGAGGGTATTTACTAGAGTGATTTAAAAAGTACATTTATTAGGTGTCGTCAAAAATGGTTTGCATTTTTAACGACACCTTGCTCGATCTTATATCTCTATAAATAAGGAAGATATCGCTTGTAGCTTTGAATCTGGGATACCCGGTATTACTCCTTTTAAGAATTTTTACTTAAAAACAACAAAAAATATATAACGCAGGTCTAATACGTAGATAATATTTAATTCTTTTGTTCCAATATCACTCATAATTTTAAAGAAAAAAAAACTGACGGTATTGGTTTGCTCCTATTAGACCCTTTATCATTTGCTTACCTGTTCCGTCACTTGTATCGTAATCACCTCCAAATATTGTTAATATCGGCTTTCGACCTATAGCAACCTGTGAGATGAAAGGCATAATATTAGAAAAAGGTTTCGTGGGATCTTCGCCAATTAAGCCTGAGGGATGTGCGCCAAGGGGATTAAAATATCTCAATACGATAAAGTTCCATTTCTGCGACAAAATTAACAATAGCATTTACTTTATAAATTATAAAATTAAGAAAGGTACCTCGTTGGAATGACTGATGTCTTGCAGCATTTCCTCAATAAAATATTTGGTCTTACCATAGACGTTAGTTATATTTCTACCTATGCTATGGTTTTCGGTTACTGGGAATTCCGTTGGTTCCCCATAAACGGTACAGGAACTGGAGAATACTAACTGATAACAATTGTACTTTTCCATTACTTCAAGTAAATTTAGCATGCCGATGATGTTGTTTTTGTAATACAGCAACGGATATTCCATTGACTCGCCAACAGCCTTCATGGCTGCAAAATGTATTACGCAGTCAATTTTGTGCTAAAAATATTATGTAGATTCTAACGATTGCAAATTGTTTTCTTCTTTCTTTTTTTCTTAATATTTCGATGATTGATTACCTTCTCGAACAAAGCATCCAATTCGTTTCTATCCAGCAAATCCATGCGGTAAAAGACAACAGATTTCCCGGCGATGACTTCCACCCTTTTAAGAGCTGGTGATTCTCCATTTTCTTCGCGTACGCTATTTACAAAATTATCAACAGCTACTACTTCGTAATTTGCGTTTAATAATTCTACAATACAGTGGCTTCCAATATATCCGGCACCTCCTGTGACGAACACCGTCTTGTTCATCTGTAAAGCAAAATTAGTGTAAAAAAGAATGGTATAGAACGTAAGGAATTTTCAAATAAAATATACCATTGTATTTTTTTTCCTTTTACGTTAGTAAAATCGCGCTGAAAAGGAATTCCGCAAAGTTCTTTGATAATTTTCAGTAGCGTCACAAGTACTTTATGGATGATGTTCTTTCGACATTTTCCTGAGCGTAAATGATTCGTGGAACTTATACCGTATGTGGTTGGATTCTTTAATCAGTTTCAAGTGCTTTGGAGTAGACAAAAACGTTCCGAGTGCATTACTACCTGTATGACTAACGTTAATCGTCGTCTGATCGTCTTCGAATAAGAATTTAATAAAATTAAAAAAACCGGTTTGCCATCGCATGGTTTGTTAATTTTACTTATTAGAACCGTGTATTAAATGTTTACTCATTGGTTCTTTCCTTGAATTTGTTTATCTTGCCACTTACGTTTATAAACAATCAAATTTTCTCCTTGTATTAATATTGGATATTCTCCATTATCCAACGAGGATAAAAGGGTCGGCAGGAAAAGGCTCTTATGACGCTTTTAATCGATTTTAATCAACCGATAACATAATTAATTAAAGCATATATATCCTGTATTATATGGTATAAAGATAAGAGCAAATAACCTGCACACGTACACATAATTAACTGATTTACGTTAATTAAAAAAATTAATAAAAAATCGTACTATGTCGCGTATATCGAATTTATATTTGCTTAGTTTGTTAATCAAGGTTAGAGCAAGTTAATAATTTTATTTTAATTTTCTGATAGTTTAAACCTGGATTATGGTAAAATATACAGCATGTTCTAAATTGAGTTGGTTACCATTTACTGTATGGGTATTTTTTTTATTATAGAGATTTGTTTAAATTAGTAAAATTGTTCAGTTTCGAGTGTTAACGGAGATTCCATTGAGAAAAATGTTAAATCCCAAATAGTTTAGAAATTATTGGGTAAAAATTCAAAATCGCAATTTTCTTTAAAGTAAAATATCTTCATAATTATAAAAGCTAAAAGGTGTTTGTTAATTAAGCATACTTACGGTTGATAGCAAAGATGTATCGCACCCTATGTATTATTAAAGAAATATTAATTTTAAATTGAGTAGACACGACGGCTAACGCACACTTACAGACAGTAAGTCAGTCAGCTTAATTAACTGAATTCTAGTTTTTAGTGTTCACGTTATCAATTGCTATTGATAAGACTTTAAAGCAAATTTGAAATTATTCAAACATTATTGTGATGTATCATTCAAAAGAGAAGGAGAAATACTATTTAACTATAAAAATCCAATATGGCGTAGATTTTAAATGAAGAAGGAAACCGCTTAAATTTAACTTAGCAGGCGTGAGTGTACTTAATTAAACCAAAGAGCTTTTACCAGCAACATCCCTTTTATATCTTTTATCACTACGAAGATATTTTACTTTAAAGAAGGTGTGGATTTTTAATTTGTTTTCCAATAATTTTTAAATTACAGTAAAACCTCTCAATAACGGCCGCCAAAAAAAGAAACAATATTGGCCGTTATATAAAGATGGCCGTAATTGTCAGGTTTTTCGTCTTACAAATAAAATACATAATTGGTTTTTAAGATTTTTTTCTTTATTTTATTAATTAAAGTAAATATTATATAAATACACATTCATAGTCCTAACTTGGTTAGCACTCAACTTTATCTCATCTGCTACTCATATTAAACTTACTGAAGTGATCCTCAATCAAACTTAGTTTTTGGGATTCATGGAGACTAGGAGATGAGTTCCTAACATGAGGAAAATATGAGGAGGAGTCTGTATCTTACGTCAGAGTTTTCGTGACGTCTTTAGCAGGAGTATGCGCATAGCTAAATAATTTTGAAAGGCGGCAAGTGTTGTTAAGGGTTCTTTTAACGGTCCGAAACTTAGAACGTAAAACACGTGTTGCGTTTGCAAGAATTTATTATTGTACAAAACTTCTATTATGAATAATAAAAGAAGTTTTTTCACCGGGGACGAGAAAATATTTTTAAAAGAACTTGTGGCAAAGTACAAGGACATTGTAGAATGCAAAAAAACTGATAGTAGGTTTAGGTAATTTTACTTGTATCACCAATAACCCTCTAAAATTGTATTATCATATTACCTCAATAAACGAATGAAAATGCATTCTTACTAGAAATGAACCGCTTGGATGAAACCGTAGAGCAATACACAATTTCATAAGGGGAGGTATTGGTAACCTACGTTGATTCATCGGTGAATCATCAAGATAAACTAGGGAAAGTATAATGTTTTGTATAGTACCCCTTGAAAATTTAAATCTTTGTAGTAGTTCATTATTCATTATTATTATATTTTTCCAGAGGATTCTGCGCATCCCTTATTATGCGTTTGTAATAAACTGTAAGCTACATGTATACATAATTCATTAACCGTATTTGAATTTGTATACCGTGGTACGCGTAAATAGGGAAAATCATCTACGTAGTCAACACATTCCCAAAAATCATCCATTACAAAATTTAAGATATCCATAAATGACTTTTATTTTATTTTCCAGCTACCGGATGCCTTTACTCTTTCATAAATAATTATGAGTGCTTAGTTAGTGTCCTACCCCGATACCTTAACAATTATTTACTTCTCACTCACTCACAACTCAAATATGAGACGCCAATGAGTACCTAATTGTCTATGAATTCCAATTTGTCGGAAGAGGACGCTATGAGTGACGAGTGAGGGTGAGTGTTACTTAAGGAACATCTATGAATTTGGATCTTAATTAGCACTCACAAAAACTGCTAATTTAAACAAATCTCTATGTTTGTTAATAAGAAAAGTACAATATACGAATTAAAAATTTAATCTAGAATTAAGTTACAGTGACAGGTAGAATTTGACAATTGCAGTCAATTTTGTAGTGTCACTTTCTACTTTCTAATTTTAACTTATGTTGGTGCAACTGACCATAAGAAGATTACCCTTCTTAATTTAGAACATGCTGTATTTATTATTATCAACTCGGTAAAAGCCAAAGAAGTTAAATACCTACATCTAGCTTCTTGCTTATGCAACTTGTTATGCAGCCGTGTAATTTCGGCTGTAAACAATTATCCGAATAATGTATTCTAAATTCTAACAATATTTATTGAGTTTTCTTCTTAAATTTATTGGGAAATGTATTTCATATATAATTTCGAATACATCAATAAATGAATGTTTTCAACTTTCGTTTAAATTTACCGCCTTTCTCGAAAAGTTTGAAATCGTTTCGTAGCTAATTTTATTATAGAGAATCTTTTGACAGCCGGGAAAACATGCTTGACAGCATTCCGCCGGAGTGACGTAAGGTGTCTAAAAGTGTTATATGTTTGTTGCAAGTTGTACAGATTCTAAACTTTATAGTTTAAATTAAATAATGTTATTGTACGTAGCGGTTTATTAGTTAGTTATTGTTATTACCCGTCGACAACGGCTTACGAATCTTGTTATGTACTGCTCCAAATTACGTAAGTAAAGATGCTAGAAATTTCTTATTTTTCTCAATAAATCTCGTCTAGAAATGATGTTTTATCTTAAAGAACGATACAATATATCTGATCATAACGCGGAAATTTATCAACTTCGTTTTGCAAGGTATCATCGATTAGAAAATGCATCATTTACCAAGAATGTTCTGTTTTGGTAGTGTAAATGATTCAGTGAAATTAGGTGTAAATTAGGTTAACCTTATCTACATTTATTGAAATCGAAAAGATGTATGTCATCGTCTGCATATTTATGTTGTTTACGTTTTATTTTCACGTAATATCGAATGTTAATCAAATGTAGATATTCCAAATCCAATACACGTTTAACTTAGTGTGTAGGGTAATGATGAATCAAATATATCCATTTATTTAAATCTTTTATATTCTAACAAGTTTATAACGACTTTAATCGAATTAAAGTGTAACGATATAATACGTATATTTGCTGTGATCATTTTAAGATTTTTTTTTAATTCGATAATAGCAATGACATTTGTTATCGCATGGCAAGCGCACGCTAGTGCGGGTTTTCGAAGATTAGAGCCGGTCAAGGTTTCACGGTAAAATGGGCATCGCTCCGAAATAATAACGTTAGTGACTTATTGTGAATTACGAGACAAACATTGAACTACCGATTATACCAATTATTTAACAGAAATAATATTACAAACACTTTTGGTATACATTGTCGCATATATTGTATAAATGCAAGTGTATAAGTAATGTAAGTACAACATTTATGACAATTTTTTTAAATACTTTTACTATACAATACAGAACCTTTAGAAGATAACAACCAAAAACGGAAAGATGTTTTTCTTATTAGAACTATTGCTGCAATTTAACAAACCTACGGAACCGTTTTAACCGTTTTTTTTTTTATTTTCTTTTTGATTACCAAACATTATTGACAAATTTTAAATAGTTTCGATCCTTTTTGTAGTTAACTTCTTATGTAAGTACTCCATATAGCAGTTAATTTGATCTCCACTTTCCTATAAACCTGCTCAAAATATGTATATTTTCCCGCCAATCTTGCTTATACGTATTTTTTTGAATTTAATTTGTGAATCATCATAAAAAAAGAATACAATGATATCCTTAAGTATCCCAACCCACATACTAACTTTTGAACGATGGAAGGTGCAAATCCAGCGTTGCCGGAAGCACCAACATAAAAGTACTTTAGCAAGACAAAATAAAATAAAATAATTTTAAATAATTTTTAAAATTGCGTCATATAATTTGAAAAATTATTTAAAATTATTAGATGTTTTTTTTTTCTTTCAAATACTAAATGTGTCGTATTCCGAATACGTAAATTCGTAAAACAGATCAGAATTTGTCATATTTCGCCTTTCTAGGAATTTTTATTGTTTTTTTTTGTTTGTAAATGGACAACACAGTCATTTGTAAAGCGTGACAAACGGTTGCACCCGCAAAGGCGCCGTGAAAGGAGCTGTGTTTACTTTATACATACAAGGAATCGAGTGGACGTTCGGTTATTATCGGTTGATCGGTGGGCGTGTACTATTTATAATGTTCGAGAAACTAGTGGAACCGTCTGGGGCGTACCGCGCAAAAGTAGACACAGTATTTTTACCTTTTATTGACGTATCGATGACCACTGCGGTAATGTGCGACTGCCATGGTACGCCGCGTAGTACTGCAACATAAGCAGTGCTTCCATTGTCGATTCGGTCAGGTCTCGACGACGGTCTGAAAACGTTCTCGTATACTTTGCAAATGATCGTTCAGCATCTAATGAAGTAAGATTTGCGAAATTCAAATGCTCCTGTATCTCTTCTGCGCAGTTTTGAATTCCAGATATAGATCGAACCTTTTCTAAATCTGGATTTTTATTTAAAACTGCGCGACATCTAGTTCTATAGGATCCGTCAAGCTTTCTAGAGCGGCTGCTAAATTGTTGATGTTATTTAACGAGTCTTGTATAGATAAGTGAGTATTTTCTAACTGCGAAATAGTTTGTGTCACTACAGAATAGTTTATGGAAATGCCATCTATTTCTTTTTGAACGTCCGAATCCGAAAAAAGTTGCTGATTCTCGCGAACCGCTTGAGAATTAGAAGAATTAAGTTTGAAAATGACATCTATCACTTGGGAATAATATTTGCGATAGTAAGATACTGCCTCGATCCATGTTCCCCATCGCGTCAATACGGGCTGAGGTGGTAGCGGAATTTGCGGATACAATTGCTTGAATACGCGGATATGTTTGGGAGACATCACAAACACGTTTTTGGTAGATGATATTAAATCATTCACCCTAAGATACTTGCTTCGAATTGTTTCTGCTACGAGATGACATGCGTGTATGAGCCATGTGAAGAAGAGTCGGAAAGCATACTTTTAACATCAGAAATTAACATGGTGATTTGGGCTCCTACGATACAAAATTCTCTTAACATATTTTTTATTATGTTTACAACGGTCCCGGCATCAGTTCTTTCAATCCTTTTACTGGCTAACAACAAGGAAGCTGGTGGACCATTACTTTCTAAAGGACGCGCCACAATATGAATCACTCTGTGTTTCTGAGCATCAGTAGTTTAGTCCACAGTGAGCCAGATTTTTTGATTTCTCAACTCGTCTTTAATACAGTCTTTTATTGTACTTTGTACATGCGGTAAATTGTACTGCAATTGTCTTTAAATTGTACCGCAATCTACTAGGTGTTGTGGGATGTTTCACGTGCTCAACATGAAAATAAATTCATACAAAAATTGCCAGTACGGAATATTGTTTCTTAAATTCACTACATGACGTTTACTTTTAATATGACGTCTACATTCAAATGACGTGCGACCTAGCGACCCTACACCGCAAAATTTGCAACGAATGTGCGAACCTGTAAATTCCAAACCAGGGAAACGCCAAATATATTTCTTCACATACGATGCAAGAGGTACACCAGGCTTACGTCTCATGTTTTCGAAAACATACAATGAGAATCCCATAAATAACCGAACTAGCGAACTCCTCAATGTCTACCGCATTACTGAACTCTGCATCCACATACGTACATACGCCCACCCGTACAGGCGTCCCTGCAGGTGCAACCGTTTCTCACGCTTTAGTCATTTGAGGTGCGAAGTAAATAACAAAAGGAATGGCGAAATTCCCCGAATTCATGCTTTGAAGGTTTTTTTATGTTTGCAGGCTGGTGTTAGTGGTAGGTAAAAAAAAAAAATTAGGACCGCAAAGGGTTAATTCCACGTGCTGATTTCACGTTCTATTTGTATCATGTATTTACACAAACGACATCATTTGACCTCTTCAAATGACCAATTAACCGCCTATTTTTTAGGATTTTATTGCGCCAAATTAATAATACATTTAATTTATTTCTTTTTCCGACCCTTTTTTTTCTGTTCAAAACGATATCAAAATATTTTTGTTCAGTACATTAAGGTGATTACGAAAAAAGTCGCAAATGTGATTATTTTTCATAAATTTTAATAAGTAAATTTACATGTGTAAAAAAGGAACATAATCGGTATACCGAGTGTCCAAAATTCAATGTTACAAGCGATGTCTTACTTATTTGTAGAGATATAAGATCGAGCAAGGTGTCGTTGAAAATAGTTTGCAGAATCCTAAAAGATATACTTTTTAAAACTACCTCTAGTAAGCCACCCTCTAAGAAACCTTCCCCAAACCAATTTCTTTTTGACTTTATGACCGAAGTACGAAGAATTTGGAATATAACGGTATAAATAAAAATTCCATTCAAGACATATTTAATACAAAATGATCATATAAATAATAAATAATAAAATAATTCTTACAAAAATACACAAATAATACATTAATAATTCATAAAATTAATAACTTGTAGGTATTGTTGAAAATGATCACCAAGCGACGCAATACACGATTCATATTAATTCATATTAATTCCCTGGTAATTGTTGCTGTGATCATATTCATTGCAACGGAACTACATGCTTGTCGAATCTTAAGTTTCAAATCGTTCAAATTCGTAGGCGGAGTAGAATACACAACTTCTTTCACATACCTCCACAAAAAGAAGTTCATTGGGTTTAAGTCTGGTGAGCGAGCTGGTCATTGAATAGGACCATTAGTATTAATCTATCTATTGAGATATAATAATAAATGGCTTAGACACCCTTCCTGGGTATTTCGCCGCTTCAGATGAAGGTTTCTAGATCCCTCATTAAGGGGAGGATCAGTCCCTGTTCCTTTCTATTCCACTCTTTCGCATATCCTTCTCCACTCCGTTCTATCTTTAGCTTTTTCTTTTGCCTTATCGATCCCTATCCTCTTCAAGTCTTCCCTCGACTTCACTCATCCAGCTAGATCTAGGTCTTCCCCTCCTTCTTTTTCCCGATGGCTCCCAATTTGTTATTATATTTAATATCTTGTCCTCTCCTGCTCTCCACATATGCCCCAACCACTTTGCTCTTTGCTGTTTTATTTTCTTAACTATATCTTCTCCACCTTCTTTCGCTACTTCCTCATTTGTTCTTATCCTATATTCCAAATTTTTCATTCTAACTGGTCCACGTATTGATCTCAGTATTCTTCTCTCCGCGACTCTTACATTTTCTTCATCCCTTTTTGTCATTGTCAGTGTTTCCGCTGCGTACATTATCACTGGTCTTATGGTTGTTCTATAAATTTTTATCTTTGTATTCTTTGAAAGATTTTTGCTTAGTAGGTGTTTATTTATATGTAGAGCTTTGTTGGCTGCCATTGTTTTCTCCTTTATTTCAATTTCTCTGTTACCATCATTTGTAATGGTGACTCCCAAATATTTGAACTTGTCTACTTCCTCAAAGGTATACTTCCCCACTCTAATTTTTCTGTTGCTCAGCTCTTTTCCTATTCTCATTATTTTTGTCTTCTTCTCATTTATTTTTAATCCCATCCTCTTACCTTCATCTACTATTTCTTTTAAGATGTTATTCATTATCTCCCTCTTTTTTGCCACGATTACTACATCAGCGTACGCTACTAATTGTCCCCCTCCTGTTCTTATTGTACCCCTATTGACTCTTCTGGTGATGTACTCCAGTATTATATTAAATATGGTTGCCGACATCGCATCCCCTTGCCTAACTCCTTTATTTATAGCAAACCCTTCAGATTCGCCTTTACTTGTCATTACACTAGCTTTTGTTTCATGCATTGTCATTGCTACAAGTCTTCTTAGTTTTGTTGGTACTTCTAACTCCATCGCTAACATAATCATATTTCTATTTAGAGAATCAAGCGCTTGCTGAAAATCTACGAAAAGCAGTTCGAGGTTTATATTATGTTGATAAGTTTTTTCTACAATTTGTTTAACTATGTGTATTGCGTCAATTGTCAATTTCCCCTTCGTAAACCCGTATTGATATTCTCCGATTTTATTATCCGTTACCTCTCTTATTCTTCTCTGTATTAACGTAGACAAAACCTTGTAGGCGGTTGGTAGTAATGTAATTCCCCTATAGTTATTACATTCAAACTGACTTCCTTTCTTATGTACCTTTATTATTTGGCCTATTTTCCAATCATTCGGCATTCTCTCCTCTTTCCATATATTTAATATCAATGCGTATATTTGTTTTTTCAATTGTTCGCCTCCATATTTCAACAACTCCATGTTTATCCCATCTTTTCCAGGTGTTTTTGCGTTCTTGGTTTTGTTTATAATTTCAGTCACTTCTTCTAAGGTTGGTTCCTTTACATCTATTTCCTGTCTTCTTTCCCCTCTCCTCCTTCTTCTTTCTCTGTTGTTGAATTTTCTTGTTGTTGATCGTCATTTAATAATTCTTTGAAGTGTCTCATCCAAACCTCCTTGATTTGTTCATTTTCTACTATTTTTCCTTCTTTGGTTTTTATTCCCCTTATTTTAGGTTTATATCTTCTTTTTTGTTCCTTAACCTTTTGATAAAATTTTCTACTATTTCTATTTTTGTTGTCATCTTCGATTTCTTCTATTGCTTTTGTTATCCATTCTCGTTTGCTTGTTCTTATTATTTTTTTACATTCTTTTCTTATCTTACTCATACTTCTCTTTGTCTTCTCTTTTATTCGTACTAATCCATTTTAATCTCGCTTCTACCTTTTTCTCCATACCTCTTCTACATTTTTCATCATACCATTCCTTTTTATTCCTTTTACCCTCCTTCCCGATAATTTTGTCGGCTGCTTGATTCATTATCTATTGAGATATATCTCATTTAAATATTCCACAATCAACCGCGAGTTATGAGGGGGAGCGCCATCCTGTTGCTACCACAAATCATTGCGTTCCGCTAATGTAAGATCTTCCTTTAACTCGGGAAGATTATCATGTAAAAAATGTAAATAACGTTGCCCTGTCAAAGTTCTTTCAAAGATGTATGGACCAATGATTCGTCTATTGGATATGTGGAAGTACCACTCTGTAAGGAAATCGCTCTCTGTAAAGTGTTGCTGCTTCACGAGAATTTTCATGACACGCTCCATAAATGAATAATGTATCGACACGTTCATTTGGAGAAAAATTAGAAGGCATTTTAAAGATTTTATAACAACACTACTTTACTATTTCACTACTCTACTTTTATCTTTGGCCACTCTATACAATCACAGTACCTACCGTATCAAGATTAAGGTAGAAAATGTTTTGAATAGCTTTGATTGATTTTGGGCTCTTTTTGCTATTTCCTCATTTCACGGTTTGACAATTTAAGACCTGCTATAGTTGTACATGCACCACTAATTATTACGAATGATACGATTCTTTTTATAATGTCTAGGTGTTAGTGATGAACGGTGACCATGAATACGAAATAATAATCACCTAACAATATTGCGTGCTTGAAATTATGTATGTACATGTTGAACGTATGGAAATAGCTGGTGATTCTATTGATACTCTATATGTCATTATGTGGACTATCACGCGTAGTAACTCTGCATAATTTGCTTAGGACTAAAAGTGGGGACGCTTATTCAATGACTCGGTGGTCATAAGAATTGTAAATACATAATTGTCGTATTATGAAAAGTTATAAATAGAAAAATGAGACATTATTGTAAGGTTGAAGCAAGTGCGGCAAAAATCCAAAATTTAAAAATAAATTTTGTCGAAATTAGTATTTCGGATGAATCACGAATAAAAGTAGCAAACGTTGCAAGAGTTTAAATAAATTCTATTCATTTAATGTTGAGAACTAAAGAATAATCGTCGATTGAGTTGCTCTTTTCCGTCAGATATATATCTTCATAGACGCGTCTTAAACTTTTATTTTTCGCAAACAAAGTTGGGCTTGATTTCAGTATTGGGTTATTCCATGTTAAGTAATTAAGTCCTCACGCTCGACCATCTCGGTTTTTTTTCAAATTTTGTGAATAGGTTCCACAACCAACCAAAGGTAATTCCCCAAATTCTTAGCTCCTGATGTGCAATACATGACCTGCAGGAGCTTCTTAAGTGGTAAAATGTCGTGGATGCTCCCCGACATTTTTTGCCATTTTTGTCAAGCTGTCATTCTGCGAGTAAAAAAGATATTTGCTGTGCTTGCTTAGTAGTTATCAGTGTCCCAAACTTCCAAATGTTAATAAAAACAGTCAACTAGTCCTCTTGCTTTTGGTCCTCAAACTTGGCCGAAAATTTGTCGCGACAAAAAAAAAATCCTAATTTCTGGGAAGTCTGTATTCAAGGAAAATCAACGCAGAAAGCTTATTTTTTGTGTAACTAGTGAAAAAGTAGTTGTTTTTAACTGTTTCAAATTTTAAGCTTCTTTGACAAATAGTTTCCGAGATACTTGAAGATAAACATGACCCCAAAAAATGTTGACGCAAATTTAGCATATCTTTGAGACGGAGAAAAAGTTTTAAGTAATGCGCGCAGTTCTTTCAAGCAGTTACTTTGTTTCATTTTTTTTAGTCTTATAAGAAAAGACCCCAACACAGAAACCAAGTATGTTGTAGAGAAAAACAAGCTCTTTTAAATGGTTGTTGAGTCAAGAAGCTCTTAGGTTTTCCAGTTGAGATATAGACGCTCAAAGATATGCTAAATTTGCATAAAAAATTTCTGGGGTCATCTTCATCTTCAAGTATCTCAGAAACTATTTGTCAAAGAAGCTTAAAATTTGAAACAGTTAAAAACAACTATTTTTTCCCTAGTTACACAAAAGATAAGCTTTCTGCATTGATTTCCTTGGAATACAGACTTCCCAGAAATTAGGATTTTTTTTGTCGCGACAAATTTTCAACCAAGTTTACGGACCGAAAGCAAGAGGACTAGTTGACTGTTTCTGTTAAAATTTGGAAATTTGGGACACTAAGCAAGCACAGCAATTTCCAGGCAAATATCTCTCTTACTTACAGAATAATAGCTTGACAAAAATGGCAGAAAGTGTCGGGGAGCATCCGCGACATTTTACCAGTCATCACTTAAGAGGCTCTTGCAAGTCATGTATTGCATATCAGGAGCTAAGAATTTGAGAAATTACCTTTAGTCAGTTGTGGAACCTACTCACAAAATTTGAAAAAAATCTGAGATGGTCGAGCGTGGGGACTTGATCACTCGACATGGAATAACCCTATTGGTATATCCCACGAAAACGTCAAAAAGACAATTGATTAATCTTTTTGCTTTCTTTTATTTCAGCAAAGAGGGATAAACAAACGAACGCGCCATGACAATACAATACTACAAGTGCTATTATACGTACTGTAACAATTACAGCGTCGATTAACGGAGACTATAGGAATAGGCGGATCTCGTCGGGTAAGGAAGCGGAAGAACCAGAGGAGGAGGCGGGAGAAGTTTACGATCGCAACGGTGCCATAACGACCTCCTCGTCGGCCGTTATCATGGAAAAGAAGAAGATTTCGATGTCGAACAAGATCGGAGGCAAAACCAAGGCCAGCAATTTGGGCATAAACACCAGCGATTCGGAGGCGAGCGTTGATACGAACAGCTTGAGCGCGGACAGCGCCACCGAACAGCAGCAGCAACCGCCATCGCAACCTCCGAAACCCCCGGCACGAAAGAAGAACAATCGGCGCAGCTCCGAATGGGAGATCATGGAAGGGCTGAAGGAGGGACAGAAGTGCGAGAAGAAGCCGGCCAAGTACAGCGGATATCTGCACAAGAAACGTAAATGGCCGCTTAAAGGCTGGCATAAGGTATTGCTCCTATAAAGTGATAATTATTTCCTAACCGGGCAGTTTTCTCATATAGCGAAGTCGTACGAAGCAATCTATTAGTAATGTAATTTTTTATTATTTATTAGTACATTGAAAAATCGATTTTTCCTTGATTTTGCTGACGTAATTAAATTTAATGAATGATATAAATTCAACCTACGATTCTCATTTGCCGGACATATCCAAGGATATGTTGAGACATTGCAATATATCTGCAGGCATCGAGGATCTTGGTATTAGAAAGGATTCGTTCCTACAGGGAGTCTGTGATGTAGTTGGTTGCGCGTCCGTCCGCCAAACGGGAGTCGTAGTTTCGAATCTTACCGGTGCGCTATGGCCGATAGATGGAAAAAACCCAAACCTATGTTTGCATTAGTTTCTAACTTGTATCTTTTACGCGACTTCCTGGAACCTTATCTATTTTACTTTAGTATGTAGCCTAAATATTGAGGATTATAATTGGTATGGGATTTACCTGCCGATAACTGCTTACTAAAGAATTATGGAGCTTTAACTCTGCTGCTGCGTTCGTACTTGAGCTCACTGAAGCTGCTCGAGTTCAAAGTGAAACACCAAATTAAGTATTACTATTAAAGATACAAAAAGAAAGGTAGCAGCTAACTAGTAGAATAAAGTTACCGATGTTTAGAATACAAAAAAAAAAATCAATATTATTTCACTAAAGAAATGTCATACTCAAGAAATATTTATACACTTTTACACCATCTCATCTATCTGTGATTTGTTCGTTTGTCCGGCATTCTTCGCGTATGAGTGCCGCTTTATATCTTTTGACACGTTTTAACTTAGCAGGTGAGATTTTTAAAGATTTTTGATGTAAACAATTTTCAAACGATTTTCTTTGCTCTAATAATTTCAATAAATGATAAAAAAATGTATAGAATAATTACAAAATAACCTCCAATCATACGCACATTGTGATTAGCATTGGGAGTACAGTGCATTTGGGTATTACTTTCAAATATTTAAATGTTTTGGAACGACATTAACGTTTTAAATGTGTTAAATTATAAAATTATAATTAATATGGGCAAATATACGGTAACAGCCAGAGGCGTGGCGAGTTTACACATAAAATAGAAGGTAAGAAATAAATTATAAAACGTGCTGAAACACCTACCGTTTTAAAAGTCTTCCGTGAAATCACAAACTGGGTAACATCTGTTAAATATTTGAATCATTAGATATGTTTCCACAGCTGCTTCAGTCAAATGAGTACGACGTGCGGAATAAATGTTTTTTAATGCCGAAAACGACCGTTCGACATCTAGCGATGTTATATTTGCATATTTAAAATAATCTTTGAAACAACTTAATGCATCTTCACACGCACCTTCACAAATTTGTCTTAATATAATCGGAGTCTTTCTCTAAAACACTTTCAAATTTTCGTATTACACACCAATTTGTTTCGCCTTCTACAGCGCATAACTGTGCGTGAACATCATTCACAATTTGAACAGAATCCACTAGCGACATGAAACATTTTGTAACTTTTCTATTCTCTCCGCTAGTCCGAGGTAATTGTTGTGAATAGTTTGTCAATCTCTTTTAACCTGACTATCTTGAAATATTTCCTGAGTTTTCTTGATTGCTGCAGCTTCTGTCGGATTGAATTTTAAAACTACCTTCTTTACTTGATCAAAATATTTGTTGTAGTAAAACGCAGCCTGCAACCATGTTCCCCAACGTGTAACAATCGGCTGTGGTGGTTCAGGTAAATCAGGACACAGTTTGTGAAATAGTCGGGTACGTTTCGGGGACTTTAGAAACACTGCCTTTGTACTAGCAATCAATGCATTTACTAGTGGAAAACATGTAGGAATCGTTCGTGCCGCAAGATTTAGAGTATGGATTTTACACGTTACATGTAAGAAGTTACCACTGTGTTCTTTAAGAGATCGGCCCAAAGAACGCATGTTTGCGGCACCATCACTCATAAATATTAAAAGTTGCATAGTTGAAACTTCAAATTTGTTCAATGAGTTCAACACCACCTTTAAAATCTCATCGGCAGTACAATCTTGGAACACACTTTTGGAAGCAAGTAAGAAGGAGGATGACGGTCGATGTGGTTCCATTGTACGTACCATTACATTAACCACAGAATGTTTTTGACGATCTGTTGTTTCGTCCACGCACAACCACAGTTTTTTATCTTTCAATTCCGTTTTCATTCTTTTTTCTATATATTCACGAGCAAATGGCACTACATTTCGTATCGATGTCCGACTAGATAATTTACAGTCTGCATATTTATTCCAGAAGGAGACAAATGCTTCTTTGTCTAGTAAACGAAACGATAGATTGCATAAAATAAGAGTAACACATAAATCAAATGTAATCTTTCTTTTTTCTCGTATGCCACATTTTGCAGAAGAATGCTGTGTGCTTTCGATGTAACGTTGACAATGGCTTCTGGACCAACACATTAAAGGAATTTTACAAACTAGACATTGAATTTTAGCGCCATCAAAAATTAAGCCCGGCATGTCCACTATAAAGTTTTTAGCTGTGTCTGCCATTGGTCGTTTTTGCGACGTACCTAACTGCGACATTTTTCAAGCAAACATAAGCGTACAATTACGAAATAAGTTACGACAGCCTACATATACACAGAACTACTCGCATACAGCATCGATTTAGTACTGACGCTGTGAACGCGTGAAATAAATAATCGCCGACTCCGCACCACATATCGACTACACTGACTGTTACCGCTGTTTGCCCAGACTAATTATAACCATAATTGTAAACTGGATACTTCAGAAGAGTTCTTCAGGTGGGTTAATTTTTTGATAAAAGTCATTTTAATCACCTGTTTATTTGATTAAAGTTTTTAATCAATAAATATAAAAAGCCCCCAAATTTTCGCCAATGATAATACTATTTATCCACACTTTTACTAGGAGAATCGTGGTAAATTGCAACATGGGAACATAAGAGAAGAAATGCAACAATAAATTCACAACCAAAAAAAAAGATTTTGAGTTTTCTTTATCTATTTTCTTTATTAAAAATAAGCTTCTTAAGTTTATTTCCTTTAGCTACTTTTTTATTAAAATTAATTAAATTTCTAAGTTGTGTTATTTTTCTCTTTAATTCAAAATACAACATTGTTGTGCTCAAAAAAATGTTAAATAAATTATACATTCAGTTATTACCAAACGTAATAAATACGAGGTTTTAAAGTTCCCTTTATTGGCCATAGTGCGGTGTCTTGAAATTTTATTTCATAAGTTTAATGACGTCGATAAAACCAAGGAAGAATCGATTCTTTACTATTTGGCAATGGAAGCCAGTATCTTCATTGAGTAATAGATTGTTCTGTTCCTATTTCCGATTTCCACACGTAAAAATTATTTTATTAATCAACTGGAAAAGAAGGGGGGACGGAAAAGGTGTTTCATTTCATTATCGGCCGAACCAACGATGCGATAACTTAACCGCAATTGTAAAAGGTCGCCCTCTTATCGTATACGATTAGAAAAATTGTACGATTGTTTGATCTAATGACTAGCTTATCAACTAAAAATGAAAATATACGCCTACCGTTATGAGATGGATCAGTTTTATTATTGTGCGATCGTAAAAGAGAAGATAATAAATTTTTGTGCGCGTTCTAATGTTATCGGGCTTGCAATAATATGTTACTACTAATTATTGAAGTACTCCTTGAGAAAATAATAACCGGCATTCACTAAATATTCTTTCAAATATTTTTTAATACCTTTCAACTGTTTAGGACCCTCCGGCAATTGACGATTGATAGATATGCACGAAAATGCAGGTCCCTTCTGATGAATTTTTGTAGTGTTGAGTGGTACTGGAAGAGCGTCCCGTCCTCTGGTTTCTTTTTTATATTTATTTGACCGGAGCCTTTAGTAAGCTGTGAATAATTATAAACTCAGTATCAGTTATAAGTAGAGTTGCTCAATTTGCGCCAACAGCCAGTGGCGGGCGCATAAAAGTTTACACAAAATAAATGGTCAGAAATAAAATATAATACGTGCTCAAACACTTACCGTCTAAAGAGTCTAAATGTCTGTTAAATATCTGCAACATTAGATATGTTTCCACAGTTGTTTCGGCAAACCGAGTGCGGCGTGAGGAAAAAGTGTGTTTATATGCAGAAAACGAACGTTCTACATCTAGCGACCTTATATTTGCGTAATTAAAATAATCTTTGGAACAACTTAACGGTTCTGTTGACGCACCTTCACAAATTTGTCTTAATGTGCCAAAATTAGAATCTTTCTCTAAAACACTTTCAAACCTTTCTAGAACACAAACGTTTTTTGCGTCTTCTACCGCGCATAGCTGTGCGTGAATATGTTTCACTGTTTGCAGAGATTCCACTAACGACACCGAAGGATTTTGTAGTTTTTCTATTGCCTCCACTAGTCCGAAGTAATTGTTCTGAATAGTTTTTAAATCCGTTTTAACCTGACTATCTTAAAATTTCGACTGGCTTTCTTTGATAGCCGCAGTTTCCTTTAGATCGAATTGTAAAACCACGTTCTTAATATTCTCAAAATATTTTATGACAATAAAACGCGACCTGTAACCACGTTCCCCAACGTGTAAGAATAGGTTCTGGTGGCTCAGGCATACGGGGGCGCAGTCTGTGAAATTTGCGAATACGTTTTGGGGATTTGACAAACGCTGCTTTTGTATGCGCTATTACAACGTCTACCTCAGGATAACATTTTCTAATACTATCTGCCACATGACTGAAAGCATGAATTTTACACGTAATATGTAACAAGTTAGCACAATGTTTTTTAAGAGACCGGCCTACAGAAAGCATGTTTGCGGCACCATCACTCATAAACATCAACAGTTGGTTTGTTGAAAGTTCAAACTTTTCCAATGTATTTAACACTAACTTTGAAATTACATCGGCAGTACATTGTTGTACTCGTCTGGAAGCTAATAGTATTGAAGGTGACGATTGATGTGATTCCATTGTATGTGTCGTTACATTAACCAAAGAATGTTTTTTTACGATCTGTTGTTTCGTCCACACATAACCACGGTTTTTTATCTTTCAACTCCGATTTAATTCTTTTTTCAACATGTTCACGAGCAGATGGCACAATTCTTTGTAACGATGCCCGACTTGGTAATTTGCAGTCCGAATATTTATTCCAAAAGAAGACATATGCTTCCTTGTCTAGTAAGTTAAACGGTAGATTACATGCAATAAAGGTAACACATAAATTAAATTTAAATTTGTCATAGTGTCGTGTGCAATTTTTTTTTTCAAGGATTCTGTTTACTATTTACGTGACGTAGACAATCCCTTTTGGACCAACACATTAAAGGGATATTCCAAACTACACATTGGATTTTAACGCAATCATAATTTAGGTCAGGGATTTCTGCTATAAATTCTGTAACTTTGTCCAATATTGGACGTTTTCGCGAGGTAGGCAACATTTTTAAAACAAACGTAGAACTACGAAATAGTATTTACGGTAGCGTACATGTACACACAACAGATCTGGTTGAGACTCGCAGTTATACTGAGGGTTGTATCGAACCTCCGCCACTGCCCGTTGGCGCTTGAGCAATTCTAGTTATAATAATAATAATAATAATAATATTAATAATAATATTAATAATAATTTATTTCCTACAGGTCAAACCCAAGTACGGGAAATGTATAAACTAAATGTTTCACTTTGCGAATACATACATTCAAAAAAATACAATAAATTCAATGCGTTTCTAATGGTTTTGGAAAAAAAGTTATATAAGCAATTTACAAATTAAGGATAATTTCAGCTATTGCTTTAAATGAACTACAATGCAACATTATAAGTTGATTTAGAACGACGGATTGTTTTTCAATCTGTTATAAGAAAATATCCTTGTTAGTTAATAGTGTAATTAAAAGCGTGGCGGAATGGATTCCCACATTTTACAGGTCAATAACAAATAAACGGTAAACGTTAAGGAAAAGAGCTTTATATTTTTCAATATTACATATTATAAGTAGAGCTTGTTAAAAAGGTGGTACCGGCAGTGGCGCACCGCATAAAAGTAGGTACGTAATATACAATATTAGTGTCGTCTTGATGTCCATTGTGGCAATTGGCAAGCGCCCTGGTAAGCTGCGTAGAATTGCAACATCAGCATTCGCTTCTATTGTCGATTCATTCAGCCGTCGACGGTGTTGTGAATACGCTGACGTATACTTCGAAAATGATCGTTCGACATCCAGTGAAGTAAGATTTGCAAATGTCAGATATTCCTTTTCCTCATCTGGGCACTCTTGATTTTCAGTTATAGACCGCACCTTTTGTAAATCGGGATTTTTCGTTAAAATTGCACCAAATTTTTGAGCAACATCGACTCCTATAGTGTTCGTCAAGTTCTCTGGAGCGGCTTGTAGATTGTTTATGCAATTTAATGCGTCTCGTACAGATAAGTGACTGTTTTCTAATTGCTCGATAGCTTGTGCAACTTCAGAATAGTTCATGGAAGAAGAAGCATATTTTCAACATTTGAATACTCTTTGGACAATTTTCTTGTGAATTTTGAATTAAATAAATTGAAATTAACGAATTTTAGAATACAAACTAACCTAAAATTCGAATGATGCCGTCACATAAATACTCTGTTTATGTTGACATTTACAGGAATCTGCCAACTCTAACCTCGAACCTTTCCTTCTTTGAAATCATACATTAATTTTACTATCGAACACTTTAAACTGAGACCGTAGTCAAAACACTAGTTAACTTAACGATAGTCTAACCAGAATTCATGAACTTTCTGGCGTCCCTTTACTCCTTTATTTTTTCGCGATAGGCGGTTGTTTACTTCCACAGCTAATTTTGATGATTTTTGTCCAAATATAAAATTTCTGATGCATTTCGATGAAAGGAAGTTATTGGTAGAAATAGCATGCGAGAATGAATGCGGTGATGCTACCAAATGACTGAATTTAGACGACTTTATGACCTAAATAACTGACAATGTTTAAATGTGAAATTTTACTACTAAAAACGAAGATACCTTAACGAAATAGATTTAATGTACGAAATAATGTTTGAAATACCATTGAATATACCCTGATGTCCGTTTTAGATGAATTTTACAGTAATTTTAACGATTTACAATCGGAGAAATTGCACAGAAGATGGAGTTTTATCTACGTTACCCTAAGATCGTCGTTATCTGGCCTTATATATTTTATTTCTTATACCCCCAGACCAGTCAGCCTGGGGAGAATTTTGGGTACGAAAAATTACTATTTTGCCCGCTAGAGGGTTTTTCATTATAATCGGGTGGCTATCCTGAACACCCTATTCGTTCGCGTAAATATTGAACATTACACCCTATAGAAAATCTATGGGGTGTTGTAGCAAGAACAGGTTACGACTTAGAGAAGCCCTCGATCGAAAATCTGGCAGAACTTAAAAATCGAATACTAACAGCTTGGGCTGAAATCCCTAAAGAAACTCTTGTCAACTGTTTATGATTTATTTATTATATATTGAATTTTGATAGATTCTGTTGTTTAATTTCTAGATATTTACAAAATTCTACCCAAGTCTATAATTATTCATAGCACTGTACATCAACCCACTTCTTTTCACTCTTTAACGTTACTGCAATGGCCACTGGTAGCGAGCGTATTAATCTTGCTGTTCAGTTCGGGTTTATTTGATTCGGCTTTTCTCTCCTTATATTTTGCTTATACTGGCAGTCCGTAGTTTATTCATTTTCCGTTACTGCAAGTATCTAATGCGATTTACTTCCAGAGATACTTCGTTCTGGACGAAGGTATCTTGGTATATGGAAAAGGACCGTCGGAGATCGGCAAAGGCAAGCTGCACGGTTCCGTCGACATCGGCCTATCGGTGATCTCGAGCAAGGCGAAACGGAGGCGCATCGACATCGACGCCGAGGAATTCATTTACCATCTGAAGGCGAAGACGGAGGAAACGTTCGCCGCGTGGGTGCAGCAGCTGACCGAGCACCGGCTCTACAGACAGCACGTCCTCTCCTACGGTAAAGGCGGCTACTCCAACTCGACGTCGGACGAACGAAGTCGGTACACGCCGTTTTTGCGACGTTCGCGCTTTAATGCAATACGCGTCTCTTTCTGTTCCGCTAGAAATGCCCTTAACGCCGGAGATCGCCAGCCGCGACGGCAGCCTGACCAGGGGGCTGAAACCAATCCGCCTGTCGAGCTGGCTGCATGATTCTGGTTCGGTGCTGGAGCAGATGCAGCGCGATCTCGGCCTGATCGAGCTGAACCTGAACGAGTTGAAGCGCTTCTGGCAGACGATCGACTGTCATTCGCCGTACCTCCTTACCAATTCCGTCGGGGGAGAGACCGAAGTAAGTTTATAATTGTGGTAGGTACGTACTACGCTGGATAGTCCACGCTGCGTGAGATAGACCGTAAGTTTAAATTTGACAAAATTGTAAAACGTTTGCCATCTACAGCGAGTTCAAATTGTATAGGATAATTTGGTACGCTGAAGTGTCAAAGTTGACGGTAGATCCTGGTGATTTACTTGTCAACTTTGATGTCGAATTCTTATTCATCAAGGTTTCACTACCGGATACAGTATCCATTATTATAGAGTTCCTCATCCACAATTGTCAAAGATTGTCTTTCTTCTACCTATTTCCAGATTCGTGGTAAATACCACGAACAACTACTACGCCAACATCTTAATGGAAGCGTTCGAACAACAAGCCCTATTATCTTACAACCTTGAGCCAAAGTGTTGGTACCGGTACGTTAACGACATCTTTGTCATCTGGCCTCATGGACACGAATCTTTAAACAATTTCCTCGTTTCTGTATTCTCAACATGATTACATACGCTTCACCCTGGAGATCGAATCGGATGGTTGCCTTCTTTTCCTAGATGTTCTTGTACACTGGCGTCCTGAGACAGCGTTGGGACATTCCGTTTACCGAAAACTCTCACGGATAGATATCTCAATGGCGTCTCGCACCATCATCCAGCCCAAAAAACGCGGTGTTATCGATTCTCTTGTGCAAAGGGCTATTTCCATATCTGAACCCAATTCGCTTCCCCAAGAACTGAACCACATCACCGAAAGATATTCAAACTACCACTCATCGCTACACCCACCCTTTTCTGCTGCAACTCCCCTCACCTAACCCTAATTTCCGTAAGCAAGTGTATCTACCCTACATTCACGGTGTCTCCGATCGCAACAGCAAGATTATCTTCGGAAACAACATAAAAACCATCTTCAAACTCAATTTTAAACTCTAAAACTACTTTCCCATCAAAGACCGCAATCATCTGGAAGCCCCTGGTGTCAGATTCCATGTTCGTGCGGTAGTGTGAACATCGGTGAAACAAAGCGATCGGTCGGGACTGGTGTTTCTGAGCACGAGCGTGTACGCGCTGGTTGAGCAGGAAACTGGTCACCAAATTCAATTTCACTCTATCTGCATCTTGTCCTCGCAATCCTCACTATTGTAGTAGAAAAATCCGTAAATCAATAGAAATCTTCAAACATCTCAACAATTCACATCACGACGATGGCTAACCCTTACATTACACGTGGAAATCCTAACTGGTTAGAGCTCCTAGCAACCGCTATGCTTCATTGACCCATAACTTTTTCGCTCTATTGACCCGAAATAAGTCCTATATAAACCCTTCCGGAATGAATAGTCTCCAATCATCTTGGATATATCTGTATGAATACTTATTTCCACTAACAATTTGTAGAGTTTTAGAATAGAATTTTGTTTTGTGAAACGCTGTTTATTTTTGAAATTAAAATATATGTTTTTAATCTACTATCCGTAAGTAAAGAAAAATTATATTTTCTTGAGCAATTTTCTATTGGAAAACAAAAATTCTTCCAATTTCCCAATGTTGTGAAAGACGTAAGCTAAAATCGTAATCGCGAAATTTTCGATTTTCCCGCATAACTCTGTAGGCTTCAAAAACAATCAAAATCTTTCATTTTTGATTACACTGGGGAACAGAAATTTCGTTGTCTTAAATCTGTGACCTGTTTTCAACTAGCTTTTGGCCTCCGGATCCAAAAATAACCGCAGTTTTTGTCAATCACGTCAACTTTTAAAGCTACAGGATACCCTCAAAAGTCATAAAAATTGTGCATATAAAGGAAAATAAAGTAAAAGCTTACCAAATATACTGTTTATAAGGAATAATTTTATTCATACAAAGGCTATAATAGTTACTGCAAGTTAAATTGAGTTCATACAAATAGTTGTTTTTTTATCGAACGGTAATTACATATTAAGGCAAAAATTTTCGCTTATAGCTTTTTCTGGAATGTTTAATCTGTGGACATTCTCGCTTGATGCTCCAACAATAGTCAGCCATCATATGTACATCCCATCTACCTTGATACCGTGCCTCCATGACCTTCAAATCCCGGGGAAATCGCTCACCCTGCTCATCACTGACTGCACCAAGATTTTCCGGGAAGTTAGCAAGATGGCTATGTAAAAAAATGCAATTTGGTGCTTATATTGCAACCCTGCTGGACAATTTTGGCGTAATTCTGTGCTCGTGTATTTCCAAGATAGTCCTTAACAATGTTTTTGAATGTCAACCAAGCATTCTTTTCAATTTCTGACATTGTTCCGATGAAATGTTCATCTTTAACGAGCTGCCGAATCTGTGGACCATCAAAAACACCGGCCTTTATCTTTTTAAATGACGAGGCTAGGAAATGGCGAAGTGAGATACTTGAAACAGTCTCCTTCAAAAGCAAAGCTTTAACGAATTGCTTCATGAGACCCAATTTTATATGGAAATATAATGTTCTTTCTGTCAACAAGTGGCTGATGTACAATGTTTGGATCACCAGGTTTCAGGTCAGATCGCGGCAGCCAATTCGACTGCACCCAATGCTTCTCACGAGCTCTGCTGTTCCACATACACAAAAAGCAGGAATACTTGGTATATCCGCGTTGCTGGCCAAGAAGGAAGCTAACCATTTTAAGATCAACATAAATCCATTGGTGCATGTGGTATTGCAACAAATCAATGACTCTCTTTATGTGTTCATATTCTTCACTCAAACGAACTGAATGGCCTATCGGGACTGAACCAAATAAATTTCCATTGTGGAGGAGAACACACTTCAAGCTCCGCTTTGAGCTATCGATAAACAGTCGCCATTCAGTTGCGTTATAGGCCGAAATTCCCAATTCTTCCATTAAACCATGTACGTTATGGCAATACACAAATCCATCATCACTTCGAAAGTATTGTAGAAACGCACTTTCACTTGATCGAAAATAGGATACCTTAGCTCCGTTTTCAAGCAAGCTTTTCTCGTGCAGTCTTGATGCTAAGAGCTCTGAAGCTTTTTTGGATAGTCCCAAATCTCGTACCAAATCATTCAACTCATGCTGGTCAAATCCATTACGAACGGAATCATCTTTAATTTCAAAATCTTCGTCGTCGGGGTCACTTTGATCTTCACCAGACTCGTATTCCCGTATTTCCAAAGAGGGTAATTCATTGAAAACTGGCATTGGGATTTCGGCTGGGCGTATAGCTGATGGTAAACTAGGATACTCTATTTTACATTTGTTTTTCTTGTTATATCCTGACGTTTTCACTATACAAAAGTAACAATCACTTGAATGATTTCTAGGCTCTCGTCAAATCATAGGTATACCAAATGGAAGTTTATCACGTGTTCCCTTGGTCCACATCCATAAACCCTCAACACACTGCTTACACACTTTGTGAGGGGCCCATGATTTATCTTGATCACCAATTTTCACTTTAAAATAGGCAAAATAGACTTGCCTGACAAATGTACTGGTGTTTGTCCTTTGACTGGGAATGCTAAAACTGCCACATATGTAACAAAACGAATCGGGGCTGTTTAAGCACTTACGACGTGAGCTAGCAAAGGTAGACATAAGGAAAAGTTTCAGTTCATATATAAATAAACACTAAACACTGCTGACCTTGTATATAAACAAGAACTCAGACTCCACGTCGGAATGGGCTGCGCCGTTTCAGAGCGACACACAACGTCTCACTACAGTCCAGACAAGTATAAACCTCTCGCCGTTCTCCTATGCGTCATTCACCCGGCGCCCATCGGAGAAGGTTTGTGTTAGCCAATAGGAGAGCAATAGCGCTTCCTATGATCCATGCTCGATTTCGTGGAGAGCGGTCACATTCTCATAAGGTGTAGAGATAAAACTTGACGTGGTAGAAGAAAACTAACTACAGTTTTGAAACCAGCATGCCTAATTAACTATAAAACAGCTCAAAAACCAAACTCAACAGAAATTATGTTAGAAATTGTTGCCCAGTGTTATTTGTCAGAACAAAATTTACCAGCTTTATCAAATTTAAGCTTACGCTCTATCTCATGTAACAAGCGAGATCCCCATAGGAACGGTCTTGCCCGCCATGATGGTACCGTGGGTATTGGGATTTTGCTGTTGAAACGATAGACCTACAAGTTTGCGCATCGATTAGCATTTAAGTAAATAGGAGAGATGGATGTGCGTCTTTGTAAAGTCTGTTTTGCAGTCGTTGGGCGAGGGTTTGTCACCGAACGTGAAAAAGGGCAAGAAGTTCGGCCTAAAGAAGAAGAAGTCGTCGAAAGGCGGCAGCGTCGACCTGACGATGTCCTTCAACCGGGCGTCGATGATCGATTCCGACAATACATCGCCGCTATCGGTTAGTTGGTTTCCGTTTCGGCACGTTCTTCAACACAGTAAACGTTCAACTCTATTCTAATTAATACGTTTGGCGCGTCGAAAAATTACCGCCGAACGTTTAGAAACGGTAGAGAATTATAAAATGGAGCTTTTTTCTATAGTTATCTTTTTCCAAAACTGTCTTATTTCTGTGTAAAATAGTACTAAAAGTCAGGTACGTTTGTAGTTCAATATTTAGCAAATTAAATGGAAAATGGTTACGGTGTCGCCTATATGTATTGATTTACGTATAGTTTATTTCAAATTATAAGAATATAACTGTAGACTTACAAGGCCTTTAATACTTTCATTGCACCTTCTGTGACGATAATAACCTGGCAATGCATATTTAATCTAGGGGCCGTATTGACTATAAATTACGGCCCTATAAGATAATTATATGTTTATGTATATATATTTTACAAACAGTATAAATTTACATAGAAAGCAATTCGATGTTACAAGTAATTAAAGAATTTACATATTAAATGAGATTTAAATGTACAAACAGGTAGTTACGCATATCGCAAATCATAATTCCATTTCTATTCAATTCACTTAAATTTTGTCGTTACGGTCCTCAGCAGTTTGTTTGCGTATTCAGGTAGTTATTACTAGAGTAACCTAAACTTGCGGACTCGCATAGGCGTCGGTATTACGGGTTAATATAAGAATACGAAAAATTCATAAATAAACTAAACCGGTAGAGAAGCAGGCATGTAGTGTCGACCTTGAATATAAATCATGTTAAACCGCGCTGAGAGAGATTTCGTTTTAGTACCGATTGAGCTGTTGCAAAGATTAGTCGAACGGTCAAGGTTATGTACTTACGGGTCGCTTTTGAAAATATAGCTGGTGTTTTTTGTGTGTTGTAGTATTATACCAAGTACATAATTAGTGTATCGTTTCATATAGAACTAATATTTACATACCTAAGAAAACAATGCCTCGTAATAGATTTGCTACTAATGTACATAAGTACGTGTCACTTTTTCCCCATTTAAAATATGACGGTAGTGCAGTTTTTTGCTTAATATGCAATGTTCGTTTGGCTGCATTGGACAGAACTGATTGCCAGAGGCATGTCAATGGTATTAAGCATATGAGAAATGCAAGAACTGAAATACCTTATACACTATTAATATCCGTTACCAATTCATCAATCAAATAAATGGAAGATAACTTTATTTGATTCCCAACTAAGACAGTTTCGGAAAAAAATATTACTAAGAAAATCTCTTGATTTGACAATTCTGTATTGTTTCTTTAAATTTGTCGGTAGTTTTTAAACGGGCCCTATACAGGAGATCCTAGCGGGAACTACAACTGTCGATATCTAGTAAAGTATGATTTAGAAAAATCTACCAATGCTGATAAAACCGGCCATAGGCCAGATCACCTAAAATATTTTGACTGGTGTTGCTAGCAAGGAGAATGTGCTCCTACTAACATTCAGAGGTTACTTTTAAAGGGAAAAAAAATCAGTATGCTTTTTGATAATTATAATTCCATATATACAGATTGGGAAAATGAGAAATTAGCTATTTCGGTATCCTCTCCTCGCTCTCTCGCCGTACATCCGAGAGAGTGTGGAGGGGACTGAGTGATATCCCAGCAATTCCATGCGAGACATGCTAGTCGACTACTGCGCGAAAAGCGCACGTAATAATTTGAAGTCAAGGTCGCCTGGAAATGAGGGTTTCGCATATTTATTTTGTTGTTGCTATGTATAGGGACAAACTCTGTACGAGTACCGAAGCGGATGCTCCCCCAAAACATTTTAGAACCGCCACCAAACGGAACCCTTGGAGAAATGTTGCAACTTGCAAACCTCTCTCCTTTCCTTCGCCAGACACGCTCACGTCAATCAGGAGATTTTAAGCTAACTCTCGTTTCGTCAGAGAATAAAAGCTTTTTTCAATCATTAACAGACCAATGTTGATGACTTCTGACAAAACGCAATCTTTGAACTTTGTGCTCTCTGGTAAGTAGTGGTTCCTTTGCCGGTCTCCTACTCCTTAATTCGGCTTTCTTAAAACGTCTTCTGATTATTCGAGACGATGTTACAACATTACGAACCGCTGATAATATTTTCTAACACATTACTAGAGCGGGCCAAATTGCGCCATCCAACAGAATCGGAATCAGGCGCAACGGCCGCTTATTGTAAATAGCGTATATGTGAGTCACAGCAGATATGTGATATTTCGAAATTAATACACAAGAGTAAAAAAATAAAAAGCTGACGCAATAATAATGTTTAGTAATTAGAGCGGATATATATATGTACAACGCTGAGGTGTTTTTATTTTCATTATGATTTTTTATTTGATTGAAAACGGTATGCGTTGTAAATGGGATGTAATAAGGAAATAACTGAGAAACTGAACGCTTTTTTTATTCTATTGTACTTAATAATGTAACTGTAAATAAAGATATAATAAATAAATTCTATCCTTCTTAATAATGCGGATAGGCTTGTTTAAAAAGTTGCACCATCAGATAAGTTTCCACATTTGCCTCGGTGAAGGATGTTCGCCGAGACGAAAAAATGTTCTTATATTTCGAAAACGACCGTTCCACGTCTACCGAAGTAAGACAGGCGTAATTAAAATAATCTTTAGACTTAGTCAAGGAATCTGCAGATGCCCCATCACACATTTGTCTTAATCTCGTGTAGTCCGGATTCTTTTTAAAACACTATCGAACTTAGCTAAAACTCGTCCACTTGTTGCATCGTTTATACTGTGTAACAATGTACTAACTTCGTCCACGACTTGCACTGATTCTACCAACGACAATCCAGAATTTTGCAAATTTTCTATCGCGTCTACTAACCCTTTGTAATTGTTGCTAATATTCTTTAGATGTGTTTCAACAGAAATATCGAGAAATCCCTTCTGGCTCATCCTAATAGCTCTAGCTTCGGCAGGGACGAATTGCAAAATAACGGATTTGACTTCTTGAAAATGTTCATTATAATAAAAAGCGGCTTTAACCACGTTCCCCAACGCGTAAGAATGGGCTGTGGTGGTTCTCGAATACCAGGGCATAACCTGTGGAATGCCCTAGTCCTCTTAGGACTTTTGAGAAACACTTTTTTTGTGTTTGCTATTAATGCATCCACCTCCGGGTAACACTCTCGAATAGTTTGTGCCACAAGATGTAAAGCATGGACTTTACACGTAACATGTAAAAGTCCTTCACACTTTTCTTTAAGGGAACGGCCTACACTACACATTGTTGCTGCACCATCGCTCATGAACAACAACAGTTGACTGGTTGACACTTGAAATTTTTGTAACGTTTCGAGAACTACGGCCGTAATTGCTTTACTAGTACACTGTTTTAATCTTCTGCTGGCTAATAGAATTGCAAAATTTGGTTTAATAGGATCTAATACGCGCACTATTATATTCAAAATAGAATTTTTTTTGCAATCTGTCGTCTCATCAAGACATAGCCACAGCTGTTTATCTTTTAATTCGGCTTTAATTCGATTTTCAATGTCCTCACGTATTCGTGGAATATCTCCGTAACGCTGTCCGAGATGGTAGTATCCACTCGGTATTGTATGTACCCCAGAATTTTCGAAATGCTTTTTTATCAAGTATACGAAGTGGTAGACCACATACCATAAACGTTAAAAGCAATTCTAATTGAAATTGCCGTTGTTGTGACACACCATTTCTTTTATTTCTGTGGTGTGCGCTATTTATATGTCTTTTACAATCACGTTTGCTCCAGCACAGTAGTTTCTTTTTACAAACTTTACAGAAAATTGTACTCCCATTGTAGTGTAAATCCACAAATTCACTAAGAAATTTATTAACTTTCGTAGGTAATGGCCGTTTATTTTTAATAGTTACGTTAGACATAATCACTAAAGCGAGCACACCGACGCTTGTTTCTAGTATGCCACGAAGTGGTGCAAAACGTAACATCTGCAGACTCGTTATTTGTTGATGAATAGAGCGCGTCATCCGTAAATGAATAAGCGCGCTGTTAGTTCGTAGCCGTCGATGAATGAACTTTTTTTTTGTAGTGGCCCACTGTGAACAACGCCCTATTTATCAACGAACACCCAAACTGCAGGTGTATATTTGCGCGTCTTCACGACATAATAGACAGTGGTTTTGGTCCTCGTCCTAATAATTACATATTTAAATTACCTATGTTTACATACATATATGCGCCCGGCAGCCTAATTGCGAACCTGGCGCGTGGCGCTCTTGGCCCGCTCTAGTTATTAAACCTTTCGTACTAGCCAATCAGAAATGAGAAAAATGTTATCCTATCTAAATGAACACTGTTTTCTTAAATGGAATGGACTATAGCGATTCTCCGGTTCCTAAGAGCGGATTGCCCCAGAAAACGGCGATCCCTTTGATTTGTACATCGTTTTCGTTGCAGATATGACATTGCAATTTTAAAACAAAATAGCATATGCTTGACATGTCATTAACAATTCACTTGGCTCTTGTAGGACAGTTATTTAAATTAGTGCTGCCATTCTTTGTTAAACTTTCCCTGTTAAAGTTCTGGCGCAGTAAAGTTGTTGATGATTTCTCGGTGTCACCGCTTGTTTCAGAAAAATCTTCATTATTTTACAAAGATTGCAGTTTATTTTAATATTTCTCATCAGCGAACCTATAAAAGTCACCCCTTCATATTTTGTTTTTAATTAATTCGTCACCAGTATAAGCTGCTATGTCAAATTAAACACCATATAAACACCTTACCTAATTCGCACACATGACCTCGCCAATAACCAAGTAGCTAGAACCAATTTTGCTAGCAAGGCGAATATATTCGTACCAATTTTCATTTTTAAACGTACCATATTTAACCATCTGTATATTAGATGGCGCTATATTTATTTTATACGACTTGCTATCAATTTCGTAAAATAAGCTCTTAATTATCCAAAATAAATAGAATAAGATTTCATATGAGGTACCAAACCACGGGTCATTCCATTTAAAATTTCTAAGGGAGGGGGTATTCGTGGGGGCGCAGATGTAAACGTCATAAGCGTAATTCATAAATTAAAACACGTCCTTTAAAAAATAAAAATAGATGTACCTTTTTCAAATTTTTAGTTTCGTTTTAGTTTCTGAAATATTTCAAGTGAATGGTTTAAAAAAAAATGACACCTTCGTTCATGCTTTTTCCAGATATCGACGGTTTCAGTGTCCGGTGGGATAACGGTGTATATCCACGCTACTGCGAACCCACCTACATCAACAAACACCTACGATCATACAAATAGATTCTTGCTTATTAGAGCTTTGGCGGGGAGAGGTTGCTATATGTATAGTGTGCGGTGGATTGTTCTCTTTAATTCCCTCTCCTTTTGGCGATTGTCGATTTGTTAATAATTCTATGTTTTCCAAGTTTGTACGATAAGCGTTGTTTTGTGTAGTGTTTTTTTTTTTTTCTTACTAACCTATATGTACGTTCTGAGCTGGGGAGTTATTCAAATTTAAGGCTATCGATTAAGATCGCATGCACGTTTCGATAATAATTACTATTAGACCGCATCGAATGCGAGAAGCTTATTCGTATAATGTTGGACGAATTGTATTTAGTTGATTTTATGGACGTTAATTCCTAATTGGCCGAAATATACGAATACTTCTTCCATTTGCGTGCTTAACACAATAGATGTCATATCCTATGTTACACATCTGACTAACCATGGAAATGCGGTTGACTTTTGTCATTCTTATTATTGTCGTAAGATTGTTCTTTGTACCGTTCCAGCAGAATACCAGTATTAGCAACACGAACATCAGCAATCTCGGCACCTTAACGGTAAATCAAGCTCTCAGCCTTCCCTGCGATCATTTCTCGAATGCCGACAAGCATTCGTACGGCGCCCCCGACAATCAGAACAAGGAGGATTTCGTCGCACTCGCCAAAAACGGTTAGTATCTACACTTACCGAGGAACCAATACGACTAACCTTCGATTATTACCTAATAACTAGGCTTAGGATGTTTTCGTACGCTCCAAATAATGAAGTTGTCACGTGCTTTCGTTCGAATGCGGTACACCCGTACTTATACAGGCACGGCCATTACCACTGATACTAGAATGGCCTCACAGCTCTTAGCTTTTTTGCATTTCTTTTTCAAGTTTTGAAGGGCTTCCGGTTCAAAGAGGATCCCAATCGTCAACTGAGCCCTTCTTCGCATCCCATTCGATTTTATTACGGGGAAATGAAGTTTCAAAACAAAAGCCAAACACGTAACCGAACACCGTTTTTTACATTATCCCACGTTTCCTTCGGCCTTCCTCTGCTTCTCCTCCCTTGAGTTCTTGCTTCCCATATTTTCCTTACTGGAATATCATTGCTCATTCTTTGCAGATGACCCCACCAGCTCAATTGTCGTTGCTCAATGAAATCTTGAGCAGTGATTGCGTTTGTAGATTTTCTCTGATTATGTCATTTCTTGGTCTATCTCTTCTTGTCACTCCTCTCACTCTTCTTAGGTACCTCATTTCAATCGCTTGTAGTTTGTTCTTTTGATGTTGACTGAGTACCCAGGATTCGCAGCCATATGTTAGTATCGGTCTATAAATTGTCCTAAATACTGTCATTTTGTTTTTTTTTTATACTTCCTTTTTATTTATAAGCCCTTTACTCATCGCATAGTATACATTATTTGCTTTTTGTATTCTGTTATTTATTTCCACATCATTATTACCATTTTCCTCAATCATAATACCCAGATGCTGAAATGTGTCTACTTGTTCAAGTTCTATTCCTTCTATATGTATGTGTATTTCCTCTTTTTCTTTTGCTACCATCATTACTTTTGTTTTAGATTTATTTAGTTTCATGCCTTTCTCTTATTACATTATTCCATATTATAAGGTTGTCCTGTAAGTTCTTCTCAGTATTTGCAGCAATCACCATATCGTCTGCAAAGGCACAATCTGAAAATTCGTCTGGTTGCAGATTTCTGTATCCTATGTATATTGGTTTGGTGCTTTTATTACTTTCTTTAATAATCTCATCCATGTATATAATGAATAACAGTGGGCTAAGGCCTCCTCCTTGTCGTACGCCTTCATTGGTCCTAAATATTTCTGATTTCATGATGTCCTTTATTATGTAGTTGTTGGTCATCTTGTTACTAACATTTTTTTTCTTTAAGGTGTTCCAGATTTCTTTTCTTGGTACTCTATCAAAAGCCTTTTCCATATCCATAAACGCAAAGTATGCCTTATTATTATATGTCAGAGTTTTGTTTATGATTTCTTTAGTTGTGAAGACGTGATCCTGAGTGCTTCTTCCTTTTCTAAATCCGCTTTGTGAATTTGACAATGCTGCTTCTGTTGTTATTCTAAGTTTTCTTTCTATTATTTCTTCCAAGACTTTGACCACCATACTAAGTATAGTTATTCCTCTGTAGTTACTACAATCTTTCCGATTACCTTTTTTATAAATAGGCAGTATAACTCCTATCTTCCAGTCTGCTGGTATTTTCTCTTCATTCCATACTTTATTAAATATTTGTTTAAGCACCTCTTTTAGTTAGTCCCATCTTTTCGAACATCTCTCCAGTTATTTTGTCTGTTGGAAATAATTGAACCATTTTTGAAAAGAGAGGACCCAAATATGAGAAAAACTTAACTCTAAGGCACTTTGCGCTCGTCTCCGACCTCCTTGATGTGGCAATCCTCTTCACTTCTTTCCTATAATCTATTCGTAAACTGTTTATCTTTTTTTTTACATCCTCCCTCTTGTTGGCCACAGGCTTTATTTTCACCAGAAAGGGTATGAGTCGGTCAAGAGCTAAATGTCTTGCTGTTTTCTTCAAGTATATTGGGTTGGTTGGATTCCACAGTTCTGAGGATAATTCATATTACTCGATAAAGTTCCGAATGCCATCCTGTTCTATCCTCATGGGGACCGCATGAACCAACGTCAACATCGCGTAGGTCAACATCCTCAGTAAAAAAGGGGTCGGTCATTGTCGATCCTCCTAGAGCGCGATGTGAACTGAACTGAGCATTGATAGAAATATTGACCATTCCTTACACGGTCAGTAATATTGATCGAATCCCCTCGAATTTCCATTATTGATGTCCGAATAACAAAAAATCCGGATTTTCTTCAATACTCCATCAATATCGAACGCCAACCCGCTTTTTTCACTTCACACGATGAATATTATTGTCAATGGGATAAGGTATTGTCAATATTATTGGCCGTGTAAGGTCGGTTTAAGTGTCGAAGTTTCACGAAACGCCTAGCAGGGATAGGCAGGTTATTTGCGGTATTTGTACTAGTTAAAAGAGGCCTCTTTCAAGTCCTTTATTGCAAAATAAAACATAAACCATTTAACAAAATTAAACTGTCTCCCTTCTTAACAAGAAAGTTTAAAATAGACGGATAAATTAAATGCAGAGGTTATTTATTTGCTTATGGTCCAGTTTTATGGCACCATTTTGTGTACCCTTGTCTACGAAATAACGATTAGAGGGGTACGGCTTCTCTAATGGATAAAAACTTTGTTTTACTTGTAATAAATTAGAATGTGCTCCACTTCTTGATTGATCTAGGCTGTTCAGAAAATTTCCTTTGTTAGCGGATAAAAGGAAATTTTCTAAACAACCTAGAATCTCTGGAAATTTTACGTCAGCAGTTGTCATTACAGGCAACTTTCTATTAATGCGCAACTAAATTTTGATGCAACCCCTACTTTTGAAGTTTTGTTGAGTCCATAGTTGTCATAAATGGTATGACAAGTTTCGCCATGTGACCATGACAATTTAAAAGCAAGCGAAACGCTTAACACATTTTAGTGAAAGGATCTGTCTGTCACATCTTAAGGAGTTCAAATAAGCACGATCTAGAATCTAATCGGATTTGAATTTTCTTCTGTATATACAGTACCGTCTTTTTTGGTACAAATGTAGGGCAATAATTATCTAATATTGGTGTTTCGTAAAACGTTTGATGTATATTGTTAATACATTGGCGTTTTTGTACGAAAACGTTCTAAGCCTACTTATAAAATATTACACAAATGATGTACACCGAAGATATTCCGGCTCGTTTTATTCAATCTGTATGCATGTACGTCTTTCCTCTTTTGGTGTTGGTATTTTGTTTGTTATATGAGATCGTTTTGAGCGCAGTGATGGCCGGGCTGAAAAGCGTCGCCTCTAGCTTGTCGACGGAACGCGACCGTCTGAAAGCGGCGATCGACGTGGAGAGTGGTCTGCAAAGTATGTCAATTGGCGTAAGTCCTGCGGTTGTGGCTAGTCTCAAAGCTAGTCTCAATCAGGCCTTGCAACAAAACACTGAACTGAAAAACAGAATGATGAAAGTGCATGATGTTTCAGACTTGAACGATTTATCGTCGTTGGATCCAGTATCTGATACAGTAAGTACCTTACGCTATCGTTTCCATCTTGTGGGGGTAGTCCGAAAAGTTTCAAGCCTCAACATGAAGATGTTGGACGCTCAATTGTTTGAGAATCGTTTATGTCAGTCTATGTAAAGTCAGTTTCTGTAAAAATAGAAAAAATGCAATATCGATTCGTCACTAAATCCTAGCATTTGGGCAGATGGATTTCAACGTGGTCGTACTATAGCCTAGGCAGCCTTACTTTCGATGCACGCCATTGATCGTTAATGCCATCACATACGACGCTGTTGTCGTCTGTCATTGAATATAAATATTAGGTAATGTTATTTATCATCCTGAGCTTAACGTCGAAATTGGATGAAAAGATAGGCAACTACATTTTACAAAAAGTAACCCTTTATTCACTTGAGTATTGCTGTAATTAATACTGGCATGCAATTCTGGTTGCATGCTCTACTACTGACAAGGGAAGATCCCGAACCCGGAAATTCAAAAAAAATTGAAACTTTGGGAATATATAGAACATATATAGGTGTGCAATACACAATTTTTTTTTTGTGCGGACATTCACTTTTAAGGGGTGAAACACCCCATCGAAAATTAACAGATTTTCAATTTTTTCCATACAACTCCAGCAAAAAAAGAAAGATAGAAGATAGGTGTAAATGCAATAGTTGCAGCATACATCAAGCTCTTTCAAAATATGTGACTATCATATATACAGGGTGTTCCATTAAGCCCTGCGCTTACACTGCTGGTGTTTTTGTAACAATACAAAGAAAAGTTTAAGATATAATCTGTGTGACTTTTAATTTTATTTAAAACTGTATAGGTGTTACAATATACAGGGTGTTCCTAAAGTAAATATCACCATATCCTTGGTTATATCTAACAGAACTTCATGTACTATGTTATTATATATAGGTATATATATTATTGAATACTTATTGCAAGGAATGATCTCAATCCCACAAATTTAAAATATGAAATTTGAGAATATGTAAACCACATGCAAAGTTAATGAAATTTACTGTATATCTCTGCGGTATTATATTGATTAGATAACACATTGTTTTGTTTGGTAATTACATTCGAAGTTTTTATCTACTTGTGTAAACATTTTTCTTTTTAAGTCAATAATCAACCAAATGCAATGATAAATGATAACATTGCTTATATAAATTCCCCACCTGATATTAATAGTATTTGTTGTTAGATTGTGTAACAAACCTGTGGTGTTGAAAATGGTTGTCGTAAATACTTTAAATGTAATTCGCTTGCTCATGGTAACGTTTGACGTTGCCAATAACAATAATCTAACACCTGTGAATAACCACGAAGTAGAACTACACGACATAATAAAGGATATGCTTCTTGACGTTCAAAAAAATACTTCATTTTCGCTGGAAATTGACACAACACTGGAATTTTTGAATCCAGTTTGACCACATTCCGTAGACTTCGTAGATGATGAATACGCACCTACACGCGAAGAAGTTCTAGAAGCGATGGAAGCTGAAGATGAACAATGTGTTCCAGAAGAAGGCGGTATTGTCACTTTAGAATATAAAACCAAGGCTGTGGAATATTGGAAAAGTGGGAAAACGAAGCGACTTACGTTAGCAACCGTCCAAAATAAATTTCGAAAAGTTTCAACTCTCCAACAATTGTACAGGTAAACAGTGAACTCCATTTAATATAACTACGATTTGTCTTAATTTTCTTTTATTTGTTCTAGATGGGAAGAAACAGTAAACCGGGGAGGCACACGACGGGAAAAATTGCTACAAATTTCGGAATCCGTTTATAATAACTTTGTGGAGAGTATTGATTGAAGGGTGATATTATTCATGATTTGGACATTCAAAGATGGGCTTTGCAAGCTAATCAAGGAATACATTTAGAAAACTTTAAAGCATCCCGGCATTGGGTCTGGAATTTTAAGAAAGCATATAGAATAGTTTCAAGAAAAATAAATAAATTTATTACGCGATCATATGGTACAGATTCCGAAAAGCTAAATGAAATCGCTTCAACATTTGTTAGCCATGCAAAAGATCTCATAAAACAAGTCGGAGAAGATAATACATTCAATGCCGATGAAAGTGGCTTTGATCTAGAGCTTCATTCTGGTCGCACGTTAGCTGTGCAGGGTTCAAAAAGTGTTACAGCAGTTGTGCAGTCAATATCCGCAACAACACATAGTTATACCATACTTCCCACAATATCAGCTTCTGGAAAACTTCTTTCCCCTCTATTTATTGTCATGAAAGAACAAAGTAGTAGCTTCGGTCCGCGTGTAACACAGTCTTTGTTTCAACCGTGGAATGTTTATGTTAGGGCTTCAACGTCGGGAAAATTAACAAAAGAACTGTTTAATGAATGGCTCACCCGTGTGTATGTGCCAAATGTGGGAGCTCAGAGCGTGTTATTCTTGGACTCTTGGACTGGTCATTGTCCTGCTACATTGCAAAAGAGTATACTATCAAGCAAACATGTTGAAATATTGACGATACCGAAAAAAACTACGGCAGTGATACAACCACTAGATGTATATGGTTTCCGCATATGGAAAAATTTTGTAAGAAAATTTTCCGATCTTGTGCTACTGTTTGGTTATGATATTGTGTTGCATGAACGCAATAATGTTATCAAACTACAGTCCCTTATTCACAACCAACTTTCGGCACCAAAGTATCACGATGTATTTGCTTATGCTTGGTATAAAAGCGGATACATTGATCAAAAACCAAATAAGTTTGAAAATCCGGTAGTTTTTGCTTTTAGACAACAGGATTTTATACATCCTGCTAGGTGTTCCATATGCGGTAGCCAGGCCATCATACGATGTGCGTGGTGCAACGAAGTCCTATGTTTTAGACATTTCTTTGAAGAATTTCATCACCATACAGAATAATTATTCAGTAGCCAGTATTTCACTACATAATAGACATGACCAAAAGATGTAAAGTGTTATCTATAAACATTTCCTATATATCCTATACTTTATGACTAATCAGCTAATCACATATAAATTATTTTGATGTACTTATCAATATTTGTATTGCTTAAAATGTTAAAAATATGATATATTTGTTATCGCTTAATAAAATCGATTAATTATAAGATATAACTTTGGTCTAAAATACTAACCTTTTCCTCTTACAACAGCGAGTGATTAAATCAAATTAAAGAATTGAATATTACATATGTCTTTTACATATTTCCGAAATCAATACTCTTACTGTTATTATCAAACAAAACAATGTGTTATCTAATCAATATAATACCGCAGAGATATACAGTAAATTTCATTAACTTTGCATGTGGTTTACATATTCTCAAATTTCATATTTTAAATTTGTGGGATTGAGATCATTCCTTGCAATAAGTATTCAATAATATATATACCTATATATAATAACATAGTACATGAAGTTCTGTTAGATATAACCAAGGATATGGTGATATTTACTTTAGGAACACCCTGTATATTGTAACACCTATACAGTTTTAAATAGAATTAAAAGTCACACAGATTATATCTTAAACTTTTCTTTGTATTGTTACAAAAACACCAGCACCATTAAGCCCTGCGCTTACAGCAGGGCTTAATGGAACGCCCTGTATATATGATAGTCACATATTTTGAAAGAGCTTGATGTATGCTGCAACTATTGCATTTACACCTATCTTCTATCTTTCTTTTTACTGGAGTTGTATGGAAAAAATTGAAAATCTGTTAATTTTCGATGGGGTGTTTCACCCCTTAAAAGTGAATGTCCGCACAAAAAAAAAATTGTGTATTGCACACCTATATATGTTCTATATATTCCCAAAGTTTCAATTTTTTTTGAATTTCCGGGTTCGGGATCTTCCCTTGTGAGTTATCAATACACAAATTGGTTTTTGAAAGATTACTGGCGCAAATAAAAACATTGTAATCAATTGAAAGGTTACAGGGTCTCTTGGCCCCTCGGCCTATCTACGGATGTTCTCAACCGACCAGCGGTTCAGCTCATATCAGATGAATCCTAATCAACCAGAATGATGCCTCTTTTATATGTGTCACGAAACGCGCAGGCTCCTCCCACTCGTGTTATTATGTGCGCCAATAATAATGCAGGAATAGATGCATTAGCTATGACGTAAGCGAGATGTGCTTATATAAAGGGATTAATTGCTAAGAACAGCAATTAACTACGGATAAAATTCAATTCAAATATGACCAAATTGTAGAGCAAGACGAGTACTATCATTAGACTGAGTATTGTTAGAAAACTAGGAAGAAAATAGAGATTCCAGGAGCCTAGAAATGGAGCGTAAGACGTTCGGTTATTGAACGAAGCAACTACAATTAACGAATATTTTAATGAATTATGAATGTAATTCAAATTAATTGCTACCATATGTAAGAATAGGGTATATTGAAGGTATTTAGTCGCGCATAATTTTGAAATATACAAATATTAGGTATTTTATTTAGAAATAAACATTGCAATGAAACACATCTCATGCAAATACGATGATTCGGGAACCACTACGCGTCACCGAAAACGGTTGGGGATATCGTAGTTCGTTAGAATGACGTTGTTGTGCGCTAAAATAACGCTGTTTAAAGTAATTCAAATGCATTTTTGCTGGGAACGCAAATTAGAATATAACAAACTACTATTTGGACGGATTAAAGAGATAAGAGCATCGCTGGGAAAAGTTGGAGACTTACAAGGAGGCTATGTTGAGAAATAAAACTGAATTTGATACAAAATACTCGTTTTGGTGTTAGGTTGGAAACTTTTCAGATTACCCTCATGCGTACAGTGTTGTGTATCTGTTATCGCGAACAGGAGAGATCAAGACAGACGATAATTTAGAAGCAGACTAGAGCGGTTTATCATTTGATAAGTACAGTACCGTGCAATCGAATTAGGGCCACTTTGATTTTATACAAATATTTGCTATGAATATTATAATAACCAAAATTTCTAAATATTTTCAGCAATAAAATGTTTTTAATTGTATTTGAGATAATCCTCTTAAGTAGGTATAAAATTCTCGTTATTATAACCCCCACCAAATATTCCTTTCTATCTAAGGTACGTTTAGGGTCTGTAATCGGTGACTGGCTTTACCTGCTTCAAGTTAATTTACGTGTAGTTTTGATGGTGTAAAGTGCAAGTATTATATTTTCATGCTATAATATTCGTTTTACATGTTGTTTTAGTGTAATTAAATTGAAATTTCGTGACGTTTAGTTTTCTTTTTTTATTGATAAATTTTGTGAAATGGGCAAACGTAAAGACATTTGAAATGAAAAAAAAACAAGAATTCAAGTGTTATTAGAGACGGGGCTGTTTTCGCATCGGGAAATAGCCAGAAGAGAACGAGTTTCTCGTCAAACAGTCGACAGGGTAGCGATGTCAAAGAAAGAAAATTTACCAGCGACTTCAAGTGGTCATTCTCATTTCAAAACTTCGCCACGGGAAGACAGAATTATCCTAAAAAGGGCATTAGAAAACAGGCAACTGTGTATTAAAGAACTTCAGCGTATATTACAGGCTGATAATATAAAAATATCAGATCGAACATTAAAATCGCGCTTATATGAAGCCAATATCAGAAGTAGACGCCCTGCAAAAAAGCCGAAACTTACTTTAAGGATGAAAAAGGCAAGATTGCAGTGGGCGCAACAGCATTGACATTTTACTGTTGAGCATTGGAAAAAGTATGTATCAATATTTTATGTATATTTTCAAAATTTGGAACATTTTTAGTAAATTCGAAAATATATTGAAAATTTCTGTTTCTAACGGTTGTTTTTAGTGACGAGTCACGGCTAGAGGTTGTAACTGAAGTTGCTCGTTTCGTTAGAAGAAGACCATCGGAACGATATGATGAAAGCGCAGTGGTAAAAACAGTGAAACATCCACCGGCAGTCATGATTTGGTCCTGTATATCAGGGGAAGGGCTTGGACCGCTTTATTTTGTTATTTTGTAACGGGTACCATGAATCAAATTCAATATAAACAAGTTATGGAATCAATCTTAATCCCGTATATGACATCTTTAGACCCTGAAAATTACTCTTACACATTTATGCAAGATGGTGCACCGTGCCACAGGGCAAAAACAATTCTAAAAATGCTTTCAGCAAGAAAACTGAAGATATTGCCATGGCCAGGCAATTCCCCCGACCTGAATCCAATCGAAAATGTTTGGAATTCTTTAAAACGTACAGTTTATGCATCTCCCAATACGACAGTTGACGTTTTGAAAGCAAACATAACAAATAGCTGGCAAAATAATGCTCACCTTAAAGAAGTTACAGCAGCGTGTATAGCAAGCATGCCAAAAAGAATTGCTGCTGTCATAAAAGCAAGGGGTTGTTCGACGAAATATTAATGTACGTGTTAATATAAATATATATATACAAATAATAAAAATTGTTTTTATCAAACGTTGATACTTTGTATTATTTATTAAACTAAAACTCAAATTTATATAGTGGCCCTAATTCGATTGCACGGTACTGTACATATGATCTGTACAGGATGTTTCATTTTCAACGTTTTTACAAAAAACGCGATCACCATATTGAAGTTTATGATCAAATCTCGATTTGTAAGGGGGAAATTTATTGTAGTTAAAATTCTGTGAATTCTCAGTGGCCTCATGACATATGCGCAATACTGTATAGCACGATTTCTAATTGAATTTATGATAGGTTGCTGTAAGTGCGATTTTGTCAATAAAAAGGGCGTTTCAATTTCCATTTGTGCGTCCGTCAAACGTTTCGCATTCGTTTATACGTGTAAAAATTATGATCATTATGGTAATGTGCGACTAGCGCTTTATTTCCGTAACTGCATGCTTGTTTTGGATGTTGTATGTTTCTTAGAAACGTCCGTAACGATGTGTCTATTTCCTTTCTCGCTTTCTTCGATATGTATGCGTTGCGGCAACGTTGAATATATCTGTCGTTAATCGTCGCCCTTTTGATCTCTTCTTGCAGCATCGTCAATTCAACAATTCACTAAGTTATAGCTCATCGTGTATGAGCTGTAGCGAATTCTTCGACGCGGAAGATATTGCCGGCGAGAAAAACGCCGCCGCCGCAGCCGTTGGCGATATCGGCGACGAGAATCAAGTGGAAGATTTGGAAGCGGAAATACGAACGAGGGGTTCGGACAGCAGCAGCGAGGCGGGCTCGTTGAGCAGCGGCGAAGGTAGCATTAGTTCCGAATCGGATCTGGGCGCCGACTACAATCAAACCAATAATCTCTCGGAAATTGAAGGTAAGCGTCGTCGTCGCTACATATAATAAACTCCATAAAATCAATTGCTTTATTTGTGCTTGTTAGTAATTATCCGCGCAAGAAGCAGCTTTGAAAAAAACTAATTTTTTCATGGAAGCTTCAAAGAACAGGATTAAACGAGTATAAAATGGAGAAATCTATGATAATTAACTGCCACAAATTCACTAAATTGCGTACAGTTTTCATCAAGGTTTCTTTGTAGTAATTTAAAAATGATTAGAAAGAGACGGTGCAGATATAATTACTTAAACAGGCTAAAATAATGTAAACGGGCCTAAATTTCCTAACGGGCCGGGCCGGGTGAGCCTTGTGCCGAGGTAATGAATGCAACGGGCGGGCCTACTCCATGCTGTAACGGGCCACGGGCGGGCCGGGCCGTGAAAAATAGACCCGTGCAGTGCTCTACCTCGAATACAGATTTATTGGTTAATTTTATACCTTAAATTATAACTGTATGTCTTATTTGCCACTTTTTGTATATGTTATGTTTTAATTAATCTTACAAACTCCTCAATGACGCTTGGAATTGGACCCTATCAATCACTAGAATGGACAGGCAAAAAGTTAAAAGGCTGCCTTAATTTATTTCTTTATTGCTTAATTGCCAATTAAACTGCTGGCCAATTAAACAATAAAGAATTAAATTAAGGCAGCCTTGTAACTTTTTGCCTGATCATTAACGCTGGCCACGAGCGGTACCGCGCATCGGCGTAGAATCAGTTCGGACCGAGAGGAACGGTAGTATTACTTCGTCTGCGGAGCAGTACGGACATTTTCGCTGCCGGTCATTTGCGCAATTGTTTATCTGTCCTAGAAAAATTATGATTTCGTCAGCAAAACGACCGCGGTCGGACAAACTTCGAAAATTTATTGCAGAAATTCCAGACTTAATATATGAAGGTGCTAAAATTAAATGTGTAATCTGTAAAATCCCGTTAATGTGTTGGTCCAGACAACATTGTCTACGACACGTAAATAGTGAAAAGCATGTCCCAAAAAGAAATTGCGCACGAGACAATGAAAAATTTATATTTAATTTATGCGTTACGTTTATTGCATGTAATATACCGTTTAATTTACTAGACAAGGAACCATTTATCTGCTTTTGGAATAACTATTCGGAGTGCAAATTACCAAGTCGAACATCGTTACGAAGAATTGTGCCATCTGCGCGCGAACATATTGAACAAAAAATAAAATCGGAGTTGAAAGATCAAAAATTGTGGTTATGTGTCGACGAAACAATAGATCGGCAGAAACATTCTGTTCTTAATGTAATTGCACGCAAATTGGAACCTCATCAATCGGCACCTTCAATTCTATTAGTCTCCAAACGAATACAACAGTGTACTGCCGAAGTAATTTCAAAGTTAGTGTTAAATACATTGGACAAGTTTGAACTTTCAACAAACCAACTCTCGATGTTAGTGAGTGATGGTGCTGCAAACATGCTTTCTGTAGGCCTCTTAAAAAGCATTCTGCTAATTTGTTACACATTACGTGTAAAGCAGTATTTGTCAAATCACCGAAACGTATTCGCGAATTTCACAGACTGTGCCCCCGTATACCAGAACCACCAGAACCTATTCTAACTCGTTGGGGAACATGGTTACAGGCCGCGTTTTATTATCATAAATATTTTGACAATATTAAGAACGTGGTTTTACAATTCGATACAAAGGAAGCTGCCGCTATCCAGAAAAGCCAGTCGAAATTTCAAGATAGTCAGGTTAAAATGGATTTAAAAATCATTCACGACAATTACTTCGGGCTAGCAGATGCAATAGAAAAATTACAAATTCCTGCGGCGCCGTTAGAAGAATCTCTACAAATAGTGCAACATGTTCACGCACAGCTATGCGCGATTGAAGACGCAAAAATGTTTCTGTTCTAGAAAAATTTGAAAGTGTTTTTGAGAAAAATTCTGATTTTGGCACATTAAGACACATTTGTGAAGGTGCGTCAACAGAATCGTTAAGTTATTTGAAAGATTATTTTACTTACGCAAATATTACGTCACTAGATGTAGAACGTTCGTTCTCTGCATATAAACGCATTTTTTCCTCATGCTGTACTAGTTTTGCCGAAACAACAGTTGAAACATATCTAATGTTGCAGATATTTAACAGACATTATTCACTTTGTGATTTCACGGAGGACTCTTAAAATGGTAAGTGTTTGAGCACGTGTTATTTAATTTTTATTTAAAAGATGAGCGAAATTATTTGCGGCAGCAAACATCTCTATTAGCAGAATAACTCTAGTAGAACGCGAGGCCTGGTCGACTCTATGCTACTGCGCGGTACCGCTCGTGGCCAGCTTTACTGATCATTTTTGTGATTGATGGGGTCCAATTTCAAGCGCCTTTGAGGAGTTTGTTAGTTATGAATAGAGCCCGGTAACAGGGAGCCGAACCATAGCCGTACCTGCCTAGTATACAAAAACAATAGTAAGAAAATAGAAAAGAAATAACAGAACTAATACATAATTATAATATGTGAAAAGTTATTTTATTTTCGGGATTTATATTTTTTTGTTGACAAGTCTTATTTCTTCTTTGATCTATGAGATAAATAAAATTTATTGTTATTATTATTGTAATCAAACGTTGCGAATTGCGTGTACGCATTTTTCATTTCCCTTTTCCCGTTAGGCGCTAGTTCACAACAAGGCCTAACCGGTCGCCGTACCACCCTACCGTTCCCCCGTCCGGACACCGAAGGCCTATCGCTATGGAATCTGCTGTGCAAGAACATCGGCAAAGACCTCTCCCAGATAAGCATGCCGGTCGCGCTGAACGAACCGCTCAACATGCTGCAGCGCCTCTGCGAAGACCTCGAATACTCGGAGCTGCTCGACAAGGCGGCCGACATCGACGACCCGTACGAACGGATGGTGTACGTCGCCGCGTTCGCCGTCTCCGCCTACGCAAACTCGTACAGTCGCGCCGGCAACAAACCGTTCAATCCGCTGCTCGGTGAGACGTACGAGTGCATACGCGAGGATAGAGGCTTCCGCTTCATCGCCGAACAGGTAAGGCGAACGGCTAACGAACGAAAGAAGCTTTTCGTCATCTCCGATTTCCCGGTTAGGTGTCGCACCATCCTCCGATCAGCGCGTGTCACGCGGAGAGCCGTAACTTCACCTTTTGGCAGGAGGCGCGCATCAAGACGAAATTCTGGGGCAAGAGTATGGAATTCCAGCCGATGGGTCAGGTGCACGTGCTGCTGCCGAGGACCGGCGACCTGTACTCGTGGAACAAGGTGACGACCTGCGTTCACAACCTGTTCAGCAGCCAGCGCTGGGTCGATCAGTACGGCGAGTTGCACATCACGAACGGGCGCATCTCGTGCAAGCTGACGTTCGCGAAGGCCAGCTATTGGTCGGCCAAAAGACACGAGGTGAGATACATTAGCATATTTGCACTCTTTATCATTTTACGTTTGCAACGTAAAGCGGCAAAATTCATGATGACATGTAGTTTTTGTTTTGTTTCCGGTTTCTTTTTGGTACCAATTTTGTATGTTTGTCTGGTTTCTTGTTTTTATTATGTTTCATCCTTCTATTTACGTCTACCACTTCATTGGACATATAGATTTAACTTCATGATTTTTTTTCAATATATCTATGCTAATTTTTATTTTTATTTTAATAAAATTTTCTCTTAGACAGCAAAGATTTGTTTATTTATCATTATAATATAGTTATTAATAGATAACAGTAAAAGAATAATAGCATTTATCACCAAATATCACAATAGTACAATTGCAAACACTAAATTACATTGTAAGAAACTTTTTCGCCAAAAAAGAATAAATCACTTGAGCCTGCGGAAGCAGAAGGCATTCTTCCTCTCAGCCCATAAAATGAACTCGAAATTGTTAAAAAAAAAATAGATAAACGTTGCACATATATACAGTGTCTTCATTTGAAAACTTCCCAGGCGGCCTACATCGAAACTAATAAAATTATTAAAAATGCAAGGATAGGTCAATTTTTTTTTCAAGGGGGAACCATTTTGATTAATATATCATGATACTAAACTTACTCCCTTAAGCCCTCCCACCCTCCAACATAAAAATCTTCAATGGGATGATACCATTTGTGACACATTGTTGGAAAGGTACTTCCATTACGAATTCAGTAGTATATCTTACTTTGACATTTGGTCAAGTTCTGGGGATTATAACAGAAAAAATATCATGCTAAACAAAAATTGTAAAATTAGAAACCTTTATTAAAAAAAAAAATGTTCAAATTGTGCACCATTTTGTTAAAAACAATAATGTAGCCTATTTTCAAATGTAGGTAGTGGGCGCTGTTTACAACGAGAGCGGCGATCCGGTGTATCGCCTGTTCGGAAAGTGGTCGGAGGCGCTGTACTGCGGCGTGGCGCCCGCGGCCAAGTGCATCTGGCGCGCCGGTACGATGCCGCCCGATCACGAACGCTACTACGGCTTCACGCGCTACGCGATCGAGCTGAACGAAAGAGGACCGGACGCGCACTTCCTGCCGCCGACCGACACACGCTTCCGGCCTGACCAGCGTGCGCTTGAAAACGGCGACCTCCAGCTGGCCGAAACGTTGAAGATGCAATTAGAGGCGGCGCAACGGGACCGGCGGAAGAAGCGCGAAGAGAGGAACGTCGCTTACGAACCGCTGTGGTTCTCGCACAAGAAGGACGAGAAGGAGGACCTGTGGGAGTACAACGGCAAGTATTGGGAGGCGAGGAAGAATCGCGGTTTCATCAGCATGCTCTTCGAGCCGCTGTGGTAGCCTTACCGGATTAGCACGGAGGAGAGCGGGAGAATAAGAAGGAGAAGGATAAGCAGGACGACGTCCTATGGTTCGGAGACGTGAAGGAGGGAAGCCGGAAATCGATCGACCGATCGCCGTTCGGGCGTGGATTACTTGTCTATAAAAAAAAGAATAAAAAAGAGAACGTTGTTCAGAGCATTCGGTAGTCATAAGATGTTTTAAAAATAAAAATATATACATATACGATATTAAAAGTAAAATTTTAAAATTAAACCTGAAAGAAAGAAAAAGCAAGGAAAAAATGCTGCAATGCTGTTCGAATAATCGTATCACAATTTTCGTGTTTTAAGCTTGTAATCGAATTGTGTAATAGAAAAAGTGCGAAACAATATTGTAATCTGGATCGTTTTCAAATTTTTAGATACAATATTTCCTATTTTTTTAATATGTATCTGCGCATCCGAAATAATTGAGTTGGTTACATACATTACGTTATTGGTTGTTAGAGTCCGTTCAGAATGAGAACGGGACATTACGTCACTAATTTCTGCGCGGCGGGAAATCGAGAGAACACTTCATTGGCCCAGCGTTTACTAAAAATATAGAAGAGAAAATTTATAATATACGAAAATTAAAACCATTAACCCTTTAACTGCCGAATATAATTTATGCAACCTCTAAGGCCTGTGCTGAATTTGGGAAGTGCGAGAACGTGTGTACACGTACGTCGCACAATAGTTAGAACGCCGTACGTTTATTTACGGTTTTAGCAGACATGACTTGTACATCGTACGCATATCTACGTGCGTATCATAGTCGGCTTAAATGAGAAAAAGACTACTTTTGATATATTTAATCACGTATAAAAGAATACGTAACGTAAGATTTTAATGAAAAAAAAAAGAAGGAACAATGCATAGTCCAACATCACAGTCTCGACAGAAGTATCTACAATCTTTTCTTCTCCTTTCTCCGATTTCAGTGTGTTTACACACATGACGTATACGTTGAGGATTTACCTTTCCTCCAGGTACAGCAGGTACAAGTTGTGGAAAGTGACGCTGTTTTAGACGGGTGGGAATATCTCCTGAATGCGGACGTCCTTTTTTTTGGGACCCGTTCTGTTCCATACTTTGCAATTAGTTGTCGTATCAATTCCAATTGAAAGCTCTCCAAGGAAATGTGTTTCCCAGTTCTAGCTGTATGCATTGCATTGGAATTTATCATTGGTAGATCTACGAAATGAAAGAATATTTTCTTGTTTTGCGTATACATTCTGTCGAACTTTAGCAACGATTTTATCGACTGAGCCCATATTTTGATTATAGTCTATCACGCAGGCTGGTTTCTTGACAACCTGTCCAATATGGTCCCTTTTTGTTGTTCCTAGAAGCTTGTTCTCGTGTATTGTCGTCAACATATTTACAACCCTTTTATCTTTCCAACGGAATGCCATCATTATGTCGGTATGTAGCGATATAACATCACCCTTTTGTTTCGGGTCAATCATTTTAGGCATTCCCCTACGATCCTTTCGAACCGCTCCACATAAGTTAGTTTTATGGTCATGGAGATGTTTAGCTAACACTGGACTGGTATACCAGTTGTCGGTGTACAAACTGTGACCCCGATCCAGGTATGGTTCCATCAGTGCAGTTACTACTGCTCCCGAGATTCCTAAATTTGAATCCTTTTCTTGCAATCGAGTATTTGCACCTGTATATATAATAAAGTCTAAAACATAGTCTGCTTCAATATCAGTCAAAATAAATAATTTGACTCCAAATCGGTGCCTTTTCGTTCTTATAAACTGTTTGAATGACAATCTGCCCTTGTAGAGCACCGACGACTCATCAATACAAAGATTTCTGAATGGCACAAAGTTTTGTCGAAATGCAGTTTTTAGTTGATCAGTAATCATATCTAATTTACATAATCTATTTTCTGATTCGGGCTCTTCATTATTACAAAAATGGAGATGTCGCAAAAGCAACAAATATCTGTCTCTTGACATAACCTTCGAGAAAATCGGTGTATAGAGTAAAGGGTCTGTAGACCAACCAGGGTTGGCCTGATTTAAACCAATTGATTTTAATCATGATTTAAATCAGGCGATTTTTTTAATTACAATAAAGATTTAAATCAAACTAAGATTAAAAAGAAAACCAGCCAGGTATTTATAATAAGTATTTAATGAAACTAAAACAAATGAACTTATTTTAATCCACATTCTTTGTAATATAAATACAGATGTACAAAAAATATACACGTTTAGCTTGGAGGGTTACTTTGTTTATGTTTTAACTGCATTTTCATTATATTTAAATAGAAACACCAATTTTCCCGCTTTTTCTACTCCCAGTTTATTTCTTAAGTTAGAATGCACGGGTCCAAAAGTACTAAAAGCTCGTTCTAGTGAGGCTGAGGTTGAAATCGCACAAAGAAATGGTTTCAATAATGGCAGTTGTTTTTCAATTTCCGGCTCGTCTTTTTGTGATAGCCACCAATCAATTGCTTTTACGCTTGCTGTTACTTCTTCTGAGAACATTACATTTTTAAACGGATTGGAACGGGCATTAAATTTGATTGCTAACGGTAGCAATCCTGTGTTTCCATAAATCTCATTAATTGTTTCTAGAGCCTGGTCCTTTTCATCGGCTGATAATTTGTATTTTTGCTTGGATGGGTCCGACATATAACTTATAAAATGATATGATGTTAATGCCTGATCATATCGGTCTTGAAATTTAAAGTTTTTGTAGGGGTAATTCTAAATCATTCTCGAAAATATGTTGTAAATGTTTCCATTGTTCTGCAGCATCAGAAAGAGAAGCATGTTTTCTTTGCAAAGTATCAAGAGCAACTGAAATAGGTTTTAAAATATTCTTCTGCGGTCCGTTTAATGCCAATGTTGGAGATCTTTTGATAGATTGTAGCATCAATCTCACACTTATGTTCCTCGCAGATTTTCAGTATTATGTCCCATTGAGTGACGTACATCTGTAAGCAATCGGTAACACTATTCCATCTGACATCACTTGGAAGTACTAAGGTCTTGCCCCCTGCTTGTTTGAATTTTGCTCTAGCCAGATGATTATTACGAAAATACTTGACTATTTGGACTACGTTTTCTTTGATGTCCTTGATTTCCAAATCTTTGCAAAGCAGGTTCAAAATATGTGCAGAGCAACCATAGGTTATAATTTTTGAACTGGTTTTTTCTTCTAGAATTTTTCTCATACGGGTCATATTTCCTGCGTTGTTTGTAACAAAAGACTGCACAGAGCAATGGTATTTTAGTTTACATGAAGAAATTAGGTCACAGCATAATTCTGCTAAATATTCCGAAGTATGAGGCTTTCCTGAGGTATCAACGGTTTCAAAAAGGAACGCTCGTCCATCCTCCGTTGTTATTGTTGCACATATTACTGGTTCATTGTGGACGTTTGACCATCCATCAATTGATATATTAACGCACCCTCCAGTTAGTGAAGAAAAACAAATTTCTTTTGCTTCATCGTAAATTTCATCTAAAAGAGTTGTCGCTACAGCTTTTCGTGACGGCGGGATATATCCAGGTCTTAATAATTGGATGGCTTTTTTTACTTGCAAATTTTCGATGCATCTAAAACTAGAATTAGTTGCAAAAATTGCCTTTGCTATTTGTTTGTCAATTTTTTGTTTCTCAGATGTAGATGTGCGCATTACGAAACTACTCATAGTAGACTGGTTTTTCGCTTTTCGCCTTTTTTGAACTGACTCGTCAGAAGTTGTTGCTGTTGTTGATGAATACTCCCTGTTCCCATAACTTGACACGGAACTCGAAGCAGATGCCGTAGACGTACTGGCAAAACTCCTTAGAATCTCTAGTGTAGGTTGTCTTTCTGAAAAAGAAAAATAATATTTTAAATACCTGTCTGTTATAATAATAATATTTTTTTTCTAATATATGTAGGTCGAGCGCTGTTACAATTTAAAATTATTTTGGAACATTCAGTCAGGGTGTCTCTGTCTCAGAAAAATGCTACGTATCAAAGTTATATATTTTTTAATGGAACCACCTATTTTTTATTGCATATATGGACTACATGCAAAAAAATAAGTGAACTGTAATCAAGGTACCATATGTCTATTTTCCTTTGTTTTATATTGTATATAACTTTGATACGTACCATTTTTCTAAGACATCCTGTATGTTCCAAAATAATTTTAAATTGTAGCAGCGATCGACCTACATATATTAGAAAAAAAATATTTTTCAAAAATATTTTTGTTAAGTCGCTATCTTCCGACTCCTATATGGTGAATAACCCTGTACAATTTGAGTGTTTGGTTGCTGTTTTTGAAAAAATATAAACAGGTAAATAATAACGTTTTAGCCACTACCACACCAAACCAACACATTTTACTCGACCCACGTTTCGCTAAACAAGTTGCCCCATTTTAAGCTAAACCAAAACAAAAAGACTATAAAAATATAATAACTTTACTCGACTTCACCGTCCAAAACTTGAATAAATCAATAAAGTATTCTTATTTACCTGTTGGATGACTACATTGATCTGTTCGCACTTGTTCTTGTGGCTGTTTGCAAGTTTCATGGTGCGCTTTAAATCTTTGTGGCATACCTTGAAGTTCCTTTTTGCAATTTTTACAAATCGCCCTACATCCAGTTTTCGTTGGGATTGTTGATTTTATATAAAACTTCCATATATTTTCTTTTCTTCCAGCCATATTCACGATTCAATGCCACAGACTCAGATAAATTAAAAATTGCACTGTTCACTTCTACTCACTTAAACGACCACTTGTAAAATAAACCTGCAATATCGCCTTACAGCTTCTTATAGGGCGGAGCGGAAGCAAGCCGCGACAGGAATTTTCTTGTTCGGGACGCGTTTCGGCAGAAAGTTATTGTTATTAATAGGAAACATCCCAATAATTCTTAGTTTTAGGATTGAAAAATATAGTGAGGGAATATAATGTACTGTGAGAGATGAACAAATTTACTGTAAAAAGGGAAATTTTTAAGTTTCTTAAAAAAAAAAAAATCAGGATTTATTTGATTTTTTTATTTAAATCAGTGATTTTTGATTTTTTTTATAAAAATCATATTTTGCCCAACCCTGAGACTAACAATCTGTGAATTTTAGTTTTTAGCTGAAAGCATTGTTACTGCAATAAATAGATAGATCTCCTCCCAGTTTATTTCTTCCCATTTACGCAGTCTGGAATATTTAGCCATACCAGCAGTTTTTGTGACAAACTTATAAAATCTGTTTGTCTCCGCTGCAATTTTTCCGGCTAAATTAGTAAAGAAACACAAAATATTCTCTTATTTCCGAATTTTCATCGACCTCAGGGTTGTAATTGGTCAATACCGAATTAGCATTATCAAATGCATGACTTACAGGAATGAAATCATTATTAGTCCAACTAAAGCTTCGTGAATAACCTTTCTCGGCGTTGCTTGCGAGGAAGTTCTTCATTATAGCTTTCATCTTCACCGCTCGATTCATGTATATCCGATTCCTCACCTTCACTAAGCACATCAGACTCAGCATACGTAATTAGTTCTAGAAGTTGTTTAGCCTCTTTTTCAGTTAATCCAAGATAGCACGACATTTCCACAAATTCACAACTGCTCGAAAACACGACATAGATGTACGTGTGTAGTACATGACGCAGACATGTCAGATCACAATTCCGAATCCAGCAGATTACAGCCGAACCACACCCATGTCACCCCACCAGAGGGAATCCAGTACGTATATTTACGGAAAGAGCAATGATTTTGTGAAGTTCTAAAACGTAAATAAACGGACGACGCGTTATCGTGGAATTATTCCAAACCGTATATTTACGTTAGTAGCAGTTAAAGGGTTAATAATAGAGCTGTCGCGATTACGTTTACGTATCAATTCAATCGGCGTTATGAAACCGTTCCGTTGTTTAGTAATAGATGTCGTCTATGAGTTCTTTTCATGCAGCCAAGAAATATTTTCTTATTACAGCAGTACGCAAATATCGTGTACGACATTATTGAACAGTATTGCCGAGTTTTTTTTTTTATTATTATTTTAAATTGTTACTGCAGAGAATTAAACGATAGAAAAGATTGTTGGATTCATTAAAAGAATAAATAAATAAACAAACTTAATCTCATCGTGCTTTGTTAATGAGAGAAGCATACATACACATGATATATACGTGAATATATTTTAAGAAAAAGGAGAAAAATAAAAAGAAAGCCTCTAGGATGTACGTGTATTTATCACAAAACTTTCCAGATACAATAATAGTAATATATGATTTTTTTTATTCGATTAATTAAGCCAAATAACATAATTTACTTATTGCAATATTTTTATCAATCTTTTACTAGTTCCTGTTAGTTATTTTTATTTTGTAAAAAGCCTAAAATAGATGGACAAAATAATATGGATACTTAATTTTCAAGATTATGAATTCTGTATAACCTTTTCTGATCAAACTGTTGTTCTTCGTGCTACTTAATTAGGATTTTTTATTAATTAGACTCACGTTTTAGCACACCATTTTATTCTCTCTGATTACTTGACAACTGTTTTATTAGCTACCAACCAGCTACTAAAAAAACAAAACGCGGGAAATTCAATTCATGTTAACAGTCCCAAGTTAAAAATTATACACGTTGGTCCAGATACGAACGGGGGATTAGCTTTATGAATGGCAACAGCGCATCCGAGTCTCACTGAGAAATTCCATCCAGTCGCAGTATATCATAAAACGAGCAGCTCAATCACGTAATATAATTTAACGCCTTCTGACAAAATGTATTCTCAGATTACGTTAGAAAGTACAGTTTCTTATATTCATTTTGTTGCTGCTATGTAATATTACTTTATTAAGGGGAAAAATCTCCTAGCAATTTCGAACTTCACAGTACTTCTACTAATACCAATTTCGTCTGCAATTTGCCAGCTAGAGCAAGCTTCGCCTATTTCAACTAACGAAAAAAACCCTCACCTCTCTCTCCTCCCGCTCGGGATGCATTGGAGGGATTTCAGGCTATTCGTCTATTTGTTGACATTTACGGCGGCAATTCCCAAAATACCATTTAATGATCGGTACCATCTCTGCGGTTGTATAAACGAACATAATGTATTCGAAATCCACGATGTCTTGTTAGAACCTTGCGAGCGCACAGAAAGACCAAGAGTGCGTCAGATAGGCCTCTCAGATCGATGGCAGTTGCGCGCGGTGATGCTGGCCGTCGGAGACAAATGCAGGGATGCTAGATCGCGCCACGTACAATATATCTCGCAGCCCGGTGAGGTCTGAGCCAACATGTATGATTCAATACTATACTGCGTCACTGTTCAATATATCAAGATGCCTATCTTACTTCTTTCTCGAAATGTCAAACTGCAACTCGATCAGAAGACATGATCTGACATATGTGCATTCTCTTATCGTTTTTCGGCCTGCTGAATTGTTATATTAAAAAAAAAAACATTCCAATCGAAGATGATAATTTATAATCAATATCATAGTGACTTGCAGGATTTTTAAAATCTATTCCCTCAGGTTTTCGTGCGAAATATGCTTGCGTTAACTGTAGCCGATAGCGTGTTATTCTTTCTTTGTACATTCAATCCTGCTATTAAGAGACGTAGTCGAAGAATTGTTCGTCGTCCTTTACTTTCTCTTCAAAATAAGCTAAACATGGTGAATAATAAAGTAAAGTATACGTTACGTTCACATACGCGAAGGTAAAAAACAGATTAAATAATTTTATTTTATGCAATAGCGAGCGCCAATCATATCTTTTCAGATACTTAATTTCATTAATGTCCTTATGCTGTAGTTTATTTTGATTTCTCTACTTTATACTGTTTATTCCGTTTTTATTATATATTTTTTTAATCTTTTGTGCTCGATATCACCTGGTTTCGAATTTCACATAACCAGTACTTTGTCTGTGATTACAGTTATTGTTATTAATAAATTATTGGGCTAACTAATTAATTGCTGTTTTTATTTTTTTCCAATTCCTTTTATGTACGATCTGTATACCGGGTGTTCTTAGAAGGTAATTTATTGGAGATAGATTTAAAAAGTATATCTACAAATAAACCAAAATATCGCTTGTAACATTGAATCTGGGCACCGGTATTTTAAGAAAGCGGTAACTGTGCTTCATATGCTGTAGCATGCTCATGAAATAAACTTAAAAGTAACAATAACCCTTCAGTAATCAGTTGATTGCTGTTTGTATGATGTAATAAATCTGTGACGTCAGAATTGAATCAGTTTTAAAACAGTCGATGAACCTAATTCATCGGCAAAAACGCTTCTAGAAGCTTTAAAGTTATAATTGTAAAGAATAATTGAAATTGTCAACTATTTCTTTAGTTTTCTTTTTATTTAACGAAAAGTAATATTTTTGTGCAAGGTACTTTTCAGGAGAAATGTTTATCAGTAATAATTAGAGTAAGATAATCATTCGTCGCGCGATAGGCGTGCGGTTTCTTCAATATTTATAATACCGAAAAAGAAGTAATAAAGCGAATAATAATAAAAAAACTAATCAAGAATTATATCTGTAAGGCTGTGAAACATTCACCCTCTTAAGCAGCGTAATCAAGTAGGCTGGCGGATTGCATTGGAATTACTGAACATGAGAAGTAGAAGCACCATCATCAGTATTATAATTAGAGTAACCAAAACTTGCGGACTCGCATAGGCGTCGGTATTACGGGTTAATATAAGAATACGAAAAATTCATAATTGCTAATTATTCAACAAATTAGAGGCATCAGGATGTGAACTACTGTAAACCTGCATCATTGCATATGTTTCCACAGTGACTTCTTTAAACCTTGTGCGTCGACAAGAAAAAACATTCTTATACATAGAAAACGATCTCTCCACATCTAAGGAAGTTGCATTTGCATGTAGAAACTGTTTTTCAAAATCACTCAAAAGTTCACTATTCTTACTCTTATTATAAATGGCCTCTAAAGTATTAAAATCGGGATTTTTCCTTAAAACATCTGCCAACTTTTGACTAGCGCATAATCCTGGCGTATCATTTAATGTGTGTAATTTATTTTTTACACTCTCCACTATGTCTAATGATTCCTGCAATGACAATTCAGTACATTGTAGTTTTCTGATGGCATCTAGTAATACTGTATAATTGGTACATAGTTTTAAGGATCGCCCAACACTTAACATCGTTGCTGCACTATCTGTCACAATCATCACAACTTGATCTTGGGCAATTTTAAATTTTTTCAAAGCGTTCATTATCACTTTTTGAATATTTTCCGCGGTACATTGTTGAACACGTTTGCAAGCTAACAAATATCGAGATGCTGTTTTCTCGCTAGATAAAACGCGAGCTATTACATTCACAATACTGTTTTTCTTTATATCGGTCGTCTCATCCACGGTAATCCATATTTTTTTGGAACACGAATCACGTTTACACACATCTTCTAGCATCTCTTTCATTCGCGGCAAATGATTCTGTAATTGTGTTTGTGAGGGTAATGGGTACTTTGGAACGTATTGTCGCCAAAACGTTTAAAAAGCTGCTTTTCTCACCAACGACAACGGAAGATTACAAGAGGTAAACATAATTAATAAATGTATGAGGAATAGTGTATAAGGTATTTCAGTTCTTGCATTTCTCATATGCTTAATACCATTGACATGCCTCTGGCAATCAGTTCTGTCCAATGCAGCCAAACGAACATTGCATATTAAACAAAAAACTGCACTACCGTCATATTTTAAAGGGTGAAAAAGTGACATACTTATGTACATTAGTAGCAAATCTATTACGAGGCATTGTTTTCTTAGGTATGTAAATATTAGTTCTATATGAAACGATACACTAATTATGTACTTGGTATAATACTACAACACACAAAAAACACCAGCTATATTTTCAAAAGCGACACGTAAGTACATAAGCTTGACCGTTCGACTAATCTCTGCAACAGCTCAACCGGTACTAAAACGTACTAAAAATTTATATTCAAGGTTGACACTACATGCCTGCTTCTCTACCGGTTTAGTTTTATGTATTTTTCGTATTCTTATATTAACCCGTAATACCGACGCCAATGCGAGTCCGCAAGTTTAGGTTACTCTAATTATAACCCAGTGGATAAGAATCGTAAACAATAGATAGCATTAGATATGTTTCAATAGTTGTCTCGTGAAACCGTGTTCGCAGTGGTGAAAAAATGTGTTTATATTTGGAGAAAGATCGTTCGACATCTACTGATGTATTACATATATGATTAAAATAATCTTTGAACTCAATTAATGGATTAGTCGAAGTACCATTTTGTTGTAATGTGATAAAATTGGAATCTTTCTCTAACACACTCTCCAATTTTTTTAAAACGCGAATATTTTTTGCGTCATCTATAGTGCGTAGCAGAGTATGTACCTCGTCCACTATTTGCAGTGACTTCACTAACGACAACGCTCTATTTTGTAATTGTTCCAGTGCGTCATGTAAGCATTTATAGTAGCTATGATTACATCTGTTTCAACAGAAGTATCTTGAAATTTTGACTGGCTCTCCTCAATAGCTGCAGCTTCGGCAGGATTGAATTGTAGAATAACAGCTTTTACTTTTTTGAAATGTTCAGCATAATAAAAAGCTGCCTGCAACCAGGTTCCCCAACGTGTAAGAATCGGCTGTGGTGGTTCACGAATACCGGAACACTGTGGATGAAATGCTCAAAGACGTTTTGGAGATTTAAGAAACACTTTTCTTGTACTTGATATTAATACATCTACCTCGGGATAAAATTCTCTAATAGTTTGTGCCGCAAGATGAAAAGCATGCACTTTACAAGTTACATGTAAACACTTGCAACCATGTTCAAGAAGAGAACGGCCTACCGCACGCATTGTCGCTGCACCATCGCTCATAAACATCAACACTTGACGTGTTGAAATTTGAAAGTTTCTTTTTTTACAATCTGTTGTCTCGTCAACACACAACCAAAGCAACTGATTTTTTTAAATGTAGATATGATTTTATTTTCCACCTCTTTGCGTACAAATAAAACATGCTTACGTGCTGTTGCCGTAGTTGGCAACTTCAACTCCGGGTTGTATTTGTTCTAAAAGTTCTTAAACGATTTCTTATCCAGTATGTTAAGTGACAAATTACATGGTATCATCATGAAAAGTAGACATTTCTATTAAAATGACTTGTAAATCCACCCATGTTAATGAAATACCTTTACAAAAAACCATATAAATGTTATTCCACAGTTGTCTATTCAGTTGCTTTTTCTCAATTCAATTTACATGCTCAATCCAATTAGGTTGGCAGAATATGAGATGAGTCTAACAGCTCATCTTTTTCTATTATCTAGCTATTTTGAAATTTATTTAGTTAAAAATTGAAGCTAATTATTTAACCAAAGACAAAATAGAAATTGCTTTTATTGTTGGTAGGAATTATAAAACACACAGAGAAACGGCAATTTTTAACGAGATATTCCAACAAACCTATAAACACAAAGCTTTTAGGGATATTGACTTAAAGACTGTTATATACAGCCATGTTTCAAGGGAAATACACGAATGAACCGTTCTGTGTGTAAAATTTAATTTTTGTTTTATTTCTGTGATTCTTTAAAATTATGCACAAAATATTAGTTTCAAGTTTGCGACACTACAGGCCACGTCCGGTAAGTTGGAAGAAAGAGCTTAGATCACACGAAGTAGGCTGCCAACTGCGCCATTTTATCTTTCGGTTTCGGCCTACCACCGCCCCCCGGTCGCGGCGCCCTATTCGTCCGGATCGGCGGCCTTCGGTTGCGCGCGAACGACGCGATCGCCTTATGCTTCTCGACGAGGTTCGCGAAATGCGGCGAGCAGAAGATGCAACCGGCCATCTCGGCGCGATCCTCGGCGAACTTGGTCTTATCCGACTTATACTCGACGGTGACCAGTTGCGCGCCGCATTCGCACACCTCCTCGCCGACCGCGATCCGATGCGCGTCCTCAAACAGATGAACGATGACGTCGCACCGGTTGCAGCCCAGCTTCCATTTCGGACCGGACGACGGGTCGAGGACGAGCACGCCGAACTCGCATTCGACGCATCCGGAGATGCCGTTCGCGTTCAGGCCGTACGCGCAGCTCGGATGCGAGCAATTATTGCAGCCGTTCGCCTTCTTCATGTCCTTGAACGGCGGATTGTTGTAGCAGTACGGGCAGAACGTGAAGCTCTTCCCTTTGCTGCCCGCCGACCACGAGAGCAGCTCGAAATCGTCGAGCGGGCACTTCAACTCCTTGAACAGCTTGATGTTGCCGTTCTGCGGTAGGCTTAGCGTTTCGTCGCATTGCGAGCAGTGGAGGCGCGCCGGTTTCGCCATGATGTGCTTCATGTAGCGGCGGCACTTGCCGCATCGGCTGAACGCCTTGCCGGAAGCGCTCAGAGGTGAAAACGACGCTTCGAACAGCTGATCCATCGCGTCGATGCTCTTCACGAAGTACTGGAACTTGAGCTTGAACGTTTCGATGGTGTGCTGGAGGACGGCGTTGAAGTTCGCCTTACCCATCGCGATCAGGTTCAGTTGTTCCTCAACAGCCGATCGCATTGTCGGCAGCACCAGTTCTTGGTCGATCTTCTGATAGCCGTGTACCAATACGATTCCTGAAACGATCAATGCAGGAGCACAATAAATAGACACAAAAAATTATACCGTGTCATCCATAAAGTACGCACCATATGGGAAACTTCTTTATTATAGGTTTTTCGAAAAGAAATTATTCTTGGTAAAAGTTTGTGCATCCCCCAAAATTAGACATGTACCAAAAAAATATGGAAAATTTCTAATATTATACGGGGTACATACGAAAACTTGATTTTGTCCCAAGAGTAAAGTACCTTTATTCTTAAAAAATATCAAAAAATGCTATTTGAAAAAGTTGTTTAGCATTAAAAATTATACCTAAATTTAAGGTTACAATAATATTTAATAAAAATAAAAAGAACATTGCACCAAAACATTTCTAAATTTGTCACATTTTTTAAAAAATTGACAACATAATATTTGGCCATTTTGTAATATTATCAACTTTTTAAATGAAACATTTACAGAATGTCGTTTATTTATCGTTTTAACCAAATGTTTTTTGAAGACGATATTTGGAAAAATAGATAAAACAATAAAATTGAATTTAAGTGACTTAAATATCTTTAAATGTAGGTATAATTTTTAATACTAAAAAAATAAAAAAAAATGCACAAACTTTTATTAAGAATATTTTTTTGAAAAACCCATAATAAAGAAGTTTCTCATATAGCGCCTACTTTATGGATGACACTGTATATATCTGCCCCAAGTAATGCAAAATTATATTAGAGGGCGCTGTGTACAATTCCCGCTATATTTGAAGTCATTCCTTTAGTATGATTATTATTACAATATTATTTTTTATATCACATAAATAACGATTTCGTCAAACAGTCGTTAAAACAATCAAAATATACATATAGATATGTAAAGAAAGAATAGAAGAACGTTAATTTATTAAGAATGAGTATTTTGCAATTTATTTGTTGGAACAATAACAAAATAAACTGAATTCGAGTAATATTACCTTCATACCATCATTAATATTAGCGACGATAACTCTTGATGGAAATATTGGTAAAATATAATCACTAGAAAGCCAACTATACACGATTTCAATTTATAATTTGTTAAAACTGTGATGAGATTATTACTACCGTTAATACAAGGCTAAACCAGCTTTGCCTTTAGCAGGCTGTGACGTATTTTGACATAGACCATATAAACGCGTTTACACATTGACACCGTCTCTGCGTTTTGAATTGGTTTATCCAAATTATATTGGTTTTATTTAAAAAAAATACTGTATGGTGATATTTCCGTACTTTGTTGGTGTACCTGTAATGTCTTTCTAGTGTTGTATAAGCGATAAAACCTTTTCTGAAACGATAAAAACAGGGTGACCTAACCTAAGATGGTGTCGGTTGTTTTGTATGTTTTGTTTGTGAATTACACTTTGTAAATAAAAGATGTTATTTATTTTTCAACAGCTACAGATTCAAGGACCGGTGAAACTATAACTGTAAGTTTAAAAAATGCTATTCCAACTCAATTCCCTAACTGTCCGTTATACTTGACAAAAAGTTTTATATTCTTACGTTATACTTAACAAAATTATTTTTGAATACGAAGAAATGTTTTTAAATGTGTGTAATAAACGTTCTGTTTTAATACAATATATTTTAAATTATATCACCGAACGTGGCCATTTTGAATACTGGTATATGTACATAAATGTAATATTCACAGCAGTGAACGTATTGCAACAATTATAATAACTTGTTCTACAAATACCCTACTTAAAAATAATTGTGGGAAAAGTAATCATAGATTAGGTAAAACACCACATAACAGGGAAGATAGTGAAATGTATTTCTCGGGGGAATTTTGGGAAAAATTTGAAATTTTCTAAATGTTATTAAATTTCTAAATTCTTTGTGGGGTTGGTAGTATTCCTGGATACTCTCTGAGCAATTTTCTTGTGAATTTTTGAATTGATGAAATTGAAATTAACGAACTTTAGAATGAAAATATAAACTGATCTTGAATTCGTATGATCCTGTCACATAAACACTCTGTTTGTGTTGACCTTTATAGGAATCTGCCAGCTCTAACCTCGAACCTTTCCTTCTTTGAAATTATGCTCTAATTTCGTTATCGAAAACTTCCAACGTGGAGACCGTAGTCAAAAGCACTAGTTAATTTAACGAAAGTCTAACCAGAATTGATGAATTTTCTGGCGTCCTTCTTTTCCTTTGTTTTAATCGCGAAAGGCGATTGTTCACTTCCACAGCTAATTTTGATGATATAAATCCTAATATAAATTTTCCAATGCCTTTCGAAGAAAGGAAGTAATTTGTAAAAATAGCATAGAAGAATGCAAGGGGTAACGCTACCAGCTCACATAAATTAGACGACTCTATGACCTAAATTCTGACTGACAAGGTTCAAACGTGAAATTTTACTGACGATTTACTTAATATCATTAGGAAAAAGATTTAATTTACGAAATGATGTTTGAAATACCTCTGAATATACCCTGTTGTCTGTTTTAGATGAATTTTATATTAATTTTGACGATTTACAAGATTAGGAGAATAAAAAGAAGAGTGAATTTGTCAGTATTACACTACGATTGTCATTAACTGGACTTATATATTTAATATAATGTCCTCGCTCCAAGGACAGTTGGCCTGGGGGGAATGTTGGCTACGAAAATTTTCTTTTTTATCGCTAGAGGGACTTTCATCACAATCGGGTGGCTATCCTGAACACCCTAATCGTTCTAGATTGAGAGTCGATGTTGTCGTTGTAAATATTGAATATTACAATAGATTAGGTAAAACATCACATAATAGGAAATTTAAGACCCTGGTTAAATAGCATGTCTGTAAGTTTTCTCGTGAAATTTAACAACATTTCGAATAAAATTGCAATTACTGTATCACTTCAACCTTAGTTTCCTCCAAATACATGTATAATTACAAATAATAATAATTAGACGATTAAATATCAACCACAAATACACCTTTCACGAAAACGGTGCTCGGTTACATGTTTGGTCTTTGCTTCGAAACTTGGTTTTTTCAAAATAAAATCGAATGGAATGTGAGGAAGGGCTCAGTTGACGACTGGCATCCTCTCTAAACCGGAAGCCCTTCAAAACTTAAAAGAGAAATGCAAGGCTAACATCGTGCATGGCGATACATTACCAACCCAGCGTGACGTCATCGAAGAGCGCGCAGGCCTTGTTATAGCGTAGGTAACGGTTGATCGCGGATTCGTACAAGAAGATGCGGAGATTAGCAAATGTCTGACATGAGGAGATAAACAGCATGAAAATGAGTATCAATATAGACAAAACCAAATATATGATTGTAAACCAGAAGGAAGAAAAAGGCGGTTTAAGAATAAATGGAAAGGAGCTGGAACGAGTGACATGTTTTGAATACTTGGGAAATATTCTAACGGAAGTTGGAAAAAATGGAAGTGGATATAAACAGTAAAATAAAAAAAGCAACAAGAATATATTATGGTATACATAAAATAGTTTTAGGAAACAAAGAAATAGACCAGAAAGTGAAGCTGCGGGTATTGTAATAGATTAGTTATACCAATAATCACATATGGATGCAAAACATGGGTAGTACAGCAGAACCATGAATCACCACTAAATGCCATCGAGGTGAAGTACGTGAGAAGGATAGCAGGAGTCACAAAACATGATAGGTTAACAAACGAAGAAATTAGTGGGACATCAAGACAAACGCCAGTTATGAAAAAAAATAGAGAGCAGACAGGCGAACTGATTTGGGGATTTGAGGATGGATCAAAATAGACTAGTTAAAAGAATAAAAGAGGCAGGAGTAGAGAGAAAGAAAAGAAGAGGAAGACATGGGTGGGGAGAATAAAAGAAATAGGTTTGAAAAGGGAAAAAAAAACAGTACAGGACATGAGAGGACTGTCCAGAGATAGGAAAGAATTGAAGAAATGGGTGAGAGACGACTGAAGACATCAGCAAACCCGACATCCTCGAGGTATTAGGGTCTTGAGAAAGAAGAAGAGAAAAAGTTTTAAAACTTAATCCAAAATGCAAGTTCATACGGCGAAATTATATATTTTTTAACGACTTTTCGTAGAAAAACCAACAATTAATACATATTCGATATTTGTTATAAATAGAGCTCGGATTATATGCATGGAAAAATCGGTAAAATATGCACATATATATGCATATATTTTGAAGAAAATATGCACAAATTTTTAACAAATATGCACCATTATATGCAAATATGCCTCAAAATGTCAGTTTTTAAGAACGAAAATAAAAACAAGTGTAGTGATTCTATGAAGAATAAATTTATTTTACATCTTAGACTATTACATTACATAATATTTACAATTTTTTTACAACACCCAGGTATTAGCTACAAAAATGTTAACATTTAATATAATTCTATGAGCCTAACTATGTACAGATAATTAATTAATTATTAAAGTATCCATAACCTACTCATTATTATTAAAAAAATTGATTATCAGATGTTTTTCTAAATTTTCCATCTTAAATGAATGACGTTTGTCATCTAGTAAGTGTTTAAACATCGAAAAAGATCGACGGAGGTAATGGGGGCATTTTTTAAGTTGGCTACAATATCTGGGTCTAATTCAATATCGTCTACAAATTCCCCGTTTAAAATATTAGAAACTTTGGATAGAATTTTGAATCCTTCATTTTTTTCTAACACTGAGTTTAGCTTTTTAAAAATAATTTCACCTGGTTCCTCTAACAGCTGACAAATCTTTATGGCATTTGTTTACTAAATTTACAGATTCAGTCAAAGGCGATTTTCTTGATTCTAATTTAAAAATTGTTTCTACTATTACGGAAAAATTGCAAGCAATAAATGCTAACTGATTTGGTATTGCATTATTTTGGAAAGATTTTTTTGCTTCTTGTATGGCATTTGAATCATCAGACAATTCTAAAACAAAATTTTTGATTTTTTGATAATTTTGTGAATAAAAGATTGAGGCATTTAATCATGTTCCCCATCTAGTGACAACTGGTTGTGGAGGCAACGGCAAATCGGGGAATGAGTCTTTGTAAAGCTGAATTCGTAATGGTGCTTTTAGAAAAATTTTCTTTACATTACTAATTAATTCATTCACAAGGGGGAATTGGTTCCTGATTTCTTCTGCAACTCTGTTAATACCATGAGCCAAACAAGTGGCATGAATTAATTTTGGGAAAAATATTTTGAGATTCACCGAGGCTTTACACATATAAGGGGCAGCATCGGACAACATTAGAATTATTTTGTCTTGTGGTATTGGATTAGGAAGGAAAAAATTTGTTAATCCATCATGAATAAATCGAGTTATTGTAGAATTATTTGTTTTCTCTAATTGTTTACAACTTATTAAATATGATTTTCTAGCTTTTTCGGCATTTAAACAGCCAATTAACAAATTTGCAATGTATCTACCACAAGAATCTGTAGTCTCATCCACTTCAAAATAAATTAATTCGTTACCTATCAATGCCCGGATCTCAGCACGTATTTCGGTGTAAATTTGGTCGACGTAATTCTTCCTTAAAGAACTTTCATCGGGAACTTGCTTCCGGCAAAATTTTTCAAGAAAACTTTTTAACTTCGGGTTTCCTAATTTTGCTAGTGGAATATTGGCGCTTACGAATGCCTCGCACAACTCCTTGGAAAATTCTTGTTGGGCCGTCTTTTTCTGAATATTTTTCCATGATTCAAAAAGACGACTTTGAGAACCATTGCCAGATTTAAGTTTTTTCACTTTGTCCTGGTGTAGAGCGGTACCCACGTGCTGCGTTATTAAAAATTTCTTCTCACATGACACCTTAAAGAGAAAAACAATATTTAATTAGAAATACTGTTAGAAATGATTGAATATAATTCGGTACTGATAGAATTATGAACATATTTTTTGAAACTGTTAATTATAAAATCATAAAAGTAATTAAATGACACAAATATCGGTAAGGGTACTTACGTTTTTTCCACATGCTGTACAAAATACTTTATTTTGTGAACTCTGGTCGAACACTAACTCTGGGTAACTTTTTATCCAGGAATACACTAAACTTTCAACTTTCGGCATATTGCAGGTTTTACGGTATATGGATGTAACAGACACAACGAATGAAAGAGATCAAATGAAGGAAATGTGTTTTAGGCAAACCATTTTAAACGTTTGATAATTAGAGTTTTCCCAGAATAATCGTATAAACATAAGCCGGGCGCTTTGTCGGCATCCGGCTTAATGGGGTTCGGTTTAGTTGTTAAGTGGAATTCGAGGTACCTAGTTTTCGGTTAAACTTCCAATTTAAGACAAATATGCAGCATTCGCTAAAAAATGCATTAAGTTAGAAAAATATGCATTATATGCATTTTTTAATTGGCTTATTTTAATTAGAAAACATTCAATTAATCCAAAAACCTCAAAATTTTGTTGATATACCTTTTCATACCAAATATGCATTTTGCATATAATCCGAGCTCTAGTTATAAACAACGGTTTTTTAGAAACATTGAAATTTATGCAACCAAACATACATATCTAGGCCTCTTTTTAACTTTAACTTACCGAGGGTTGTCGGAATGAGCCTTCTTCCACCGGCGACGGTGACGTAATTCCTCTGGCAGATATTGTTGATGTGAACCGGAATGGAAGCATCCGTGCCGATACCGTGCTTTTCCATCAGTGTAATCAGTTCCGCTTCGGTTAGATAATCGGGTGGACTCGTCTGATGTTCGGTCAATTTCGCCTCTTGTATCGGAACGAACTCGTCTTGCGTAAAGGTAGGGGCGAGTTCGTTTTTTCCGATGGCCTGCCACGGCATTACTGCCGTATAACCCGGATCCAATACAACCTTACCCACGATAGAAAAATTCTCCTGATTCGCACTAAAAACGGTTGTCGTTGAAAGATATTTGCAATCTCTCGATACCGTTGCAATAAAATGTCTGGTTATGTAATCGTAGAGCTTCCAAGCGTCACCGTCCAGTTCCTCCCGACTGGCAGGCTTCATAGGTGTTATAGGAGGGTGATCGCCCACATCATGACCTCCTTTCAGAACGTTGATGCCTTGTGAAAGGATATCCGAAATCTCTTTACCCCAATCGGGACTGTTTTGTTGCTGTTTAAGCACCCCGACAATATCGAAATTCTCCGAATATTTAGTAGTTTCAGTTCTAGGATAACTGATATAACCTTGCGTATATAGTCTTTCAGCAATTTGCATTGCGTGATGAGGTCCCATTCCTAATCCGGAGCTAGCAACACGCATTAACTCTACGGTATTCAACGGCAGAGGGCGACTTTTATATTTCTCCTTAGTGGTAACGCCTACAACTTTGGCTTGAGAGCATTCTTTCACTCGTTGCAAGAAAATGTTAGCAATTTCTTTATCGAAGCACCGAACCCTCTCCCAATCTAAGGAAACCTCAATACCATCTTTGTTCTTAACGGTAACTTGCACAGCCCAATAAAGCTCGGACTTAAACGTCTGTATAGAATCATGTCTTTGTACGCAAAAGCCCAATGTTGGTGTTTGACAAGGCCCATATGAAATTAACGAAGCGTCTAAATCACCATATTTTCCTTGAAAAAATTTCGTTTGGAATCTCGTAAAGGCGCAGCCAATTCTTAGATCTAATTCTTGCCTTGCATCAACACTTCTAGCTTCGTTTTCATTTGGATGTATAAGATTATTAAAAGCAGCTTTTATGTCTTTCTCGGTGATTGCAGAGAATTTTGCTCGGTATGTAACGGCCATACTATAAACGTTGCCGTTAATACTCTTCGAAATAGCATTCATTACTTCAAAGCAAATATTTTCACCTTCTTTATCACAATCAAGCCAAAGGACTACATAGTCACAGCCTTTTGCTTCTTGAATTAAAAACTGCGGCATTTTTAATTTCGGTGCTGCTTCTTTCTTTTCAGTAGGGCAAGAGAAGAGTTCGATTGGATCTACACGGTCCCAATTGTTATATTTACCTATAAAATCTAAAGTCATTACGTGGCCGCATACGGAGGTCATTTTAAAATGAACTTGTTCATTTTTGAACGTTCCTTTCCATTCGTGAATTGTGCAGGAGCCGTTGAAACCTCTTCTCGAAGAATTTTTTCCATTGCTTAAAATTGTCGCCAACGAACCGGCTAACGATGGCTTTTCAGCAACCATAAACACAGACTTCATCTTATTTTCCTATTATTAAACGTTGCGAAAGTAGAATTTACTAACCATAGTTTTTCATAACTGTTGAGGTTAACTTTGTCTAAAGCCTGTTTTACACGGCAGGATTTATTGGCCAATTAATTGAACAAGATCTTGACTTAGAAACATGCTGTTTTACATTCTACAATAAATTAGACAAGTTTTTAATGATCGTTCAGTTTCGTTAATAGCTAAACAGGGGAATTATTAAATAGGAAATTTTCATTTGCATGCAAAAATAGATTGGCAATCGCCTTTTGTTCAATGTTTTGGTAGTTTTGGCATAGGCATAGCTATAGATTTGGTTATTTCAGTTTCGGTTAGTTAATTCAAATTATCTATTACATCAGCCCCCGCAAATTTTCGAAATTTAACTTCACTTTACTTTAAAAACGCTAAAACAAAATTCCTAGATATTTTTCTGCTAGCGGGTTGGTATTAAAAGAGCAAAGTTAGTGAGAAATCGTCGAAAAATCGTGCCCAAAATAGAGCATGTTCTATTCAGTTCAATTAATCGTATAATAAATTGTTCAAGAAATCGAACTGATTTTTGCTGTTTTACACGGTACGATAAAATCGAAGATCAGCTTGTTCAATTAATCGACTAATAAATAGCGGCGTGTAAAACAGGCTTAATCCAAGTCAAGTTCAGTGGCGTATCTAAAGTAACCTTTAATGCCCTTGCCCTTATTATCAACACGCTTTTTAATTCGTTTTTTTTTCTGTTCGCCAAAAACATACTACTAAAAGTGCCTGTTCAGCACACAACACTTTATAAGATATTTTAACTTGTCTTTCAAGCTAGTTTAAAAAAAACAAATATTTTAAGATTTTTGCCCTATTTGTAAGGCATTTTAAAGACTTTAAAAACCTTGAAGAAAAAAGTTGCCGCTTCAAAACTTCAACATAGAAGGCCGAATTAACAGTTTGGCCTTGCGGAACGAATTCTTTGTAGACAATGCCATTGATGTCGAAGAAAAAAATGAGCATTGCCTTCATTTGTGACCGCGACATTCTTGTTTTTTGAGGACGCTCTCCTCTAATCTCAACCCACTGTTTACCTTGCCGACGAGTCTCAGGGTCATACTGGAAGACCCAGATTTCATCCCATCTAAAATTTGATCACAATTCTCTGTTCGAGTTTTTTATCGCACATTTTTTCGACATACAACGCTTCAGCACCAACCTTTCAAATCTACTACTTCACACACTTAGCACTCGACCGAGTTGAAACTTATTACGCATTTAGTAAAACTCTGGTTTATGCCTACGTCGTTGAACACCCACCAGTGTTGTCAGTTCGAGCGTTCCAAACAATTTCTCGTTATTTAATTGCCATACCTCGTATTGTTCATATAACATCGCAAACTCTGTCTTAAGCTTGTTTTACACGGCGCGATTTATTGGCCAAATAATTGAACAAGTTCTTAGCCAAGAAATCGGTAGAAATATGCCGTTTTACATTCTACAATAAATTGAACAAGTTTTAAACGATCGTAAATACCGTTTAGTTTCGTTAACAGTTGAACGGGGGAATTATTAAATAGGAACTTTTCATCTGCATATAATAATAGATTGGCAATCTGCTTTCGATCAATGTTTTGGTAGTTTTGGTATAAGTACAGTTATAGGTTTGGTTACTTCAGTTTTGGTTAGTTAATTCAACTTATCCATTATCAATCCCCGTAAATTTTCGCAATTTAACTTTATTTTACTTTAAAAACACTAAAACAGAATTGCTAGGTATTTTTCTGTTACTGAGTTGGTATTAAAAGAGCAAAGTTAGTGGGAAATCGTCGGAAAATCGTGCCAAAAATAGAGCATTTTCTATTCGATTCAATTAATCGTACGATAAATTGTTCAGGAAATTCGACCGATTTTTGCTTTTAAACGATAAAGTTGATGATCAACTTGTTCAATTAATTGACCTATAAATCGTGGCGTGTAAAACAGGCTTTATTTAAAGAGGTTTTTAAGATTATAGATGAATAGCGAGCCACCACTGAATGCTAATATTTCTTTCAGAAACTGCTGTTTATCAGATCAATTTCCGTATTTGTACATACAAAACATTATGTATCAACAACAACGATTTTTTTAATACGTTTTTTTTTTAAATTCTTAATGGATTAAAAAACCTGTACGATAAACACTAGTTAATATTAGATATTTTTAAAATTGCCGGTATTAAATAGGCAACCAATTGGAACGCTTGCGCATGCGAAAGCAGGTAATACGGTTATCATCTGTTATCATGTGGGAAAGAGAGAACGGCGCTTTAATTGGTGGATGTGGATGATATTTATTATGATTATCAAAAAGTAAATATTTACTGTGATATGCGTGCGGATTTTACATGAATGTGATGAATGACTATTGTAAATTGTTTGTGATACATCGATAAACATAATACTTAAATTATCTGCGTAAGTATTGATTGTATCAAGTACCTACATACTATACATACATGCCATATACATTCAGTTGTGCATTATATGTAAATGTAGATGCCGGACCTTATTCGATTCTAAGTTCGTTATCAGTAAGGTATGGGGATAAACAGTAGCAAGAGATTAGCGGCGAAATGTTCCTTTCTATCCAAAGATGAACAGGTTATCGTTAGTAATTCTTTCAAGTTTGCGAGCAAGAATTCGGAGAAGATTAAAGAAGACGAGCTTACGGTGAATTAAATATAAAAATAATCAGCATGATGCCTTTGTACTAAACTAATATTTTAGAAACTATGGGGTTCCCAAATGGACGCTCGTCTTTCACAATATATCAACAACTATCTGTTCGGTAAAGGGGAGGCACGCCTTATCACCGTTGATTTGGAAAGGTTCGCCGAACTATTCGTATATTGCACTCGGGGAACTGTTGACGAGAAGCTAAAAGTTCTTTTGATCTCGCTAGGTAAAGAAACAGATGCGAATGGAGATATACCATATATCTTAGTGAAAGAGGTTAGTAAAGATCTTTATAATCGATTATAATGAAAGTATTTGAAATATCCTTACGGAATTTTTAACGAACAATGTATTTTTTTAAAATATCGTCAATTTCACAATATTCTTGATTATATTGGGAGCGTATAAAAATTTTCTTGTACCAACTTTGAGAAATTTAATTGAAAATTTGGATAGATGCAAATGGAAACATCAGTATCTCTTCTTTGGTAGTAGATATGTAAATAATTTTTGAAATTCTTATGAATTGCATAAATAGCTAGTTTATAGTTACTATTAACCTGGGCAAATATGCGGTAACAGCCAGAGGCGTGGCGAGCGCATAAAAGTTTACACATAAAATAGAAGGTAAGAAATAAATTATAAAACGTGCTGAAACACTTACCGTTTTAAAAGTCTTCCGTGAAATCACAAACTGGGTAAGATCTGTTAAATATTCGAATAATTAGATATGTTTCCACAGCTGTTTCAGTCAAGTGAGTACGACGTGCGGAATAAATGTTTTTTAATGCCGAAAACGACCGTTCGACATCTAGCGATGTTATATTTGTATATATAAAATAATCTTTGAAACCACTTAATGCATTTTCACACGCACCTTCACAAATTTGTCTTAATATAAGAAAATCGGAGTCTTTCTCTAAAACACTTTCAAATTTTCGTATTACACACCAATTTGTTTCGCCTTCTACAGCGCATAACTGTGCGTGAACATCATTCACAATTTGAACAGAATCCACTAGCGACATCGAAACATTTTGTAATTTTTCTATTCCCTCCGCTAGTCCGAAGTAATTGTTGTGAATAGTTTGTAAATCTCTTTTAACCCGACTATCTTGAAATATTTCCTGGCTTTCCTTGATTGCTGCAGCTTCTGTCGGATTGAATTTTAAAACTACCTTCTTTACTTGATCAAAATATTTGTTGTAGTAAAACGCAGCCTGCAACCATGTTCCCCAACGTGTAACAATCGGCTGTGGTGGTTCAGGTAAATCAGGACACAGTTTGTGAAATAGTCGGGTACGTTTCGGGGACTTTAGAAACACTGCCTTTGCACTAGCAATCAATGCATTTACTAGTGGAAAACATGTAGGAATCGTTTGTGCCGCAAGTTTTAGGAGTATGGATTTTACACGTTACATGTAAGAAGTTACCACTGTGTTCTTTAAGAGATCGGCCCAAAGAACGCATGTTTGCGGCACCATCACTCATAAACATTAAAAGTTGCTTAGTTGAAACAAATTTGTTCAATGAGTTCAACACCACCTTTAAAATTTCATCGGCAGTACAATTTATAACTCTTTTGGAAGCAAGTAAGAAGGAGGATGACGGTCGATGTGGTTCCATTGTACGTACCATTACATTAACCACAGAATGTTTTTGACGATCTGTTGTTTCGTCCAAACACAACCACAGTTTTTTATCTTTCAATTCCGTTTTCATTCTTTTTTCTACACGTTCACGAGCAAATGGTACTACATTTCGTGTCGATGTCCGACTAGGTAATTTACAGTCCGCATATTTATTCCAGAAGGAGACAAATCCTTCATTGTCTAGTAATCGAAACGATAGATTACATAAAATAAGAGTAACACATAAATCAAATGTGAATTTTTCTTGGTCTCGTATGCCACTTTTTGCAGAAGAATACTGTTTCCTTTCGATGTGACGTTGACAATGGCTTTTGGACCAACACATTAAAGGGATTTTACAAACTAGACATTGAATTTTGGCGCTATTAGAAATTAAGTCCGGCATGTCCACTATAAAGTTTTGAACTGTGTCTGCCATTGGTCGTTTTCGCGACGTACCTAACCGCGACATTTTTATAGCAAACATAAGCGTACAATTACGAAATAAGTTACAACAGCCTACATATACACAGAACTACTCGCATACAGCATCGATTTAGTACTGACGCTGTGAACGCGTGAAATAAATAATCGCCGACTCCGCACCACATATCTACTACACTGACTGTTGCCGCTGTTTGCCCAGACTAGTTATCATTAAATATCGGAAGTGTTATACAGGGCGTTGCGAAAATCCTGTTCAAACATAAACACCTTCAATTAGGAGAGATTCAATTTGTTTAAATACCAACCCATATTTTTGATTGCTTCTACACATTCTGTTACAAAAAACAAAGATGAAATGTATTTAAGAAACGTAACATTCGTTATTGTAATGTATTTTAGGAAAGAAATGAGTCAAATAAAACGTTTGGTGTTGAAGAAGAAACAGAATAGTGAAATCTTAAGTTAACGTTGATCCCGTTATTCACTTCAATTCGTAAGATTCATTCTTCTTTCTAAAACGAGGCCTACGGCCTTTTAACATTTTGATCACTATTAGTGACTACACTCCTCTCTGCCGAAGGCACGTCTTCCAGACGGCATTTAATATATTTGGTAGACCATTTTTGGTATCGCAGATGTTCGGAAAGATCTCTTACTACGGTATTATATCCTTGAGACGGGTCAAACACGGGCCGACAAAGGATTTGTTGAATTTTCCGCTCTTTCTCAGGTTTCTGTCGACAGCTCGCGTACATTTTAGGTTACTGCTGCTAATTGGAGGTCTTCCAATATACCATGGAGCTGAGACGAGCATTCTCAACACCTTGTTGTATATGATATACAGTTTTTTGCAGGTGTAATTTTGCGACTGTCAACCATGTCAGTGCTCCACAAGTGAAGATTGGACACAGATATATCTTATACAGAAGCAACTTAGTCTGTAGGTCCAGGACACTATCCCTGGCAATGGTAGTACATCTTCACCACCTGTTCAATGTGTTGGCTTCAGGTCATGCGTGTGTCAAGAGCAAGGACCAGACATTTCGCCGTCGCGCTCCATGGGATTCTCACATCATAGATCTCCAATTTATCAGGCGACAGTGCTCTTTTCCTGTTAAATCCAACGGCTGAATGTTTTTCCTGGTTTACTTGGAGTGGCCAACCGCTCAATCAAGTCGTCCAACGCTTAATAAATATAAATAAATCTAAATTTAGCTTATAACAATAACAAAAGGTAATTCTATAAAGGGGTTTTGAAATAAATGGCCATAAATATTCTTTTCAGCAAGTGGCATCATCTAGCGTGATAAACATTAGATAGAACGATAGTTAAAAGGGTTAATTTGTACAGCTAGGCGCAGGAATTTTGCACCGTAACAATCTGTAAAGATATGCGTATACATAAAACAAATTTTTGAATATTGAAACGGAATCGATAATTTAAACATTTGTGAAACAAGCCCTATACTTTAGGGTCATATTTAGGGTTATGGTTTTTAGCGGAAAAGAAACAAAGTCTTCCTTGTTCATTCGATTGTTTTTTATGAATTTTTTCAAATAATTCGGAAACGTGTGAACAGCACTGAATATGTCCTTCGGCGACACCTATCGCTAAGAGACACAGTCACGTCGTCCCAGAGGGTAGCAAGACAAACCGGAGTGTAGATGTCCACCACCTATCGGGCAGCTCCTGGGCTGCCAAACGCAAGGGGGCGTTGTGCCTAGGTACAGCGACATCTATACGTGCAAATGATCCCTTGGGCTTACCATGATGTATAAAAATACACGTGGAAAGAAAGCTGTTTTGGAGATTGGCAGCATAAACCGAGAGGCAAACGGAATTGTGGCAGCAGAAAATTGTGCTCAGAACCACGCTGATGACGCCGGGTAGGCAGAAACATGATCGTGTGTTAGCGTTATTTTCTCTGCTACATTGTTTTTGCCGGGAATGATTTCACCAATACCATGAGCTATATTAGCATTAATTTCGGTTAAAATACATTTTACCTGTGCTTTTCTTTGGAGTAGAATATCTAGAAATAATCAAAAAATAGGAACTGGGTTTGCATAGCTAATGCTAAATAAGAGATATTTATGTTTGAATTCAAGTTTGCATCTGTTAAAAGTTTCAGAAAGAAATCAATTTTTCAAAGTCGGTACATCCCAGACCAATCGTATACGATATCGTTTAACTTGCGTAAATAATGCGTAATATACAGTCAGTACAAGAAAGTCTCTTCCGATTTAATCAAGTAGGAAAAGAATTCATGCTTATCCATAATGTTGCTTGTATAATTTTTTTTTCAGTACGTAGAGAGTATAGTTTCGTCGTACATGCGAATACAGAGAATATGCAATACGATACAGTTTAACAGTTGGAAATCGCGCGGTTGCTTCGTATTGCCGCAGAACGTCCAGCGTCTGGCTGAAAGTCTAACGTACGAATTGGCGAGAGGCGATCTGATCACCCGCCGATCGTTGGAGGTGTGGTTGCAAGGAGCTACCGTGCTCGGCCAGCTGTTGATCTTCGTCTTTAAGCATTTGTACAGCATCTCGCATCGGGACAAGGCGGCGCAGCAGGCCGGCGAAAAGGGTGGCGTGCAGCCGGCGAGCGACGAAGGTATAACGGCGAACGCCGAGAAGGACAGAAGCCTGATTCCGTTGTGCAGAGGGCTGGATCTGATTCCGTCCTATCCTAGCATACTGGATCTTAACCAGATCGTGTTTATCAACGCGCATTTGCCGCAGCAGTACCAATTGGAATGGAGATTTTTGTTCTCGTCCGAAATTCACGGCGAATCCTTCTCTACCTTGATCGGTGAGTTTCGGTAACCTATTACGTTATTATTGTTAGTAAAGCCTGTTTTACACGTCGCGATTTATTGACCAATTAATTGAACAAGCTCTTGACCAAGAAATCGGTAGAAGTATGCCGTTTTACATTCTAGAATAAATTGGACAATTTTTTAGCCATCGCGATTATGCGGTTAGTTTCGTTAATACAGTGCGACTTCGATAATTCGAATCTTTAGTAAATCGGATTCTTCGATAATCCAGCCAAGCACTTCAATTGCATTGTGTACTTTATAACCCGGTTTTGATAGTACTCGGTAATCCGGACCTGCGTTCTTAGACGAAATCGATCGTGAGGGAATCCCCTCACGCAGTTGGCAATCTGCTTTTGTTCACTGTTTTAGTAGTTTTGGTGTAGGCACGGATATAAGTTTGGTTACTTCAGTTTCGGTTAGTTAACTCAAATTATCGAACACTAAACAAAATTTGTTGGTATTTTTCTGTTACTGGATTGGCATTAAAACAGCAAAGTTAATGAAAAATCGTGGCAAAAATAGGGCATGTTCTATTCAATTCAATAAATCGTACGATAAATTGTTCAAGAAATCTTACCGATTTATGCTGTTTTACACGGTACGATAAAATCGAAGATTAACTTGTCCAATTAATTGACCAATAACTCGCGGCGTGTAGAACAGGCTTAACTGTAGTGCGTCTCTACCTCCGTATGTAATATAAAGGGTGGTCCATCGGGTACGCCGGATTTAATTTTAAAATGAAACAGTAAATTATTATTTAATTTGGCATTTTTTATTGATTTGTAAAGTAGACATGTTGAGATTAATTGTAGAATATGATGTCGGCCAAATGGCCGCCGCGGCTATGTTGGCATACCCTCATCATTGCTTCTTGAACGGCAGCTCCCGCTTTATATAATAAAATGTATAGGTTACCACCTTTATAAGAACTATAGAAAATATCCATATTTATCTATCACGGGTGAAAGAGATAGAACCACTTATACAGTTATAAATCATTTGATTGAAAACTTTGTTCCAACGCACTCAGAAGACCGTAAATTTACCGTCTAGTATCCGCGCAATATGCTAAATGTAGTTCTTCTTTTAACCTGCGCATGTACGGGGCGGGTAAATTTACAATTTTGTGAAGATGTTGGAACAAACCTGATTGAACTAACCTGTCAACATAACAGATAGCGTTAATGATGGGCTTCTAAGGATGGAAGGAGGTACACTGACTGTTGCTATTAAGTCTCATACTGCGTTTTATACACAATTTATTGCCACAGTATCATTAAAATGAAACAATAATTTGTTATATCGGAACTAAAGATGCGTTTTAGAGAAAGCCGTGCCGTTTTCGAAGATGAGAACGGATCATGAACTAGCATTGAAAATGTTCTAACTGTTTTTGTCTGTCTTGTTCGTATATAGGACGTATCGTTAACCAAGGACCGTCGGTGTTAATCGTCGAAGATCAGAACGGCTACACGTTCGGCGGATTCGCGCCCGCCAATTGGAATCTGGGACCAAATTTCTTCGGCGACGACAGCTGCTTTCTATTCACCTTGGTGCCAAAGATGCGAATATTTCCGTCTACCGGTTACAACCAGCACTTCCAGTATCTGAATTTGCACCAGCAGACGCTGCCGAACGGCTTGGTACGTGTTGGCATTATACGCGATATGCATTTTCGTTCTTTTCACACCGCACGTCATTATGTTATTTACGTTACGAAAAAAGTTACCGCGTACCATCGTTATAGCCTGTTTCACGTTTGGATCGAAGTATCTGGTCTTATGGAGACACCTCTAAACGTTGTCAGATTTTCAAGAAGGTTATTTGAGGTTATTAGAGAGATATTACCGTAGAGGTTATTATTACTTGAATATGGCGAAACGATTTTAATATAATAATTTATATTTAAGCTTCTAATGAAGCTTAAATGTATTATAAATAACATGAACCCGGGAACTGAATTTTTTTGTTATTAAATAAGTTCAGATACAGTTGATTTCTATTGATTATATAAAACATACGTACTTGCAGATTATACTTGTGTCATAAACTTCTAGGGATAACTGTGGCAACGGCGTCGATCCCCACTTCAATGTATACTAGCATTGTAATTGTCACAATATGAAAGTGACACAATTTCAATGTGCTAAAGAATATAAAAAATATACAGTTGAAAATTGGGAAAAGGTAAGTTTCATTTATCATCTGTATTATTGGTCAAATTCATCCTCATAGTTCGCTTAATGCTCCTCTACATTTTTTGCTTTTTCCTAGATTATTTATAGCGACGAATCAAGGTTAGAAGTGCTAACGGAGAGAAGCCAATTTGTTCGTCGATGCCCTTTAGAGCGTTATAAAGAGACATGTACGATCAAATCTATTAAACATCCCCCATCTCTAATGGTTTGGTCGTGTATTACGATAGAAGGACCAGAACCATTACATTTCGTTAACGGAACAATGGAACGAAAACAATATAAAAAAGTTTTACAAAACTATTTAATTCTACTATTCTGGGGATTGGTAGCGCGGTGCCTAGCGCATCGGGCTACCAGTCTCGGGGTACCGAGTTCGAACCCCGGGCCCGTCACTCTCAGAGTAAGATTTTCCGTAGTTTTCCTTGCTCCAAATTTGGCGAGTGCTGAGGGTGAACATCTTAAGACGCTCTACGGGCGCAGGCGTAATAATATCTCATGGCCGGCTGTAATTGGCGGAAGCTGTTGGGGGATATGAAGGCATGAGATTAATGGGCAAAACCCACACAAAGTAGCCGAAGACACGTAACGTGTCTTAATATTTTTTTCTTGTTTTTTTACTTGATCCCCGCGTTAATCCCTTTTTTTCTTGTTTTTCATTCCTGGGCTTGGATGTCGCGTAGGTTGGCTATGTCTACCGCGCGGCGACGTCAGTTGTGCTTCGAAATGGGTATCTTCTGACCGAAGTCGCAAATCGTGGTCGGCCTCCTGGCGTGCTCCATTCGTTTGTCTTCCCTAGGTAGCTCCCACCTTGCTCCTAGTTATGCCGTACCGATGAGGACTAATAAGCACGTGTCCACGGCTACTTTGTGCGGGTTTTGCCCACTAATCTCTTTCTTGTTCTTTTACTTGATCCCCGCGTTAATCCCCTTTTTCTTATTATTATTATTAATACCATATATTGGTTCATTGGATCCGTCTCAAAGACCATATACTTCTATGCAAGACAATGCACCGTGTCATAAGGCAAAAAGTGTAATGCGATACATTGAATCTAAAAATCTGCGTGTAGTACCTTGGCCAGGCAGTTCACCAGACACGAACCCAATTGAAAATGTGCGGAATGTCTTGAAAAACATCGTAAATACAGAAAACTCGACTACAAAGGAAGAATTACAACAACATATTGAAGATGTATGGCATAATAGCTACGAAATAAAAAAAAAAAACAATAAAAACTGCATTGGCAGTATGTCAAAAAAGGATTGAGGAAGTAATAAAACACAGAGGAGGAACAAGTAAATATTCGTAAATATAATAATAATAATAATAATAATAAGCTTTATTGCCCAACAGAGAAAATTCCAATTACTGGACAAGTAATTAATTAAACAAATTACAAAACGAGTACAAAAAATAAGTAAGAGTAACAAGTTACAAAAAATTATTAAAGTAAAGAGCAGTGACTATCCTTATTGTATGTAAAGTATCGTGAAAAATATCACATTGCGAAGATATGAGATTAAAGTTTGTACAAGTCACATAAATAGGTGATTTTAAAAGAGCATTTGTTCGAGGAAACGGTAGATAAAACGTATTCGAATACCGGACACCAGAGCGTGGGATTATAAATTGTAATCTTTGAAGTAGTGCAGAGCAGTCAATGCAGCTATTACACAATTTCCAGAGAAACACCAAACCGGAGGATATGCGCCGAAAGTTAAGAGAGGGTAAATTAAATCGGAACAACAGTAACATATGATCAACGCCTCTCGGTGGGTACACTCCGTCTTGCCGGAACCAGAGGAGTTTAGCAAATCTGCGTTGGACCAATTCCAATTGGCGTTTATGCGTTGAATAGTAAGGGCACCATATGATGGACGCGTATTCCAGACGGGATCTAACAAGAGCGTAGTACAAAGATTTCAAGGCTACCTCATTGGTAAACTCTCTGCAATTTCGCACAATAAAGCCAAGAGATCTTCTAGCCGCATGGGAGATACTGATAATGTGTTGCGCAAAAGTCAGTTTGCTATCAAACAAAATCCCTAGATCCTTAATTAGTTCGACACGTTCGATGTTAACTTGATTAAGCTCATAGTTGAAAGTAATTGGCGTAGATGCACGTGTGAAGGAAATAACTTTACATTTGCTGATATTCAGAGGTAGATTATTTGATGTACACCATTTAGAAAATTTGCAAGATCGCTCTGCAAGAAGTAACAATCCTCGGAACAGGACACCTTACGATATAGCTTCAAATCGTCAGCGAATAGTAATGCATTAGACGATACACATGTACTTATATCGTTAATGAATAAGTTGAAAATCAAAGGTCCAAGATTAGACCCTTGAGGGACTCCCGAAGAGGCAATGAATTGACGAGAGCAGAAGCCATTATAAAAAACATATTGAAGTCTATTGAACAAATATGATTGAAACAGGTGCACAAGCGAATCACTAAACCCAAAAGACATAAGCTTATATGGAATTAAAGAATGGTCAAGGCGGTCAAATGCTTTGGCAAAATCGGTATATAAGACATCAACTTGCACGCGAGAATCTATAGCATGAGATAAAGACTGAGTGAACTGACATAGATTAGTTACAGTAGATCTTTTCTCAGTAAAGCCGTGTTGGCAAGAAGAAATGCTGTTTTTAACGCAAGGATAAATAGCAGTGTATAAGCATTGTTCAAACACTTTGGCAAAATTCGGTAAAATAGCTATTGGGCGATAGTTGGATATGTCAGCCGCGTCTCCGGATTTAAAAATGGGTACAATGCGTGCAACCTTCCATAAATCGGGAAAAAGTGAAGTTTTCAAGACTAAATTAAAGATCTTGAAGAGAGGATGTACCAATAGGTGTTTACAATCTTTAATAAAAAACGAGGGAATTTGATCATGTCCAGAACTGTGACTATTCTTTAGCTTATTTATGGAAAGCAAAATAGAATTCTCAGAAAATTCAGTAATGTTTATGCAAGATGAACCATTAAACCTAACTTGAGGAATGTTGGCAGATGAAGGATCGGTGAAAACACCACTGAAGTATGTCCTAAACGCGTCGACGATTTCCTGGGGATTATTGAGGTGTGTATTATCTAGAACCATACTACCAGGAATGCGACTCCTTTGCTTTTTATCGCGAATAAATGACCAGAAATTCGTAGGATTGTTAGCAATATCACGTTGTACGTTATTAAGATAGTTGGAATAGGCTTCTGCTGCTTGTCCTTTTACAACACTACGAAGTTCTCTAAACTGCCGCAATGAAGCAGCGCACCCGAAACGTCGGTACTGACGGAGGAAATTAGATTTCAATTTGATGTTATTTATTATTTCAGGTGTATACCATTTAGGATAAGTTCGTTTTCTAGGGAAAAATATGGGAACATAGATATCAAGTAAAGAATAAAGGGTTGTGTAAAACATGTCGCATGCAGTATTCACATCGGAGCAGCTGTCTAAAACGGACCAATTCACATCGCACATTGCTTGATATAAACATGGAAAATTCGCTTTTCTAAAGTTATACGTCCATGAAGTATTTTTAGGGAAGTTCAACGGTACGGCAAAGCCAGTAGATACATCTATCAAAAGAGGGGGATGGTAAGCATCCTCGGACACTAGAGGCGCGAAATCTCTTACAACGTCGCACGGGACATTAGCAATAACAAGATCAAGTATATCAAATATATCTTCAAATTATACTTACTTGCATGTTATATGTAATTAAATAGTAATATTGCCAACATTACCAACTGTTTTTTTTTTTAAATTTTACCCCAAAATCATAATATTTTTAAGCGGTCCTAATTCGATGTGCCAGGGACTGTAAGCTAATAATACTTCGATCTCAACGAGAAGCAGGCTAAATTTAACGTAATTAAATTGCGAAGAGCGTATCAATATTAATATTTCTTAATTCAGGCAAAATATACGGTTATAACGTTATTTTCCATTTTTTTTTTTTAATTTGTTATATAGGCGATGGGAGGTCAACACGGTTACTGCGGCCTTTGGATCGATCAGGAGTACGGCGTCGGCCATACGAGCGAATCGTGCACAACCTATTCCGGCTACGCGCAGATGTCGCACACGAAGAACTTCCGCTTCCGGCACCTGGAGGTGTGGGGCCTCGGCCAGCCACCGCCCACGCCGCAGGAGCGCGGCGAACGCGTCGGCATGAGCGTGCTGGACGGGAACGTCGAGAGTAAGGCGCTGCTCAAGATGACCGGCCGCCAGATGCACAGCGAAGGCATGCGCGATGCCAATCCGTCCGCCAACAACTAACGCGCGCCGGACGAAGAAACCGAAACAAAAAAAAAGCTTGTGCCAAACGCCTCGTCGGAGTTGTGCGCGGTTTTTCTCTGCTAGCCACACAACAATAAGTAATTCGTTTTGATAGAAACGTTTTCTACGTAAAAGAACAAAAAGGCAGCGGAGGAATTGCATTGTCGGGAGTTAAAAATCAAAATACGCTGATCAAGCGACCGAATTTTAGATAAAAAAAAGGCTAAAAGGAAAACAAAATTATATGAATTGCACAATGTAATATAATATCGTACACATATATCTCCATTATAGTACCTATTCAATTATTTATTTCTGTTTAACGGTAATAACAACAGCAACAATAATTGATTTGTTTATCTGTAAGCTGAGATTTTATTATTCGGAGGATTCGCACGCTACTTACGAATCATCGTCTATTCAATAACGCGATCCAACAAAATTGGACTTTTTTTGTTGCCACCTGAACGAAACATGTTTTTTGTGGATTTTTTTTGCGCTGCTCAAGGTTCCAAGAAGACGGTTTTCGGTGCTATTTGAGGTTATGTTATAACAGGGGTGTCCAACTTGCAATGCCTCAAGGGCCAAAACTAAAACTTTTGATGTTGTCGCGGGCCATATAATAATTTTGTTACAAGTAATAACAAAATAAAGTGAGGTATAAAAATAATTAAACAAAAAAGAGTATTATTTCTTTTATTGCTCAACAACTACATTTTTTTATAAACGGAAAATTTATTGATAACACTTCTCAATAATCAAGACAAACATTGCAAAAGCAACGAAAAAGATGTATCCAATTAGTGTGAGGACTGTGGTCGATCGGCTTCATCCACCAATGAAGATATGTCCACCTCCAGTTCAGTTGTAGACAGTCTCATAAGATAACGTAAGGAAGAATCGATAAGGTTGCTTCTGTTTTTGTTTTTTATGTATTTCATGGAGGAAAAGGCACTTTCACATGTATATGTGCTTCCGAACATTGACGTCATTTTCAGTCCAAAATCTCGCAGGTTTGGGAATTTCTCCTTTGACAGTAATTTGAAAAATTCAGGTCCCTTTTCTTGTCTGGTGATTAGGAACATGTCTGCTTGAAGATCACATAACTCAAGCTGTAAGTTGGGTGGTTGATCATCAATGGTTGCTCCAAGAGGGTTATTATAAAGTAGTACACTGCTTTTGAGACTTTCAATTTCTTCAAATCTTGTATTGAATTCATCAATAACCTGTTCAATTTGTGAAATGCAGGATGAAAACTCAATATTTTCCTCACCGTTGAATTCTTCTGCTATTTGCAGACAGCTAGGGAAGTGTGTCAGGTTGTTCTTTTCCAAAGCACGTTTAAACATGTTCAGCTTATTCCGGAATCCGTTTATCATTCCGATCAAATCTGAAACCGTCTGGTTTCTTCCTTGAAGACTCAAGTTTAACATGTTAAGATGATTAGTCAGATCTGTTATAAAAGCTAACTGTCTTAAGAATTCTGGATCCTTAAACTTCTCTTCCAGTTCAGTTGTGTCAGATGAAACGTATTTGTTGAGGAATGCAGGGATTTCCTTTCTTATGGCAAAAAATCGTTCCATGCACTTTCCTGCACTCAGCCACCTTACATGGTTGTACATTAGCAAGTCTCCATACTCAGCCTCTGTTTCCACTAAAAACTGCTTAAGTTGCCTGTGTAAAAGAGATCGATTTCCACCTCTAATCATATTTATAATCTTAATCACGGTTTGGAAAACTTGATCTTCCTTGACTGATTTTCCACATAAAGCTCCCTGATGTATAATACAATGAATTGTTGGGCAAGTGACACCATTCTCTCGAAGCAGACCCACTAATCCAAATTTTTTACCTGTCATTGATGGGGCCCCGTCTGTTGCTATGGCTGAACATTTATCAAAGCCTCCAATTCTGTCAACTGTTTTCTTCACAGCCTCATAGATGTCTTTTCCTTTTGTTGTTCCATAAAGAGGACAAATATCAAATAACTCCTCTTTACTGGTAAAATCATCAAAAGTAGTGCGCACAAATATTAACAGCTGACTAACATCGGTTTGATCAGTGCTTTCATCCAAACAAAGTGAGAAATATGAACTTTTCTTAACAAGGCTAAGCATAGATTTTTCTACTTGCTCACCCATAGCAACAATCCTTCTTTGTATGGTTTGATGTGAAAGTGGCACTGATTCAAATTTCTCCGCCATTTTAGAATCACCGAAAGCTTTGGCCATTTCAACAGCACATTTTTTTATCAAATTGCCATCAGTGAAAGGTTTTTTTGCCTTTGCCAGCTCAAGCGACACGGCATAAGATGCATGCAAAGAATGCGTTTGAGAGTGTAATATTTGACTGAACATACCAGTTTGCTGTTTAAGCTTTTTCTTCAAATCTGCAACTAGGGCACGCCGACTTTCATTTGTGTACGTAGCATACTTATTTTCATGCACTGTTGTGTAATGTCTTCTCACATTATATTCTTTAGGCACTGAAACGACATTCATGCACACTAAGCACTGCAACTTTCCATTATTGTTAGCAATCAAGTAATCACTCTCCCAACTTTCTTTGTAAATTCTGTTCTCACTATCAATTTTCCGTTTTACTGGTTTTACACTCATTATTGTATAAGAGGAATCAAGACAAAGAATTAATCAAGTTCACTGTTCACTAGCAACGTAATAGATTAGCCGACTAGCCTACGTGTCAGTAGCACACTAGCACGATGGCGGCTGGCGACGGATGGTAAGCAGTGAGAGGTGTGGCCTGCGTGAACTGTGATGCGCAGTAATCAGTGCAGTTCTCATAGTGGTGGAGGATGATTATGTTCGTTACACGTCCGCGAAGCGGCACGCGGTACAGTACTTGTGTACTTGTGATGTAAAAACACTGGTACACCATAAAATATAAAATAAGTTAAAAAATCTTTTTTCACAGTGGCAGCATTTAAAGAAAATATATGCTTTTCGAAAATCTTACGTGGGCCACAACAAATAGCCTCGCGGGCCGGATGCGGCCCGCGGGCCGCCAGTTGGACAACCTTGTGTTATAAGAACAGTGATTTTTTCGCTCATTTCTGCTTATGTTATCGTTTAGTACTATTCTTCCCCTCCGAAATCCATTTCGTTTGTTTCGATCTGACTTTCTTTTTCTCGAGATATACTAATTTCATTCTATAGTACTGTTTTTTTTTCCATTAGAAGCCGCACCCTTTATAAAACACTTACTAAAAAGAACATTTTAAATCTTAGAAAATCTTTGAATGGATCGTCTAAAAAACCACCTTTTGTGAAAGTCTATAAGCCGCACTCTTTTATGAATTGCATTCCATTATCAGTGGCAGTTTTAAAACACATTTTTTTTTTTGTAACAAGCCACAGCTTATATACTGCTGTGAATAATTATAGACTTGGGTAGAATTTTGCTGACGTTAGAAATTAAACAACAAAATCTATTAAAGTTCAATATATTTACAAAAAAACATAGAAAAAGAACATAATTCATAGAATAATAATAAAAATTAATGATATTATACCTAATAAACCCTGACAGTGCTTGCTTTGTCGTTATATCTAATAAAAGCGGAGTCCGCCATTGTTCTCTGGCGAAAACTAGGCGAACTTAGGCGTCGCAAACCGTTATCTAGCGATATCGGCCGGGACCCGGATCCCGGTCGTACGGCAAGAGCCGTCCTTCGAGCGTACAAAAGGCTAAAGTAGGTCTTCAAATGGGCTTCGAGACCGTGGATAAACGCGCGACAACGGCACCCTCCGAGATCCTCGACGTTATAATATAATAAACGCTGATCGTCAATCGTACCTAAGCGCTTTCTTATCCTCGCTTATAGTGCGGCGGTCCGTAGGCGCGAGTGGGATGGCCGAAAACTAGCAAATTGTACGCGGTTTGCGAAAAAAAAAAAACTAGCAAGATGGTCCCGCACGAACAATGCGAATAGTTAATAAACTCAAAATTATTTTTAATTTTAAACTTAATATAAGGTCAATTTTCCATGATTTTTAATAACAAATAATAATCGATTCGACAGATTGCTTACTAAATTGGCAAAACCCAAACCCAAACCAGAAGAAACAAGATATTTATTGAATATATTACTCGTGCAAATGTCGGAACAATAGTGACTAAAACTTAGGGTTAGGGTGTATTATGTAACATAGGTTAGTTGTTTATTTTAAAATGTAGATACAGTTCAAGGGCGAAGTTCGTTTCGAGTTGGTTTATTCCTAATGATAATGATCAACTGGCGAGGAAGTGGAATAATATAAAATAATATATACCGAACAAATTTTTTACATGCATTTTTTTATCGTAAGACTAAACAGTCAATAATTTATATCCTTCGAACTGAGTCTTGATTTATAATCTCTTCTCAGTCCGCCACAGCTACAACTACTAATTCTTCGCTTTGTCTCCGTGTACCTACCCTAATTTGCGAACAGTTGTTTCCTGATAAGGCAGTGGCATTATGCGGCAATAGAGTAATTCGATGTTTATCTTTGTCTCGGTCTGGTATACGGAATCCGTCGGAATTGATTTTGCAGAGTTGGTTCTTTACTGTAAAGTAAGGGGAGGTGGGACCTTTTGTAAACAGCTCGCATAACCAAAAAGTGCAGTGACGCACTGAACTCGTTACGGTTGTCTCTTGAAACAGTCCAGTTAGTTCGCGCTACTTCAATACGGTGGTGGTCAAATGGACTATTGTTTCGCCTTAGGATTCAGGAGACTTGTACTGTCTGGTATACTTCTTTACAATGTGATGGAATTTATTGTGTTACAAGCATCCTTGCATATGATATTCGGTCATAGTGTTACACTTCACTTGCACTTTTTCATAAATTATATTGAGCGGTGGCCGTCCATGTACATCAAAGTGATAAACCCAATAAAGAACCTTGTAAAATTCCGTATTTTATCGACAACCAACTCGACTGAACGGACTCTAGCTATCATCAGGATTAATGCATCTTAATTGTATCTTCACGAAATGATGCAAACCATTCTAATTGCACACCTTTCTAATTTGGAGAATAAAATGTCGTGTTGGATACAATCGAATGCTTCTTGTACGTCACAAGAAACTCTTACAACAGCACTGTGTATCTCTGCATTTCGTAGTATGTTGTGAATGAGTTCCATTAATGATGAAGAAGTAGATCTTTCTTTACTAAACCCATATTGACAATCAGCAATAGTATTTTTTTCTTAAATGAAATTAGGCGGTCTAAGATGCAGTACTACACAATTTTTGAGATCGTAGATGTTAATGTCACAGGTCTCAAACTTAAAACATTAATAGCAAAGCCCTTTCTATTAATTGATACGGGAAGAGCGCCACTTCACCTACTGGAAGGAGTATTCTAAAATTTAAACATCTCTTCTTGATGAGTTTTTAGATAATTTAAATTTGAAAGAAAGTGTGCTTTTCTATTTTGGCAGCATGGGGCAAATTTTATCATCTCAATAAATACAAATCAGCCAAACAATATGCACACGGCTATTACCATGTTAAAAACTCTATTAAAGTTACTGTTTTTCATTTTGCGAACGTACTATAATAATAATATTTTGTTAAAAATTTTGTTTTCCATCGATTTAAACATACATGGTGTAAGCTAATTTTTTAACTAGCTTACATCCTGACAAGAGACAAGCAAAACTTCCTTGTTTACATATAATATTTAGGTGATATCGTAACATCAATAATAGGCTGCAATAGTATCCCGATAACCTTGCGAAACCTTTTAGTTGCTTAGACTCAAGATAATGTCTATGTTAAGCTGATTGTAGTCTCGTGCCGCTTAACGGCTCGTTTTCCTTGTTGATTACTTGTCACCGATGCCGCCCTTTACATTGGCCGCCTGTGTGTAACGCACAATTCGCGCATCCATACGGCACGGCCCTGCTTGTTTGATTTCTTAATTTGATCCCTACAGAAAGCCAAGGTCACTGTTCGTTGGTGAACCAACGAACAGTGACCTGTTCGTTGGTGAACCAACGAACAGTGACCTGTTCGTTGGTGCTCTCTGATCCCTACAATTTTTATTTAAAGAATTTTTTTCTAAAACGCTTTTCTCAACAGATTCTAATAAAACCGTTTTCTGATCCTTCGTGGACCTATAGATCAATTTGATCGACCTTTTATTTGAAACCTTTTTTTCAAAAGATCGCTATTTTCAAGGGGAGTACTCATATGCGCCACAGTAGCAACATAGGCTGTTATTCTTCTGCAAGAGGATTTGTTAACTTTAACCGTTACAGTATATTAGCACACAGTAACCGTCTTTTTGGCACTTTAAGGTTAGAATATCTCAAAATCCTGACGTACTAGAGCCGGATTTGGAATCAGCGCTAAGAAATCTACCAGAAATGATGTCTTTCTTAGGCGGCAAAGCTTTGTTGAATTGTATAATTAGAGAAAAATAACGATAACGAAAAGAAAGAATAGATCTGAAATAGGAAAATATACATACCTTTGTTGTTGTTAAATGTAAAAAGTATTTGTTTTTCTCTTTTCGTTTATTTACAATAATAGCAATTATTAATTAAGCAATTTCGCTTTTTGGGCGTACAGTTGCGTTCGATACAATAGTCGCTGTCGAAAATATTTGGAAATTAATTAAAACTAATACAATACAGAATGTCTTAGTTAGTGCGAAATTGTGAAGGGTATGTCTTTTATGTATAATTTTCTACTAACTTCCTTACTTTAGATACGGATCGCTCTCTGAGCTTGAAAGATTGTGCCTTTATGAATGGCATCTTTTCAAGGGTTTCTTTTTTGTTGTGAGATGTGGTGGTGGGCGTGGTTTAACCGGTTTTGTATCTTTTACTTTCGAGAACGAACAACTGTGACAGTCTGTGGACATAATGACAATATGACAAAATTGTGATCAAAGCGCTTTAGCGCGAGAGAGCTCATGGCAAGTAATCTATGAATATGTCAAAAGAACCCATTCATTTGCTGCTCTGAAACGGACAAACGGGATGTACGGTTATGTTACAAATTAATAATTCATTATTCCTTGTAGAGAAGATTTCACTGTATACGAGATATTGATTTTCATCGAATGCAACTGTATGTATAGTAGATTCTGCGTTCAATACGCAATTAGCGAAAATATAGGCGGAAGTAACGTAATTTTAATATGTTTAAGTTCATTTATTTTTATGTAAATCTGTGCCTTCCTGAATGACATCTTTATCCGAAACGATACTTGCGTAATGTCATGGTATGCTAAGAAATGTTATTAATGCCTTTCTCTTCTAAATTATCGGAAGCGAAATTATTCCACATGACAATTTCTTTTATCGCTAAATTAGAGTTTGTGATATAATCTTGTTTACAATCGTTTTTAACTAACGAGAAAGATTAGACGGCGGGCTGGGATATTCAGTTGTCTAATCTTTCCTCGTAAGGATTTCCTCTAGTCATTTCTTCTAGATTTATTTCTCCTGTTATTTAGGGCAGAATACTGCGACTTCCGTACATTTGTTTACATGTCGTGCCATATATGCCAGCAAATTTAATTGTAAGTGCCATAACGAACGAATATCATGTTAATTACGTAGAATCAAAACTAGGCGAAGCCATGCACCAAGCAAAGTCGTAGAGAATTCGAGATGAATTCATAGAAAAATAGAAAACCACGCGTACCGATTAGTTGTTAAATTCCACGTGCATGATTTTCAAATGCAAACATGAATTAAATAGGTACAAATATATTTATAGGAGAGAGAAAAAAATTAACCGTTACATTATACATTGAAACACCATGATGTTTATTCTTTAAATAGCATCGAGTACAAAATTCCTCTACATTTTACAATACTACGATTTCTCTAGATCATCTCTCTACATATATATTTTCAATAGTAAGCTAAGAGCAGAATTTGTCCAGAAAGCACAACCGTTTTTAAGTGTTATGAGTACATGTTAGCGTTTAATATTTCATCACTTGCATTACATGTTTGTATCTACAATATTACTATGTAGTATCCCGCGTTCACGTCGCAGATAAGATAAATAATAACAAAAATGTTTGCAGATCGCAATTGGGATATTTTAGACGGCAAGAAATAGATTTATATGGGATGGGTCAGTTAAAGAGATACAGCAACTGGCGTATATCTTGGCGAGCGGTGGGGATGCCTGCGCACTGGTAGAGTAAGAGAAAGTATGCTAGCGATTGGTTCCTATTCTAATTCTATTTTCACTTATTTCTTCAATTAATATTTTCGTCCAACTTCTTAAGTACAATGTATTATACAGGGTTCGGCGAAAGTGTTTATAACATGTTGATATCGCTTTTGCCCATCTTCAACAGAATTTTTATCAAATTCTTCCACCACAAACATTCTTACATCATCCATTTTATGAGTCACGTTCCTGGCCGAAGCATGATTTTTATAAGATCTATGGCCACTGCGAAAATATGCGAGCGAATGTTCATGCGCTCAATTAAAACTTTTCTATTTTGCGTATACATTCCGTTCCATCGTAACTTGTTTTTCATTTTCGCACATAAAACTGACACATCTACACGACGTTCTTCCGTGCGGTAGAAGTTATGGATTATATCCCGAACATTTCTAATTTCATGTTCCGATAAATTATTTACTGAACTTGTTTATTGTCGTTTCTTGAACAATCCTTTCTGTCGTTCTTACGGACATCCCCGTTGCTCGAGAAGCATATTCTTTTGTATCTTTCAGCGTCTGTTCTTCGGTTTTATATTCACAAAAGTACGTGTACACAATAAATACAATTTCATGCGATTGCCTTGCGAAGAATTTTGTTGCCCTCTATACTCATTCTGCCGCGTCACTGTTGCACTAACCGAGAAGATATACGCTGGTTGCTGTGCTATGTTGAAGGATTTCCCCCTAGGCCCGTTTGCGACTGCAAGAATCTATGCATTATTTTGTAGAATTTTTCAAGGGCAGAATATGTATTTTTGTGCGCATGTCCCGAAGCAATATTTTCCACATTATTATAGTAAAATTTTACAGTTTAATGGAGCCAGTTAAAAATTGTGCATTTTTACGTAAATTTCTTTGCAGAAAAGTGTTCAGATTATTGTATCGTTACAAGCGGGCCTTACAAGAAACAACTAAAAGGAATTTTTTATTAACACAGGAATTTAAAAAAAATCATTAATTTTTGCACGGTCAATTAGTAATAATAAATTAAACCATTTCTTTTACAAGAACGTGAATTAAAGAATAAAAATGGTGGCGTTTGTGAACATTTTTCTTATTTGAACGTTAAACCAATAATATACACATAATCTATCAAACGAGTATTGTCTAATTCTGTTGTTTTCTGTGATTACGTCCAATATTAATTATAATGGTATATCCGAATGTTTTTACAATTCATATACGCATTTAGAATGGCATATGCATACAAAAGTATTTATTAGCGTTATAACTTATAATGTTTTATTCTTCGTACAGTATTACACTAATCACGCGCTAATCTGTGGTGCTTTTCTGCACACTGTTCCGTTATTGTTGTCGTCCTGTTACCCGCACGCACACACAGTTATTATGAATTTATTACAATACATACCCTGTTATAACTTTTCGAATACGTGAATTGCTGTATATTATACCCTACAATACATAAAAATATACTTTTAAACGGCAATATACACAAAGAAATTGTTGTCTGTTGGTACATTTTTCTTCTGAGGTTTGATGTACTTTTGTTTTGTGGATAACTTGTATTATACATACATATTATATATTTAATAAAGTTGCTATGATGGTTGTTTTTAATTTTTGTCCGCCACTTTTTATACAATATGCAGGATGATTCATTTTTATTCTGGGGGACTTAAATAGCATACTCTACCAATCAAGCTGATTGAAAACCACATATAAACTTACCTGGTGTCCCAGATCCAATGTTACAAGCGCTAATCTGGACATACAGCGGTAACAGTCAGTGTAGTAGATATACGGTGCCGAGTCGGCGATTATCTATTTCACGCGTTCACAACGTCAGTATTAAATCGATGCTGTATGCGAGGTAGTTCTGTATATATGTAGGCTGTTGTAACTTATTTCATAATTGTACGCTTATGTTTGCTTTGTCGCAGATAGGTACGTCGCGAAAACGACCAATGGCAGACACAGTTAAAAACTTTATAGTGGACATGCCGGACTTAATTTTTGATGGCGCTTAAATTCAATGTCTAGTTTGTAAAACCCCTTTAATGTGTTGGTCCAGAAGCCATTCTCAACGTCACATCGAAAGCAAACAGCATTCTTTTGCAAAAAGTGACATACGAGACCAAGAAAAATTTACATTTGATTTATGTGTTACTCTTATTTTATGTAATCTATCGTTTCGTTTACTAGACAAAGAAGCATTTGTCTCCTTCTGGAATAAATATGCGGACTGTAAATTACCTAGTCGGACATCGATACGAAATGTAGTACCACTTGCTCGTGAACATGATGTAGAAAAAAGAATGAAAACGGAATTGAAAGATAAAAAACTGTGGTTGTGTGTGGACGAAACAACAGATCGTCAAAAACATTCTGTGGTTAATGTAATGGTACGTACAATGGAACCACATCGACCGTCATCCTCCTTCTTACTTGCTTCCAAAAGAGTTATAAATTGTACAGCCGATGAGATTTTAAAGGTGGTGTTGAACTCATTGATCAAATTTGAAGTTTCAACTATGCAACTTTAAATGTTTATGAGTGATGGTGCCGCAAACATGCGTTCTTTGGGCCGATCTCTTAAAGAGCACAGTGGTAACTTCTTACATGTAACGTGTAAAATGCATACCCTAAATCTTGCGGCACAAACGAGTAGTAAGTGCATTGATTACTAGTACAAAGGCAGTGTTTCTAAAGTCCCCGAAACGTACCCGACTATTTCACAAACTGTGTCCTGATTTACCTGAACCACCACAGCCGATTGTTACACGTTGGGGAACATGGTTGCAGGCTGCGTTTTACTTCAACAAATATTTCGATCAAGTAAAGAAGGTAGTTCTAAAATTCAATCCGACAGAAGCTGCGGCGATGAAGAAAAGCCAGGAAATATTTCAAGATAGTCAGGTTAAAAGAGATTTACAAACTATTCACAACAATTACTTCGGACTAGCGGAGGGAATAGAAAAATTACAAAATGTTTCGATGTCGCTAGTGGATTCTGTGAACAAAAAGAACACACAAATTGGTGTGTCATACGAAAATTTGAAAGTGTTTTAGAGAAAGACTCCGATTTTCTTATATTAAGACCAATTTGTGAAGGAGCGTGTGAAGATGCATTAAGTTGTTTCAAAGATTATTTTAAATATGCAAATATAACATCGCTAGATGTCGAACGGTCGTTTTGGGCATTAAAAAACATTTATTCCGCACGTCGTACTCACTTGATTGAAACAGCTGTGGAAACATATTTAATGATTCAAATATTTAACAGATGTTACCCAGTTTGTGATTTCACGGAAGACTTTTAAAACGGTAAGTGTTTCAGCACGTTTTATAATTTATTTCTTACCTTCTTACCCTATTTTATCGCGTGCCTTGTATTGTAGTTGTGGTTTCATAGGGAAGAAGAAAGTCAAAAGTGGTAATTTACTGCCTTTGTCAGATTTCTAAATGATATATTTTTGTAAATTTTAGCTGAGTTCGGGTATTCGTTCGGAGCGCATCAACAGTACAGAGCACGTGGAGGGAATTAGGGGTAGAGCATGAGTGGATCACGCAACCCATACTCTTAAACAAATGGATGGAGTAGCTCTACGACATTCCCGAACGCGAAAGAGCGCGCGTAGGGTATTTGGAGTATAAATATAATAATAATAATCTTACGAAAGAAACAATGCAAATGAAATAGTCTACGCTTGACCATGTTAAACCGTCCCAATGGCACAAGCTTGTGCGACACACATTTTGTATGAAATATTTCTTAAATGCAATTTTCGCTTATACCGTTGTATTCCTTTCTAGTATTTCAATCGTAAAGTCAAAAAGATGAGGGATGCAATTAAAAAAAAATGGTTTGGGAGAGGTTTCTTAGAGGGTAATTTACTAGCAGCAGATTTAAAAAGTACAGTAGAGATTTTCGACGACACCTTGCTCGATGTTATATCGCTATAAACAAGGAAGATATCGCTTGTAACATTGAATCTGGGACACCCGGTATTCGTTCACGCGACAGTGCATCCTAAATGAAATCTACCCGGGTTGTGTAATTCAAGAAGGACATACAAATGTAGGGCTTCCTTAGATACGGAATGTTGCCTAAGAAACTGGAACGACAAACCGTAACTTTAATTGTTATCGGGTATTACCGCGCAGCTAACGTAATAGTAGAAAATAGAATGCCAAAATCAAAGAATATCGAAATATTAACGCTAGAAATAAGGCGTATAAAATTATTGCCGATATTATGAATATAATCGTGAATACGGTGAGGAAAAAAAAAACAAATTTCGGTCAATGTATGTACGATCAAAACTGAAATCAAAGCTGTTGCAGTAATTTGCCACTGCTTCTAAAATTTATCATTGCAATGTTTCTCATTTAATTTCTCTTGTTTTGTAATCTTTTATGAGAATACATTTGCATGTTTTCATTATTCATTTAGTCCTATTAATAAAACTATAGCTGGAGTTGCACGTTGTTACTCAGTTGGAGTCATTTTTGAATCTTAAAATTTAGAAATAAATAGCATCTTATCGTGTCACAAGATGTATTTTGTAAATAGGTACATGTTACATGCGTTTCCCCAATAAATAGTTTTTTTTTTCATTACAATACAATTATTTTTCTGAAAGGGAATAAAATCGCTACAAAACATGACTAATTATTAGAGTTCGGTAACTGGAGAGCGATCGCAGCGGCGGTGTGATTGTGTTTAGGTGGGCGGGGAGGACTGGTCGATTATGATACGACACGACAAATCATCATCACTCAGTTCAGTTTAGCATTGGATAGCGGATAGGGTGTGTTGATTTTATTGATATAAACGTAGTTATTATTTAGTGTAATGCATTTTGACTTTATTGATACAGATGTAGTTATTAATTGTAGTTTTTAGTGAACATGTCGAAGGCTAAAAAACGACCCCTTCAAGACGTAGTAAATAAGTTTATTTCTGACTTTCCCGATTTGTTTAACAACGGGAGTAAGATAGTTTGTAAAGTGTGCAAAATACATTTGATGTCAAATAAGAAGTGGAACTGTACAAGACACGTAAATTCCGCACAGCATAGAAAACGAAAATTGAGCATGTCACCGAGAAGTGCATTTTTTTTCGATGTAATTCTTGTGTTGATAAACTGTAATTCGCCACTAGGCTTACTCGATAAACAACCGTTTAAGAACTTTTGGGACTAATACAATCCCGAGTTGCGATTGCCAACGGAGAAAACGGCACGTAAGCATGCTGCATTTATACGGGATGATGTGGAAAAGAAAATGAAACGCAGATTGAAAAAAACAGATTCTTTGGTTATGTGTTGACGAGACAACAGACTGTAAAAAAAATTCAGTTGTAAATATTATGCTACGCATACTAGACCCTAGTAAACCTACATTACCACTGTTACTAGCTAGCCGAAGACTACAAGAGTGTACTACTGCAGCAATCACGAAGGTTGTACTTAGTACTTTGGAAAAATTTCAAATTTCAAAAGATAAAGTGTTGATGTTTATGAGCGATGGCGCAGCGATAATGCGTTCAGTAGGCCGTTCTCTTCTTGAACATGGTTGCAAGTGTTTACATGTTACGTGTAAAGTGCATGCTTTACATCTTGTGGCAGAAACCATTCGACTATGCTCTCCCGAGGTAGATGCATTAATAGCAAGCACAAAAAAGTATTTTTGAAATCTCCAAACGCCTACGATCATTTCATACAGAGTGTCCTGGTATTCGTCAACCAACGGAGCCAATTCTTACACCTTGGGGAATATGGTTGCAGGCAGCTTTTTATTATGCTGAACATTTCAAAATAGTAAAAGCTGTTGTTGCACAATTCAATCCTGTCGAAGCTGCAGTTATTGAGGAGAGCCAGTCGAAATTTCAAGATATTTCCGTTGAAACAGATTTAAAAAATATTCGTAGCTACTATAAAGGATTAGCTGACGCAATAGACCAATTACAAAATAGATCATTATTATTATTGGAGTCTCTGCAAATTATGGACGGAGTGCATACATAGCTACTGACGATACATGACGCAAAATATAATCGCGTTTTAGAAAAATTCGAGAGTGTGCTATAGAAAGATCCTGATTTTAGCACACTAAGACAAATTCGTGATGGTGTATCGAATAATCCACTGACTAAGTACAAAGAGTATTTTAATCATGCATGTATAACATCGGTAGATGTTGAACGCTCCTTTTCAAAATATAAACTCATTTTCTCACCACGGCGAACATCGCTCACCGAGATAACTGTGACAACACATCTAATGGTGTCAACTTTTTGCCACTCTTATCCATATGATTTTAATACTGATAATGGTGCTTCTAGTTTTACTGTTCCGTAGCTAAGGCTGCTTAAAAGGGTGAGTGTTTCACTACTTTTCACATATTATAATTATGTATTAGTTCTGTTATTTTTTTTCTATTTTCTTACTATTGTTTTTGTATACTAAGCAGGTACGGCTATGGCACGGCTCCCTGTTACCGGGCACTGCTAATTATCGGAGTGAAGGCATCGCAACTGTTTATAAAAATGCTAGGCAACCCTTGCTGCGGTAAAATAGTAGTAAATGTCATCGTAACGTAGCAACCGCTTGCTTTTATTCGCTGGTTGATTGAGGAAGATGGAATACGACGACCGTCAGCTGTTTCCGTAAGTGTAAGTGTAGCTGTGTCATCCGTCGCGCGGGAACAGTGCGCAGTGTATATTTTTGTTAAGTTTGTTTGGATTCTCGCTCTGAAAAGTAAGACGTTTCCGAAATTAGGATTTCTTTTTTTTTATCCAGTCAGCTCGTGCATAATGTTTTAAAATAGTTTGGTTTAGAAGCGTATTTAATTTTATTTTGAGAAATATTCGAACGGGAGCATGCTTGTCGTATTACATTTATGAATATTGCATATAGATATTAAATAGTCCAGCGATTCTACGATGACAATTCATTTCCTTTTGTTTGAAATTTTCTGCGGTACTTTTTATTATCTTTTTCGTTTAGATAATGCATGCAAATATAATAAACATCGTATAGACGCGGGCGCAATATAAATATTTGTTTTCGTGAGTTTGGATGATTCAGGAAAATACTAAACTTAAACGAAATTTACTATGGTTTTGGGCCGGCTCCCTGTTACATTTAAATTAAGTTATTACATTTGGAAAGTTAAGCGGTGCGTGTCTTATATAAATGCGCTACTGTACTATTGATCAAAATACGTTTAACCAGAAACAAACGGCCTTGGTATTTATACAATTTGTTATCTGAAAAGGAGTTGAAATCAACAGCATCTCGTAATATTGCATACAGAATGGTGTAAATATTTTTGACCATTGCCAATAATATTACCAAATATGCTCTTATTTGACGTATATTTGACTTGCTTAAATAACATTTATTCAGACTGATCCAAATTAATGCGCTAATACAATACGGTTATCTGCGTTATGCGGAATCGGTTAAAATGGCGCCAAAAATCCATTAGTCTCCATAATCCCAGACCTAAATTGCGCTCCCAAATTTTAATGACCTCCAGTACACTGCCTCAACTGCGCTAAGAAAGGATAATTGTGTCTATTAAGGTAATTACGTCTGTTTCCTCTGAAAAGAACATTTTGTTTTATTTGCTTACCCCAATTTCCAGGAATGTTAATACACAGATAAGTCGAAACTTTGATCTAAATTTATTGTATAATTTCCAAATGGAGGGTGAAACCGAGGTTTCTTTTTGAGCTCGTCTCTCCACTCAAATCAGTTATAGTCCAGAAAACGAGTTGCTAGAGCGTATCCTAAATTCATCATGGAAATGTAGTTAACCATAATTTTGTAAAGCGGGTGTAATTAAAAAAAGTGGCGAGCTGTGTTGGAGGCGCAAGGTGAGAATGTCTTTATCGGGATTACATACTATTGGAGAAGATCATCTTACGATATCAAGAGTTCCTAGTGATCATAATCACATCGCGTTCGATCGAAAGTTGTTCATCTGACGAACAAGAAGCAATAGTTTGAAGACAAAAAAAATGAATTGGGTTTTAATGAAAAACCGGTAAAGTTAATTCGTTTCGAATTGCATCGCAATCCAGAGGCCTTACAAAAACAGACATCCATCGACATGTGACAGATACAGAATACTTTGTTGGTGTCCACAATATTAAAAAACACACCTCTTCCTTGGATCCGGTGATAGCATGTACAGTGCGATCCTAAAGTGTCCCCCCCCATGCTAACTCTTGAAAGACAGAAGCTAGCGTTTTTAGAAAAAATAGGTCGATTTCACAAACTGTGTCCTGATTTACCTGAACCACCACAGCCGATTGTTACACGTTGGGGAACATGGTTGCAGGTTGCGTTTTACTACAACAAATATTTTGATCAAGTAAAGAAGATAGTTTTAAAATTCAATCCGACAGAAGCTGCAGCAATCAAGAAAAGCCAGGAAATATTTCAAGATAGTCAGGTTAAAAGAGATTTACAAACTATCCACAACAATTACTTCGGACTAGCGGAGGGAATAGAAAAATTACAAAATGTTTCAATGTCGCCAGTGGATTCTGTTCAAATTGTGAATGATGTTCACGCACAGTTATGCGCTGTAGAAGGCGAAACAAATTGGTGTGTAATACGAAAATTTGAAAGTGTTTTAGAGAAAGACTCCGATTTTCTTATATTAAGACCAATTTGTGAAGGAGCGTGAGAAGATGCATTAAGTTGTTTCAAAGATTATTTTAAATATGCAAATATAACATCGCTAGATGTCGAACGGTCGTTTTGGGCATTAAAAAACATTTATTCTGCACGTCGTACTCACTTGACTGAAACAGCTGTGGGAACATATTTAATGATTCAAATATTTAACAGATGTTACCCAGTTTGTGATTTCACGGAAGACTTTTAAAACGGTAAGTGTTTCAGCACGTTTTATAATTTATTTCTTACCTTCTATTTTATGTGTAAACTTTTATGCGCTCGCCACGCTTCTGGCCGTTACCGCATATTTGTCCAGGTTAGTGATAATTGCTGCCAGATTTACGTAGTATTAAAATTGACCCAGCAATTTTGCATGGTTCGTGCCGAAGCCATGATAAAAATAACAACACAAAAAAACTTAAAAAGTGGACATACTGTCTATCAAAAAGTAATACATTCAAACAAAATTACCATAATTAATTAATTGTAAGTTTGATAAAATAAAGAAATAACAACAATTAACAAAACAAGTTAAAATGAGAGAAAAAAATAACGAGAACAAAGAAAGAACGTATGACAAATGCAGGATATAATAACACTAAATAACAATAATAATTTACGCTTTCGGAATTGAAATTTGACAGTTTGGCAATTGTTATGATTACTATGCTTAGCAACGAGCTCTCTAGATCAGTCTAGCGTCGCAAGAAACAATTTGGCGCTCTTTCCTAGCGAACTTTGCGTAAGAACAAAAACAGATTACCAAAACCTTTATTGCTGCATATCGTCATATTTCTTACGTTAAATTATAACATATGTGGTATCGTTGGATTCGCCTTTCGATTACCTTTCCAAAAACGTAAAAATATACAGGATGTTTTGTTTAAAATAAGAAAGTTGATGTCACTTCCGGTGACACCGGAAATGAAATTGAACTGCCGATAACGGCAAAAGTTAGTTCGCTGAAAACGCTAGCTTCTGTCGTTCAAAAGTTAGCATGAGGGGAACACTTTAGGACCTCACTGTATAATTTTTGTTTGTTCTCAAATCACCATAGCCTAACATCCACTATAAGTTTGAAAATATAGATAATTTTTATGTAAAACTTGTTTCACTTTCAACCCATAGCTCAAATATCTTATTTACATTTCATTGCTAAAAATTGCAAAAAACTACGCGCTAATTTTAACACAAAACCAAATACATACAGGATAAAGAACCATGCTCCAGCCCAACGTGTGACGTAAGAGAAATGTTGCAAATTGTAGCATAGGGAGATGCAATTTCTCCATATTCATTCCGTTTCTAACCATTGTTGATGGTCGATAACCTACGCCCTGATCTGTATACTACAATTATGTGTAAAGCGGAATAAAATAATTATATGTACGGATTGCATAAGGATCGTGGTATTTCTTTTGTTTAAATCGTGCATTTGATCATTGCCCATACAGCATGTGCGATTAATTATCTGTTATTTATTTAATTATCTATGCATTCTATTTAGGAATACATCGATTATCAACGCGGAACTTTAGCGATCGAAGGACGCCATACGCCGGAAGCTTTGTTACTGCGACAAGATGTGTTCTTTGTTGATCCAAATATAGCGTTAATGTAGAACATTACATAATTATATTGGATTGCACGTGGTATAAGTAGATAATTACTTCGATTCACGATATTCCTACCGAAGAACGTGTGAGTATGGTTGAGGTCAATTTGAAATGGTTGAAGCGTTGCACGGAAATACCCGTTCTACTATTGTTCTTCAGCTTCATGGTTTGTGGTAGGTTTTTCCCTTGAAGCATGCGCTGCTTAGTAAGCATTTTCACTCTATCGCTCTTAATACTTGATTCTAGATCCGGTAAATACGAATTTCATTATCTATCGGACGTGCTATGTGACGTTGGGTTTCGAAGAGTCCGCCTGCGCAAAGCTAGGCACCAGTAATCCAGATAATGACACTCAGGCGCTAGAAAGGACGGTCGAACCGTACGCTAACATCGTCATGATGACGCAATCCCTTCTCACGCAAATCTTTCCTGCCCTGCTATGCTTGTTCATCGGACCATGGTCGGATAAGCGCGGCAGAAAGCCGGTCCTGATATATACCCTAATCGGTAAAGCTATTTAACTGTAATATTAAATGTGCAACAATAGGTGATATATACAGTACCGTTCATGGAAGTTCGGGCAAGCTGACAAATTATATTAACTGCTTAGGAAAAAAATTTAAAATTATATAATATACATTTCTGTGAGGAATTATTAAAACTAACCTTTTCTGGAAGCCTTTTACCAATTTCCAGGTAGTATTTGTTTATTATAAGACCGTTATCATAAAATATATAATTATGTTGGAAATCACCAATAATTACAGTGACAATAAAGCTTTATAATAATCCCTAGGAGGGTTAGCTGATTCGCTCGTGTTACCTGGAAATACTCGTATACCCTTTATAAAGTATTATAACATTTGTAAACGCAGTAGTTCTGAAGAGATTGTTATTGTGAAAGTATCTGTGGTTGTGCAAGTGAAAAATAAAATAATTTCGGTTTGACTGCTTAAAATGCCCCGTGGAAAGCCTCTAGCTGTTTCAAAGCGATCTGCTATTATTACCTTGCATCAGGAAGGGTACGCAGAAAGACGGATTGCGGATAAATTAAAAATAAACAAATTTACAGTACATGATATTATAGTTCGATTTAAGACAACCGGTGAGGCGCAAGATCGTAATCGGCCAGGACCGTCAAGAAAAATAAAAATAATTAGTAAGCGCAATAGAAGACTAAGAGCATCGGAAATTGCTGCAGAATTCAATAATGAGCGAGATTCCAAAGTTTCTGTGAGTACTGTGAAACGTCGGCTAAAAGAGGCTGGGTTGCATGGGCGAGTGGCTTGTCGAAAACTGTTATTCCGAAGAGGAAATAGGTTGAAACGACTGAAATGGGCACAAGCTCATAGAGATTGGACAGTGGACGATTTTAAAAACGTTTTGTGGACTGACGAATCCAAGTTTGAGGTTTTTGGAAATAGACGGAGAGTTTTCGTACGCAGATAAAGAGGGGGAAGAATGTTACGGGAGTGTATAGTTCCTACGGTGAAGCATGGAAGCGGATCTGTAATGGTTTGGGGTTGTTTTTCCTTAATCGGAAGAGGGAACTTGCTCAAAATTGAGGGCATAATGAAAAAAGAAGAATGCCATATCGTTAGGAGTCCGATTAATTGGTCGTGGATTTGAATTTATGCAGGACAATGACCCCAAACATAAATCTAAATTGTGCACAGATTACCTGCAGCAAGAAGAAAATGAAAGAACCCTAAAAATTATGGAATGGCCGCCACAGTCCTCCGATCTGAACCCTATAGAGTTGTTATGGGAAGAAGAATTAGACCGATGTGTTAGGAAAAAGTGTCCAAAATCGAAGGAACATTTGTGGACCATTCTCCAGGAAGTATGGACAAGCTTGCCCAATGAAACATTAGGAAAATCAGTGAATCGGATGCCGAGAATAGTGGCAGCAGTCCTAAAGGCAAAAGGTAGATTTTTCGATGAAAATCGGATTTAAATTATTTGTATTACATTAACTTTTTCTTTTTAATAAATTTGTGTTCGAAAATATGTAAAATGATGTAAGTAAGTATTAAATACATGGCCATTTAATATTTCTCTTATTTTCTTTGACTTCCGTACATTTTTTTGCTCGCCCGAACTTCCATGAACGGTAGTGTATATAGTGATACCTCTCTGAAACGGACACTCTCCAAGGCGGACAGCGTTTTTGAGCGGACTGAATTTACATATTAAATCAACGTTGACTTTATTTTATTGTAGGTTATACGTTGGCAAGTATTGCGCAGATCGTAGTAGCTTTATTCCCGACATGGTCGCCGTGGTACCTCCTAAGCGTATCGGTAACGACCATCTTGTTCGGAGGCTTTCCTCCGTTCCTGATGGCGATATTGTGTTACATAACGGACATCACTTCGGAAAAGGAAAGAGGATTCAGGTAACTCAACGATACTAATTTCCGACTGAATTTTACATTTATACCGTGTACATATTCCACGGTTATACCATATACAGTGTGTTTCACTTTATAGTTTGACACCGCGGTGATCCGGATTAGTAAATAATTCAGATTACTGAAACAGGACAGTTTTTTATTGAAAAGTGAAAATAATACATAAACAAAAAATATGTAAAACAGAAGCATATTTATTAAATTTTATATTATTTTGTGAAGTAATTTGTAATTTTTGTTTGCTTAATCTTTTTCTGGTTCATTATAAAAGCCGTTTCTTATAATCTTTGAAGTACAAGAACATCATGCAGTGGGATATTACTTTCTTCTGCCCACTTTATGCGCACATTGAAACTTTTAACTGCCTCGTCATTCTTAACAGTCTGGTTTGTATTATTTAACTCTGAACCTTCACTGTCACTACTATCATGGTGTCCATCTGTAGCGTCTATGTCTTCCAGTGGTAACAAATCTTCATCATTTTCAAGCCAGTTACGTATCTCCGCGTTCGTGATACTTTGCTCAGTGAGAACATTGAGCATATCCGAAACACCTGTTATCTCTTCAGCCAAGGAATGCCGCAATTCTCTGGGTCGTTATGTGCTACATGAGCCATAACTTTGTGCCAGCACTTCTGCAAGACTTCGGGGGAGACCCAAGCATTGTATAGTAGGCATAAAGTGCCCCTTAGGTTCATGGTTTTTAATAACTTAACAACGTTCTCTTCGTCATTAGATAAAATCTGGGCTAAAAGACTTTTTCGATAAAATAATTTGGTCAGCCTGATGGCATTTTGGTATAGAGGTTGCTAAAGTACAATTAGGTGGAAGAAAATTGTCCATCCTCACTAGTCAGCTCTTCTATAGTTCCATGGCTCGAGGAGTTATCGACGATTAACAGGTCTCTTTCAGTTAAATTGAGACTTTCTAAATGACTTCTAACTTGGGGAATAAATGAACAATGAAACCAATCTAAAAAAACTAACTCCTGTAACGTGTGTGATAAATATTTTATAGAATCGGCGTATTCGAGACCATGCTCGTTGTCGGAATGCTTCTGGGTAACTTGTGCAGTTCTTACGTGTTCGCTTTCGGCGGTTACCTCGTCGTTTTCGGCCTTGGAACCGTTTGCGACCTTCTAGCGCTACTCTACGTCATCTTCGTCGTTGCCGAATCGGTGGCGAACCCTAACGATGAGGTAAAGCACGCGGATTTCGAAATTATTATCGAATTTCGTCGACGTTTTTTGCTTGTCGTGTTGCAGAGAGAGGACGTACCGGTTTTCGCCTTCAAGCACATCGCCGATATGCTGCGGACAACCTTCAGTCCGCGAGAAAGCTACGTCCGTTGCGTTCTTCTACTAACCATCGCTATACTAACCTTTTACATCTTGGGAGCGAATTCGGATTCGTCCGTCTTCTATCTCTTTCTCAGGAACAAGTTCCAGTGGAGTCTCGAACGGTACACGTTGTACAAATCGCTGAAGGATCTCTTCTGGATTGCAGGCATCTATTTCGGTCTTATCGTTTTGCATAGGCTGCTGAAGATCGGGGAATCGCCACTGATGCTTCTCGGTTTCTCCACCTACTTCGTCAGCACCTTGATGCAAGGTTTTGCGGACGCGAATTGGCAAATATATTTGGGTAAGTATGTGTATATACGGGTGTAGGATAAGTGCGCCACAAAATTTATTTTACCTGGAAACGAGGGCATAGGTGCGCCAATTAGTTTTTGCAGGTGGTTGAGGATAGGGCAGAAATGCGCCGGTACTGACCCCAGGGGGTGTTTAATACCCGATTAAATGTTTAAAATAAAAAATCATACAAAAAATGTAGAACATAGGAATATATTTAAAATGTTTATATATTGTTATGTTCAACGTTGTATCTACGACAACAACAACTTCTCTCAGTTGTGAACGAAATGTCAGGCTGGCCACTCGTTGGTAACTAAATATCCCTCTTGCGGGGAAAATTGGAAATTTCTTCGTTACCATCTCCCCTCAGCCAACTGGCCTTGGAGCGAGGACATTATATTTAAAATATAAGTCCAGATAACGACGAGTGTGGGATACCATGGACAAATCTACTCGTCAGTTAATTTTTCTATTCACGTATTTCGTCCAAATTAATGTAGAACAGCGTAAATTGAGAGGTACAACAAATAATATTTCATCAATTAAATCTTTATCTGAAAGGTTTCTGTAAATTAGCAGTGGATTTTCACGTTTAAAGCTTGTTGGTGACATTTTGGATCACAGAATCATCAGCATACAACCTCCTGGTTAAGTCACTGCATTCGTTCTCGTATGCTGTTTGCAGAAATAATCTCATTGGATCGAAATTCATCGTAAAAGTTTCTATTTGGATTAAATTATCAAAATTGGCTGTGAAATAAAACAATCGCCGATCTATCGCGATTTAAAATAAAAAAAAAAAGGAACGACGCCATAATTTTTCATCAATCTTTATTCGGCCTTGGTTGAATCAAAGTGTGTCTTAACTCCGATCCCCATATAAAGTGCACGATTGTGAAATCAAAGTCTTTATTGAAGAGAAAAGGGTCAAATTTCCAGAACAGGCAGTTTCTTGTGGTGGTTATATAAACAGAGAGTTTATATACATTGGCATCGTTCAAAAGTTCAACGTTTGTTACTTTTAAAATCTTAAAAATTCGTTCATTTCATTTTACTGGGTTGGAAATTCATTCTAAAATTGCCGTAAGGGTGTCCAGGGATACCCCCGAACCTACAAGAATCGTTAATTTAATTTAAAATTAGAAAATTTAACAATTTTCCCAAAAAAAACCCCGATAAAAATATTTCAATATAGATACAATATTTGTATAGTTGTTTGTAAACTCAACTGCAATATCTACTTCCGCACTAGTTTTTGGCAACGCTGTCAGGGATTGTCGTTGCTTTCGATACAGGCACTTTCGGATGTTGTACAAGGTGAGGCACGGGAATCAAGTTGTTTTGGAAGGTGTATTACTCTCTCGTTATAGAAAGGAGAGGCATGCGCTAGGTGGTGTTGCATTCCTTGGTACATAGCATTTCACTGTCAGTTACCATCATGGAGCCGTGGACGTTAGAACATCGGATGTTTGCGTACGATATTTTGTGAACACATTTTTCATCCTTGAATTACAAAGACGGAATATTGATCGTCAGTACTTGTGGTTTCAGCAAGATGGGGCTATGGCACACACCACCAGAGCAACAATGGCTGTTCTTCGACTCCTGTTTCCTAATCATCTCATTTCGAGATTTGGTGACGTGTTGTAGCCCCCTCGGAGCCCTAACTTGTCCACATGTGACTTTTTTCTATGGGGATACCTGAAAGCACGCGTTTACAATGACAAGCCCCGTACATTGTTTGACATGGAAGAGGCGATCAGTCAGCAAATCACCGAAATCAAAAGAGACCTGCTGGAAACAGTGGAGACCAATTTTCTTCAACGCCTTCAACAATGTGTCAACATGAATAATCATGAAATGCTATGTACTTACAAAGATTTTTTTACTAATACATTTCTTCTGCAGTAAAATCTAAAAATTTTATAATTAATTCAAAACCACTTGGTTCCCGTGCCTCACCCTGTATATGTCATGGGTGGTAAATTTGTCCAAATCGGTAGATCAGAGGTCTTTCAATTCTTGATAAATTTTCTTAGCTGGTTTCTCATACAGGTCAGTGGATGCTTTTCCTTTTAAACTAGTGCCAACAGCTTATCTGTGCATCAGCCTCATGATTAGAGTAACCAAAACTTGCGGACTCGCATAGGCGTCGGTATTACGAGTTAATATAAGAATATGAAAAATTCATAAATAAACTTACTTGCTAATTATTCAACAAATTAGAGGCATCAGGATGTGAACTACTGTAATCTTGCATCATTGCATATGTTTCCACAGTTACTTCTTTAAACCTTGTGCGTTGACAAGAGAAAAAAATTCTTATACATAGAAAACGATCTCTCCACATCTAAGGAAGTTACATTTGCATGTAGAAACTGTTTTTCAAAATTACTTAAAAGTTCACTATTCTTACACTTATTATAAACGGCCTCTAAAGTATTAAAATCGGGACTTTTCTTTAAAACATCTGCCAACTTTTGACTAGCGCATAATCCTGGCGTATCATTTAATGTGTGTAATTTATTTTTTACACTCTCCACTATGTCTAATGATTCCTGCAATGTCAATTCAGTACATTGTAGTTTTCTGACGGCATCTAGTAATACTGTATAATTGGTATATATTGTTGTTAAATCTTCTAAAAGTTGAGGAATTTGAAATTCTCTTTGACTTTCTCTAATTGCTTTGGATTCATTCCGATTAAATCGCATTATAACTGATTGAATTTGTTGAAAATGGATCAAATAGTAAGAAGCTGCTATTAGCCAAAGTACCCCATCGCGTTAAAATTTGTTCAGGAGGTTCTGGAATACCTGGACAACATTTACGAAATTCTTTTAAACGTTTAGGAGATTTACGAAACACTGCTTTAGTACTTCCAATCATCCGATCAACGTTTCCGTAATGTTGTCGAACAACTTCACCAACTAAATGCAAAGCATGCAGAACGCAGGTTATATGTATTAAGTTAGGAAATATATGTTTTAAGGATCGCCCAACACTTAAACATCGTTGCTGCACTATCTGTCACAATCATCACAACTTGATCTTGGGCAATTTTAATTTTTTTCAAAGCGTTCATTATCACTTTTTGAATATTTTCCGCGGTACATTGTTGAACACGTTTGCAAGCTAACAAATATCGAGATACTGTGTTCTCGCTAGATAAAACGCGAGCTATTACATTCACAATACTGTTTTTCTTTATATCGGTCGTCTCATCCACGGTAGTCCATATTTTTTTGGAACACAAATCACGTTTACACACATTTTCTAGCATCTCTTTCATTCGCGGCAAATGATTCTGTAATTGTGTTTGTGAGGGTAATGGGTACCTTAGAACGTATTGTCGCCAAAACGTTTTAAAAGCTGCTTTTCTCACCAACGACAACGGAAGATTACAAGTGGTAAACATAATTAATAAATGTATGAGGAATAGTGTATAAGGTGTTTCAGTTCTTGCATTTCTCATATGATTAATACCATTGACGTGCCTCTGGCAATCAGTTCTGTCCAATGCAGCCAAACGGACATTGCATATTAAGCAAAAAACTGCACTACCGTCATATTTTAAATGGGGAAAAAGTAACACATACTTATGTACATTAGTAGCAAATCTATTACGAGGCATTGTTTTCTTAGGTATGTAAATATTAGTTCTATATGAAACGATATACCAATTATGTACTTGGTATAATACTACAACACACAAAAAACACCAGCTATATTTTCAAAAGCGACACGTAAGTACATAACCTTGACCGTTCGACTAATCTCTGCAACAGCTCAACCGGTAATAAAACGAAATCTCTCTCAGCGCGGTTTAACATAATTTATATTCAAGGTCGACACTACATGCCTGCTTCTCTACCGGTTTAGTTTATTTATGAATTTTTCGTATTCTTATATTAACCCGTAATACCGACGCCTATGCGAGTCCGCAAGTTTAGGTTACTCTACTCATGATTATGGTCAATGTTTTCATTCAAGATTGTAGTGTTCGCTTCATCCGTATATATCTTCGCCTAACAATTTTTTTGGTAACACTACCGCACTTTCGAAATTTAAAATCATTTTTCACAATTAAAACTTTTCCTTTTTGGCTAAGGATGGTCTCCATTGTGAAATTTTTAACGACTAAAAGTGTGACGATTTGTTAACAAATTTATAGGAGACAATTTTGAATAAACTTAACCCTCATTGGTCAATTACAATTACATTTGGAAAGCCCAAGTGTAATCGTAATTCCATTATCACATGCGTTTACTTTTATGGGAAGAAGATAAGAGGTAGCGTTAATTGAATTTGACCGATGGCGCACCTGTGCCTACGGATTAACCATTCCTTATAATTGTGGGGATTACAGCAGGTACTAGTGGCGTATCTGTGACTACTAGTTTGTTTTTTCATAATTTTTTTTCGATTCCAACTGATTTTAGCCGGCGGAATAAGGAGTGTGAGCGGTGTGATCAGTCCTATGGCCCGTTCGTTAATATCGAAGCTGGTACCGAAAGAGGACAGTGGAAAGATTTTCTCGATAACGGTAACGGTGGAATCATTAACGGCGATGGTGGGCAGTCCACTTTACACTTTCATCTATAACGCTACGATCGATACGAATCCCGGAGCGTTCAACTTCCTTACCGCTGGATTTTTCGGTTTAGAAATCGTTCTTGTCGTGTAAGTCGTTATAGACGAACGCACAACCGAACTTATTAAATAAATTATTCTTTATTTTGTAGAACTGTGATAATTATACAGAGAACTTTATTGAATGTACGGCCCTATCGTCCGCTTTCAGTAAATGTTAATAGTAGCGAAGAAGATGTACGAGATTCGTAACTGAAAATCTACTTACCAAAACATCAATTAGCAATAAGCATGTGATAATACGTCTATGTAATATATTAAATTTATACGTATAAAATATGTAATTGCGTATATTTATTTTGTAAGTAAAGATTTACATATGAAAGTGTTATTGATGTTGTTCGTTTTCGCCTGGTCCCATTTCTATTTGATTAAGTGGCTTAAGGCGTTACCACCGAGAGGACAAGGCCTCAACGCTCTTCGATGACGTGACGCTGTTTAGGTGATGTATCGCCATGCACAATATTAGCCTAAACGGTAAATGAATCGTTTTTTTGCATTTCTTTTTTAAGTTTTGAAGAACTTCCGGTTTAAAGAGGATGCCAGTCGTCAACTGAACCCTTCTTCGCATCCCATTCGATTTTATTTTAGAAAAAAAGTTTCAAAGCGAAAACCAAACACGTAACCGAGCACCGTTTTCGTAAAAGATGTATTTGTCGTTGGTATTTAATCGATTAATTATTATTACTTGTAATTGTACATGTATTTGGACGAAACTAAGGTTGAAATGACACAGTAATTTGAAATTTTGTTCAATTTCACGAGAAAATTTACAGACGTGCAGGGTCTTTAGGGTATTTGTAGAACAAGTTATTCTTCACGTTTTCTGTCAAATACAACGGACGGTTAGGGAATTGAGTTGGAATAGCATCTTTTTAAGCCTAGGATTTTTTAAACTTACAGTTATAGTTTCACTGGTCCTTGAATCTGTAGCTGTTGAAGAATAAATAATATCTTCTTTTATAAAATGTAACTCACAAACCCTAGTATACATTGTTGGAGTAAAATTTTCCCTATGCAGTGCAGAGAGCAATTTTTTACACATCTGAGGATCAGAGAGAAAACCGAATGTGTGAACTTTTAATTTCCGCTACACTCAGGTACGCAACATGTAATACATAAAATACCTTTAGACAGCCGACGGTACAGAACACCTGTAAAGGGTCGGCGAACACCTGCAAACAAAACAGCCGACGTGACAATATAGACCACCCGAGTCACGCTTTTACGTTACAGCAAAGGTTTTATCCCTTACACAACACTAGAAAAACATTACAGGTATCATTAACAAAATACGGAAATATCGCTACACAGTATTTTTTTTAATAAAACCAATATAATTTGGGTAAAGTAATTCAAAATGCAAGAAACGGTCTACCTAATGCAGTATACGTCACAGCCTGCTGGAATCAAAGCTGTTTGGCTTTTTTGTTTCGTTGGTAACGCTTAGAGCCGGTTGTGCCAATCAAGTTCAACACCAGTTCAGCGCTGAACCAGATTCTAATTGGAATTAGTCGATGTACCAACAACATTGATCGTAGTTAACGCAAATGCTGGTTTAAGTTGAACTGTAAAGTTTGGAGGTTCAAGAGTGGTTCTGTGATAAAACAGCCTATATTTTTATTGAGGTAGTATTTTGTTAAGATTTAAAAAGTCTAGAAAAAACCCTAGAAGATACCCAATTCGATTTTCGAAAAAATCGGGGGGTAAATGATTTACTATGAAACAATAAGGGGAAAATATGGGAGGACAAGGAGGTACATCTCGGCTTTAGATAAAGCCTTCGACAGGATTAGAAGAGAGGACATTTTCAGGATATTAAGAAACAGAAGGACATCTGAAACACTAATAGCGGGAGTACAAAGTTTATACAAAAACACAAGAAACTATGTAAGAACAAAGCAATAAGAATCAAAAATGTTTGAAACAATTCTAGGCCTTAGGCGCGGATGTATCCTGAGTCCGCTACTCTTATCTTCGGTGCTGGAAGACCTAGAAGAACATGATTGGAGGATGTAAAGATTGGCATTAGTAAATAGGGAATATAAGTGGGAGAATACACAGCAGACTACACAGGACAGGAAGAGATAACGCGAAATATATAAGAAGAGCACAAGCTGACACCCGAGCTCCACAATGCCTTACACCCAATAAGGATAAATAGGCAAAAAGGATTAAGTACAGTCCCTGGCCACCGAATTAGGACCACTTAAAAATGTTGGGGATTTTGGGGTTAAAAAAAAACAGTTTGTAATGTTGGCAATATTTAATTACATATAACATGCAGGCAAGTATAATTTGAACATATCTTTACTAATATTTACATGTTCCTCAATCCTTTTTGGCATACTGCCAATGCAGCTTCTTATTGTTTTTTTTTTAAATTTCGTTGCTATTATGCCATACATCTTCAATATGTTGTTGTAATTCTTCCTTTGTAGTTGGGTTTCGTATATTTACGATGTTTTTCAAGTCATTTCGCACATTTTTAATTGAGTTTATGTCTGGTGAATTGCCTGGTTAAGATAGTACACGCAGATTTGTAGATTTAATATCGCATTACACTTTTTGCCTTATGACACGTTGCATTGTTTTGCATGAAAGTATATGGTCCTTGAGTCGAATCCGATGAACCAATATAAGGTATCAAATAGTTTTGTAAAACTTTTTTATATTGTTTTTGTTCCATTGTTCCGTTAACGAAATATAGTGGTTCCGGTCCTTCTGCCGTAATACATGACCAAACCATTAGAGATGGGGGCTGTTTAATAGATTTGATTGCACATGCTTCTTTATAACGCTCTGAAGGACGTGGACGAACAAATTGGCATCTCTCTGTTAGCATTTCTAACCGTGATTCCTCGCTATAAATAATCTAGGAAAATGTAAAAAATGTAAAGAACCATTAAGTGAACTATGGGGATGAATTTGGTAAAAAATACAGATAATAAATTACCTTTCCCCAATCTTCAACTGTATATTTTTTGTATTCTTTAGCCCATTGATATCGTGTCACTTTCATTTTAGATGTTAGTCTTGGCTTCTTTGCCGGACGTCTGCATTTCAAGCCTGCTTCATGAAGAAGTCTACGGACTGTTCGGGTTGATATTTGAATACCTTCTCCACTAAGAACTTTATGAGCACTAGTGGATAAAAAACGATGTTCTGTAGCCACTTTTACTGTACGACGATCATCTCTTACAGTTGTTTTGCGTTTGCTGGCACAGTATCTTCTGCCACTACTTGTACTAGGAATATTCTCCTTAATTAATTTCGCGATTCTCAAAACACCCGTAAACGTTACTTTTATAACCGGCAATTATCTGTGGCCATAATGTATTAGGGTATTATTCCAACAAGAATTATGCTTTTGTAGATTTTCGAAATTAAAATTATATTTAATAAATAGAGCGGGCCAAATTGCGCCATCCAACAGAATCGGAATCAGGCGCAACGGCCGCTTATTGTAAATAGCGTATATGTGAGTCACAGCAGATATGTGATATTTCGAAATTAATACACAAGAGTAAAAAATAAAAGCTGACGCAATAATAATGTTTAGTAATTAGAGCGGATATATATATATATATATATATATATATATATATATATATATATATATATATATATATATACACGCTGAGGTGTTTTTATTTTCATTATGATTTTTTATTTGATTGAAAACGGTACGCGTTGTAAATGGGATGTAATAAGGAAATAACTGAGAAACTGAACGCTTTTTTTATTTTGTTGTACTTAATAATGTAACTGTAAATAAAGATATAATAAATAAATTCTATCCTTCTTAATAATGCGGATAGGCTTGTTTAAAAAGTTGCACCATCAGATAAGTTTCCACATTTGCCTCGGTGAAGGATGTTCGCCGAGACGAAAAAATGTTCTTATATTTCGAAAACGACCGTTCCACGTCTACCGAAGTAAGACAGGCATAATTAAAATAATCTTTAGACTTAGTCAAGGAATCTGCAGATGCCCCATCGCACATTTGTCTTAATCTCGTGTAGTCCGGATTCTTTTTTAAAACACTATCGAACTTAGCTAAAACTCGTCCACTTGTTGCATCGTTTATACGACGAATTGCAAAATAACGAATTTGACTTCTTGAAAATGTTCATTATAATAAAAAGCGGCTTTTAACCACGTTCCCCAACGCGTAAGAATGGGCTGTGGTGGTTCTCGAATACCAGGGCATAACCTGTGGAATGCCCTAGTCCTCTTAGGACTTTTGAGAAACACTTTTTTTGTGTTTGCTATTAATGCATCCACCTCCGGGTAACACTCTCGAATAGTTTGTGCCATAAGATGTAAAGCATGGACTTTACACGTAACATGTAAAAGTCCTTCACACTTTTCTTTAAGGGAACGGCCTACACTACACATTGTTGCTGCACCATCGCTCATGAACAACAACAGTTGACTGGTTGACACTTGAAATTTTTGTAACGTTTCGAGAACTACGGCCGTAATTGCTTTACTAGTACACTGTTTTAATCTTCTGCTGGCTAATAGAATTGCAAAATTTGGTTTAATAGGATCTAATACGCGCACTATTATATTCAAAATAGAATTTTTTTTGCAATCTGTCGTCTCATCAAGACATAGCCACAGCTGTTTATCTTTTAATTCGGCTTTAATTCGATTTTCAATGTCCTCACGTATTCGTGGAATATCTCTCCGTAACGCTGTCCGAGATGGTAGTATCCACTCGGCATTGTATGTACCCCAGAATTTTCGAAATGCTTTTTTATCAAGTATACGAAGTGGTAGACCACATACCATAAACGTTAAAAGCAATTCTAATTGAAATTGACGTTGTTGTGACACACCATTTCTTTTATTTCTGTGGTGTGCGCTATTTATATGTCTTTCACAATCACGTTTGCTCCAGCACAGTAGTTTCTTTTTACAAACTTTACAGAAAATTGTACACCCATTGTAGTGTAAATCCACAAATTCACTAAGAAATTTATTAACTTTCGTAGGTAATGGCCGTTTATTTTTAATAGTTACGTTAGACATAATCACTAAAGCGAGCACACCGACGCTTGTTTCTAGTATGCCACGAAGTGGTGCAAACGTAACATCTGCAGACTCGTCATTTGTTGATGAATAGAGCGCGTCATCCGTAAATGAATAAGCGCGCTGTTAGTTCGTAGCCGTCGATGAATGAACTTTTTTTTTGTAGTGGCACACTGTGAACAACGCCCTATTTATCAACGAACACCCAAACTGCAGGTGTATATTTGCGCGTCTTCACGACGTAATAGACAGTGGTTTTGGTCCTCGTCCTAATAATTACATATTTAAATTACCTATGTTTACATACATATATGCGCCCGGCAGCCTGATTGCGAACCTGGCGCGTGGCGCTCTTGGCCCGCTCTATTAATAAATATTCTTATAAATTTAATATTTCTCAAGTGGTCCCATTTCCATTGCCAATGACTGTAAATATGTATGTAAGATATTTTATGTTGAAGGTAATTTCAGTAAATAGGCTAGACTTGGCACAAATGATTCTATAGTATTCATACATTCTTTTAATTTAACAGAAAATTTTATAATCGCGGTGTTATGCCCACAACGCAAGATTACATGAACGCAATCGTAATAACCGTAACGTATTGTCCTTTAATTTGCTATTGTTATTTCTCGTCATCTCAGAAGGAGATTTTACTATAAGAAGTTTACTGCAGTGTTAAAAAACCATCATCGTTCATCATGTACGTCGTACTTTCGTGCAATACTTTCGACTTTTTCATATCCGGCATTTTCGGGATATGTTTCCTATCGCTATTCTATTATTTTCTTACGAAAAATGTGAGGAGGGTCGATATGTACGTCGACAAGATTCCAGGTCAAATAAAACTACCGATTATCGGTACCGCTTACATGCTATTATTTGTTAAACGGGAAGGTAAGTACGTAAGTAAGAAGAAAACGTTTGACGTAATTTGTAAAAGAATTTTATCTAGGAAAGGTAGAAAAACAAATACTTCCTCTGTCCGAGAATAGTTGCCACATTTCAATTTATTATTTGTCCGAAAATAGTTGCTACATTTTGTTTTATGTGAAATTAAATAAAGAAATAGGAAATTACTAAACAAAACTTTATTGTTTCAACTAAAAACAAACATTATTAACTTCGCACTACATTTATACTCGGTTACTTAAAAACTCTTGTCCGGTTTTAATGGCATTTTCGTCGCATTTAATGGATCCAGTTTATGGAGCATTTCGTCTAAATATCATTTTATTTACGGGACAGAACTTTACATGCGTAAGCCAATGATTTGAATCCTGGAATACTGGACTATACCCAACACACGCCAATACTGGTCTATCGTAATTTTTACGAATTTTAATAATAAATTAAATTTCAAGAAAATCATATATTATAAAAAAATAAGAAAAATAATGTAAAACAAATTGGACATTTAGGAAGATTAAAAAAAATTATTCTGAACATATTTCTTAGTCTGTTGCACATATAGTACATATTTCTCCACGATGTTCTCCACATATAGCATGCTTGCACTGGTTACAATACAGTCCCTGGCCAAATTACTTGAAACACTCAATATTTTGTAGTTTCTTCCTAATAGAATATAAACTATACATGTATTATAATTTTTATTTATAAAATATATTGTTTATTTTTTAACACATTTGTGTACTGCTCTTGACGCATTGTACCTTCTACAAAATACAAAGGGCCGGGTCCGTCTCCACTAATCACTCCGCAAATCATTACCTGCGGAGGGTGTTTTACAGTTCGAAGAACCGTGGATTCTGCGAGACGTTCGCCAGGTCGTCTACGAACAAATTGTGTTCGCTGCACTAACACACAGAGCGAGCACTCGTCACTAAAGAAAACCTATTAAACAATGCAAACATTAATTCAGTAAAAATCATGTTAAGTTATTCACCTTTTTCCAATTCTCGTCTGTGAAATGTCGATACTCTCTTGCAAAGTTGAGACGAGCAGATTTAATTTTTTCTGTTAAACGCGGCTTTTTTACAGGTCTTCGGCCCATTACGCTACTTTCGCGCAATCGGCGCCTGACAGTTCTGCACGAAATATCTCTCTCTTGTAAATTTTTTTGAATCATTTTAATGAAGTTTTCGAAGTTTTTCTTTTCCGACCGCACTTTGCCCGTCTTTGTGTCGATGTGCTAGCTCCTTCGTTTAAGTTTCTAGCTGAACGCGATACAGAAGAGGGAGACACTTTCTGTAATTTTGCAATTTCTCGTTGTGAATGTTTCTTTGATTGTAGAAGAGCTTGTATAGCGGCTTTTTGTTCACTTGTTAAATCTTTCCCGGGCATTTTCTACAAAAAAACCCAAATATTTCAATTTTTTTCAAATTCCAAATTATTAATTATTAAGAGAGAGATAGAATAACAACAGTTCTTGATTAAAGTATAAAAAATGTTAAAAGATATCCAACTACTTTTGCATCACCTCCTATTTAAGCAAAATTTCGTCTAAAACAGGTTTTTAGGAATCTGCCGTAATATTTAAGCTAACTAATGGTTATTACTGCATGCGTAATATAGTTAAACATTTTTAGATTTCTTTAAATTCATGATGAAACGGTTTAAACAATACGCCGGCATATTTCGTAGTTGGATCGGTACTACGCCAAACATCAACTTGAGCAAACCTGAATACGCGGAGGTAATGTGGATAATTAAGCTAAATTCGTTACCTACTCAATATGCCCGTCATCTTTTCGCAGAAAATCCTCAACAATTCAATCCACATCGACAAGAGTCCCGCCTACGACTATATGAAGCCTTGGTTGGCGGAAGGTTTACTGACAAGTACTGGTACGTGTGTCATATGATCGAAAGGATCCGGTATAACGTATCTCCTTTTCAGGACGAAAATGGCAAAGTCGTAGGAAGATGTTAACTCCCGCCTTCCATTTTAAAATACTTGACGATTCGCTGAGGATCTTCGACATGAAGGCCCGCACGTTCATCGATCAATTGAACAAGATACCTGCGGCGGAAGTTTTCGATATGTATCCGTACATTACTCACTGCACCTTAGATATTATATGCGGTATATAAAGGAAGACATTTCCTACATTACTACTGCACACTAGGGTTGAGCGAAAATGTTCCTTTTAATACGCCTATATGTGTAATATTTGCATTTCAATTAACCAATTTACTCTAGCAAATTTCAAATTTATTCGATACTTGAAATCTCTGATTCATCAAATGTGGGTTTTCATCTGACCAACGATAATAGTTATCCCTATTGAACATTTCACAGTTGATAAATCATGTTCCATCTGTCCACAGTATTTTGCTACACTCACATCAGAGAAACGTTTACTTGTCCATCTTAATCCAAACAATTACTGTTTCAATTATTTATCCGCAATACAATAACTGTTTTAAATCAAAGTAAAAATTTTCTTAGCGTTTCTTTCTTTGTTTAAGAGAAGTATACACTTGTAATGAAATAATTGTATTTCTATGTTTAAGACATTTGTTAACTGATTCAAGAAAATCTGGAAAATATGGAAAAAGCGATTCTTAGTATAAGTAAATGGCCATTATATCACAAAACTAGCTGAACCCTCGAATTTTAAAAATTCGGGAGAAAGATTAGCGCAGTTGAAACCAACTCCAGCCATGGTACTCCCACCCAGCAAAATTCTTTTTTAAAAATGTAGAGAAACTTAAATAACGTCTACCTTGATTATTATTCCAATTTACAGCGTCTACCTATGAAAGGTTAGCGTATTATAATAGTTTCAAATCGAGAAAAATCAAAAACTACATTAAAATAATTTTTTCCTATCGATTACGTTACTTATTGAGCGACCCTCGTATACCACGGTGTCATCTTTGTTCATTTTCAATGACACTTGTCAAAATGACGTTTAATCAGACATCAGCTGTTTGAATTAAGTGTAATTAGAGGAAATTTTCGATTAAATATGTAATAACACAATGAAGTTTGATAATTGTATTAAGATGAGCAAACAAAGTTTATTAACTCTGAGTATAAGTAAATGGCCATTATAGCGCATAACAATATTTTCTAAGGATAGTAAATAGTTTTCTTAATTCCAGAAAGCGTTTAGGTATTGTTCATAAATCAATAGTTTTAAAATAGAGCTTTTACTTAGAATTCTTGAAATACATATTACACTGGGGAACAGCAATTTCGTTGTCTTAAATCTGTGACTTGTTTTCAACTAACTTTTGGCCTCTGGATCCAAAAATAACCGCAGTTCTTGTCAATCACGTCAACTTTTTAAGCTACAGGATACCCTCAAAAGTCATACAAATTGTCTCAGATAGTCTTTAACAATGTTTTTGAATGCCAACCAAGCATTCTTTTCAATTTCTGACATTGTTCATATGAAATGTTCATCTTTAACAAGCTGCCGAATCTGTGGACCATCAAAAACACCGGCCTTTACCTTTTCAAATGACAGGCTAGGAAATGCCGAAATGAGATACTTGAAACAGCCTCCTTCAATTGGCAAAGCTTTAACGAATTGGTTGATGAGACCCAATTTTATATGCAGAGGTGGAAATATAATGTTCTTTCTGTCGACAAGTGGCTGATGTACAATGTTTGGATCACCAGGTTTCAGGTCAGATCGTGTCAGCCAATTCGACTGCACCCAATGCTTCTCATGAGCTCTGCTGTCCCACATACACAAAAAGCAGGGATACTTGGTACATCCGCGTTGCTGGCTAAGAAGGAAGCTAACCATTTTAAGGTCAACACAAATGATCCATTAGTGCATGTGGTATTGCAACAAATCAATGACTCTCTTTATGTCTTCATATTCTTCACTCAAACGAACTGAATGGCCTATCGGGACTGAACCAAATAAATTTCCATTGTGGAGGAGAACACACTTCAAGCTCCGCTTTGAGCTATCGATAAACAGTCGTCATTCAGTTGCGTTATAGGCTGAAATTTCCAACTCTTCCATTAAACCATGTACGTTATGGCAATACACAAATCCATCATCACTTCGAAAGTATTGTAGGAACGCACTTTCTCTTGATCGAAAATAGGATACCTTTTCGAGCAAGTTTTTCTTGTGCGGTCTTGATGCTAAGAGCTCTGAAGCTTTTTTGAATAGTCCCAAATCATTCAACTCATACTGGTCAAATCCATTACGAACGGAATCGTCTTTAATTTCCAAATCTTCATCGTTGGGGTCACTTTGATCTTCACCAGACTCGTATTCCCGTATTTCCAAGGAGGGTAATTCGTTGAAAACTGGCACTGGGATTTCGGCTGAATGAGGAACTGCGCGTATAGCTGATGGTAAACTAGGATATTCTATTTTACATTTGTTTTTCTTGTTATATCCTCACGTTTTCGGTATACAAAAGTAACAATCACTTGAATGATCTCTGGGCTCTCGCCAAATCATATACCAAATGGAAGTTTATCACGTGTTCCCTTGGTCCACATCCGTAAACCCTCAACACACTGCTTACACACTTTGTGAGGGGCCCATGATTTATCTTGATCACCAATTTTCACTTTAAGATAGGCAAAATAGACTTGCCTGACAAATGTATTGATGTTTGTCCTTTGACTGGGAATGTTAAAACTGCCACATATGTAACAAAACGAATCGGGGCTGTTTAAGCACTTACGACGTGAACTAGCAGAGGTAGACATAAGGAAAAGTTTCAGTTTATATATAAATGAACACTAAACTTTGCTAACCTTGTATATAAACAAGAACTCAGACTCCACGTCGGAATGGGCTGCACCGTTTCAGAGCGTCACACAACGTCTCATTACAGTATCTCAGGCGTAACTGAACAAGTCCAGACAAGTATAAACCTCTCACTGTTCTCCTATGCGTCATTCACCCGGCGCCCATCGGAGAAGGTTTGTGTCAGCCAATAGAGAGCAATGATGCTTCCTATGGTCCATGCTCCATTTCGCGGAGAGTGGTCACATTCTCATAAGGTGTAGAACTCAACAGAAATTGTGTTACAAATTGTTCCCCAGTGTAATCTTTATTATGAAACTATAGGCTAGTATACAGTTTCTTTCCTGCTCATAATTGACTACTTAAGTAATTTTTTTTACAGAAACGGCTATGGGCGTGCAACTGGATTCGATGAACGAACAAAATAATGAATATGTAGACGCCATCTATACGTAAGTTTAACAATACCGAAGGTTTTGGAGATATATGTACAGTTCTACGAGGTAATAATAAACAGGAAAGAGCTATCAAAAATTAAATTAAATTTAGTGAACGGAATTCCGTTTTGTGCCGGCATTCGCGCTAGTACGGCAGGGAGAGATTTGCTAGTTGTTTTCTTGAAATATGAAGTTATTTTTGATCGGGCATCCTCGTCAGTTTTGTGATTAATATTTTCATTCGGAGTGATACTATCATTAATTTTCTCATTTTCTCTTTTCAATAAATTAATATTGTGCTTACTTCTGAGATGGCAGTGTAAACCGCTGGTACTTCCACCAGATGCTTTAATCTTCTTTAAACTTTTTTAATAAAAAATATGACGAAAATGACGCTGCGACATTATTAGCAACGAATTCGGTGGAGGAAAATCCGAATTTGTCTTTGAGGAAACGCTCGCGAGAGTTAAACGTTTCTAAAAGTTTGTTACAAAAAAAATTACTAAAGGTGTCTAAATGACATTAAATCCTAGGATTAATAACGTCATGTAGATGCAAAAAATATATCTCTTACGTACATTGTTCGCTCGGGCTGCACGTTTTACTCGGTGTAGTGTGAAATGACGTCACTGGAATAGTCGGTGCAAGTAGGTGTATGGTTGTGTCCTTGTTATTTTTCTGGGCTGGGCGGCCCGGTGGAGACTCGGCGTGAACGAATCTAAGTGCGTCGCAGTTAGATTCACGAGGAGGACGCGTGTACCCTTGGATAACATCCAGGTGGGACAAGTGCAGCTGACAGATATTCGCTCCCGGTTCTCTACTGCCCGCACCATGCTACTTCCCCTCCTGGGTCGAAGGAGTCCCCTTCGCCTGGGCAGCAAGTTGCTTTTTTACAAGACAACACACCGGCCGTTGCTGGCCTGGTCAGCGGCGGCTCCGGGGCATCTCCTGAGCCTGGAAAGTCTTCAAAACAGGACTCTACGCATCATCGTTGACGCCCCTTGGCTCGTTAGGAACGAATAGATTCGTCGAGATCTGGGCATTCCGTCGATTCGAGAGCATCTTGAGAAGATCCTCAGCTCGACGTGGGCAAGGGCCCGCGACAGCGAGAATCCCTGTGTGCAGATGGTCGTCATCCCCATCCTCTAGTGAAGACTCGTCGCCCAACGGATTTCTTCAATTCCGGCTGCGCAACGACCACAGCCCACGACCATCCTTGATTCCTCAACAAGACAAACCCTATTTGTTACCCAATAAAGCCATGACCCATCGGAGCCCAAAATTCTTCTACACCAAATTCCAAGCTGCGCGAACCGAGCCAGCTTTATCAAAAGATGAAAAAAGGGTACAAGGAAATTCAGTCCGACCCTGGTCCCGAAAGCAGTTCCCAGTGTCCTTGTTTATTATATCTTATTTTACTCTGGTGTACACTGGTTAGTATAGGCCGAGCGAACAAAGCTTTCGTGTCTCTATGTGTGAGATTTTCTGCGAAATCGCGAAATCGCACGATTTATCGTGAGATCTGGAACCATCAGGCGCACTACTGGAAACCAACAAACCGGCAAGTTGGTAAATTGGATACGCCCCAAAGTGGTAACTTCCGTCTACGAAAATCGTATTCATCAACCACTATATAACGCTCTCTCTCCTGTTTATTATTTACTCGTAGGTACAGCTTGTATCACTCTTAAATCGACGTATTAGTATCTAGACCTCTTTCATTAGTTAATACGTGTAATGCTATCTTCACATACTTTGATCTCACGCCTCCCAGAGTGACGCAAGCTAGTAGGGTATTACAGCAAGTGCCATATAAGAAGAGATTCTTTACTCTCTTCGCGTTTCAGAGTAACTGACATCGTCTTACAACGAATGATAAAACCGTGGTACCAACCGAGCATGATCTTTAATTTCACCGAGAAAGGTAGACGTTTTCACCAATCCCTTGGAGTGTTGCACGATTTTACGTCCAGAGTAAGTAAGAATTGAAAGTTTTTGAAATTATTTATTCAATTGCACTATACTTCGCTATTTACCATCGTTTTTTATAGAGTCATAAAATTTCTAATTACTATTTGTTGATGGAAATCAGACCTCTCACACGCAGACGTTTTCTTGTATCAAGACCCCCTTCAATTCAAGACAATTACTACTTCAATTATTCGCAATACAATTACTGTTTCTAATCAAAAAAATATATATGATTTTTAATAATACTGATTTATTGTCATTGTTCAGTTGAACATGGACAGTGTCACTGCATAAATAGAAAATATAAGGATATAAAAGTATCAAATATATAAAATATAAAAGACATAAAATATAAAACAGCATAGAGATATGTCTATGTATGAGTATTATCCATATATTCGTCCACACTATAGAATGTATTTTCTATAAGAGACTGTTTTAGTGCAGTTTTAAATTGTATCGCTGACTGTACATTTTTTATAGACGTAGGTAATTTGTTGTATAATGTTATCGCTTTGTATCTATGACTCATTTCGTAGAGGCTCGTCTTATGTGTGGGTACAGCCAAATCTTGACAGTGCCGTGTTTGCATGTTGTTGTAAATATCGCTATTTTTACTAAAGCTATGTTTATTATTCGAGTAACCTAAACTTGCGGACTCGCATAGGCGTCGGTATTACGGGTTAATATAAGAATACGAAAAATTCATAAATAAACTAAACCGGTAGAGAAGCAGGCATGTGGTGTCGACCTTGAATATAAATCATGTTAAACCGCGCTGAGAGAGATTTCGTTTTAGTACCGGTTGAGCTGTTGCAGAGATTAGTCGAACGGTCAAGGTTATGTACTTACGTGTCGCTTTTGAAAACATAGCTGGTGTTTTTGTGTGTTGTAGTATTATACCAAGTACATAATTAGTGTATCGTTTCGTATAGAACTAATATTTACATACCTAAGAAAACAATGCCTCGTAATAGATTTGCTACTAATGTACATAAGTATGTGTCACTTTTTACCCACTTAAAATATGACGGTAGTGCAGTTTTTTTGCTTAATATGCAATGTTCGTTTGGCTGCATTGGACAGAACTGATTGCCAGAGGCATGTCAATGGTATTAAGCATATGAGAAATGCAAGAACTGAAATACCTTATACACTATTCCTCATACATTTATTAATTATGTTTACCTCTTGTAATCTTCCGTTGTCGTTGGTGAGAAAAGCAGCTTTTAAAACGTTTTGGCGACAATACGTTCCAAAGTACCCATTACCCTCACAAACACAATTACAGAATCATTTGCCGCGAATGAAAGAGATGCTAGAAAATGTGTGTAAACGTGATTTGTGTTCCAAAAAAATATGGATTACCGTGGATGAGACGACCGATATAAAGAAAAACAGTATTGTGAATGTAATAGCTCGCGTTTTATCTAGCGAGAACACAGCATCTCGATATTTGTTAGCTTGCAAACGTGTTCAACAATGTACCGCGGAAAATATTCAAAAAGTGATAATGAAGGCTTTGAAAAAATTTAAAATTGCCCAAGATCAAGTTGTGATGATTGTGACAGATAGTGCAGCAACGATGTTAAGTGTTGGGCGATCCTTAAAACATATATTTCCTAACTTAATACATATAACCTGCGTGCTGCATGCTTTGCATTTAGTTGGTGAAGTTGTTCGACAACATTACGGAAACGTTGATCGGATGATTGGAAGTACTAAAGCAGTGTTTCGTAAATCTCCTAAACGTTTAAAAGAATTTCGTAAATTTTGTCCAGGTATTCCAGAAGCTCCTGAAGCAATTTTAACGCGATGGTGTACTTGGCTAACAGCAGCTTCTTACTATTTGATCCATTTTCAACAAATTCAATCAGTTATAATGCGATTTAATCGGAATGAATCCAATGCAATTAGAGAAAGTCAAAGAGAATTTCAAATTCCTCAACTTTTAGAAGATTTAACAACAATATGTACCAATTATACAGTATTACTAGATGCCATCAGAAAACTACAATGTACTGAATTGTCATTGCAGGAATCATTAGACATAGTGGAGAGTGTAAAAAATAAATTACACACATTAAATGATGCGCCAGGATTATGCGCTAGTCAAAAGTTGGCAGATGTTTTAAGGAAAAATCCCGATTTTAATACTTTAGAGGCCGTTTATAATAAGTGTAAGAATAGTGAACTTTTAAGTGATTTTGAAAAACAGTTTCTACATGCAAATGTAACTTCCTTAGATGTGGAGAGATCGTTTTCTATGTATAAGAATATTTTTTCTTGTCGACGCACAAGGTTTAAAGAAGTAACTGTGGAAACATATGTAATGATGCAAGTTTACAGTAGTTCACATCCTGATGCCTCTAATTTGTTGAATAATTAGCAAGTAAGTTTATTTATGAATTTTTCGTATTCTTATATTAACCCGTAATACCGACGCCTATGCGAGTCCGCAAGTTTTGGTTACTCTATTTATTATTTAAGTAAAATTTTAATACCTCAAAGATGTATAGACTGGGAAGTGTAGGCATCCTAAGGTCCTTAAAAAGTGGACGGCAGGGTGCTGATGGTGTAACGCGCAACATGCATCTGACAATTCATTTTTGCGGTATAAAAAGCTGTTTAGCTCCTACCGTTGATCCCCAGAAAATTAAACCATTGCTAAAACGGGTAAGTTTCTCATACCATACAGTACTGTCTACAACTTACTTTACAATAAACTGCAATGTTCATTATATTTTAACTTTCCGTCTACAACCAACCCCAAAACCTTGACCAAGTCGCTTTTGGAAACCGGAATGTCGTTATAACGTATGTCAAAGGCATTACGGTAGAAGGTGGACGTTTTAAATTGAATCATGGTGGTTTTGGTAATGTTCGGTGTCAGGCAATTATTATCACACCAGTCAGACATCCGATTTACTAATGTCGCAGCTGAAATTGAAAGACTAGCATCATCCATATCTGAAACTATACAATTTGCGTCGTCTGCATATTGGGAAAAGCTACAGTGTGTTAACGTTAGATAGAGGTCGTTAACATAAATTAAGAAGAGTGTTGCAGCCAAAACTGATCCTTGAGGAACACCTCAACTTAGTTCTATTGCTTTGAAATAAGATGTTTTTGTAATATTATCCACGTCCGCTGTTACAGCAACCATAGCAGTTCTACCGCTCATGTAAGAGATGGACAGATCCCTGGGTACTTTTTCTTCTTTTGTCCTTAGCGTTTCTTTCTCCACTTAAGAAAAGCAGATACTTGTAATGAAATAATTGTATTTCTTTGATTAAGACATTTGTTAACTTGATTCAAGAAAATCTTGCAGAAAATTTGAACAAAGCGATTCTTAGTATAAGTAAACGAGCGTTATAACATAAAACAATATTTTCTTAAGGATAGTAAATAGTTTTGTTAGTTCAAGAAAGCGTTTAGTTATTGTTAATAAATCAATAGTTTCATTTTCCTAAAATAAAGCATTAGAATGGGTTTGAGTTGTTCGTTCTCACCAGGTCCCCTACGTAATAATTCCTCGCACATTTCTTTTTATGGCGCGAGTGAAAAAACCTATGTATATTATGCTTGTAAGGTGATTAGGGAACGAAGGTACATACTCAATAAGGGAGCCCTCGTCGATAATCTCGGTAACCAAGATGCTTTCGAAGAGGACTACAAGCATAAGAAAACATTCCTGGATCTTTTATTAGAGGCGTCAAAAACGGATACTACCCTTACCGATGAAGACATACGAGAGGAGGTGGACACCTTTCTGTTCGAGGTGAAATGTTTGTAAATATCTCTTTATATAAATAAATTTGAAACGTTCACGTGTAGGGTCACGATACGACTACGGCGGCCATCTGCTGGTGTCTCTTCCTCTTAGGCAATCATTTAGACATTCAAGTATGTACATGATTTGAATAAGAAATACTACCGATGCAGCATGTTCAAATTGTATGGAAATAACTTTTATACAGGGTATGTTACGATAAGCGTCGGTGAAAAGTGTTTGGGGAAGAGAGTAAAATAGAAATTTAAATGCACAATTTATTGCCTTTCAAGCTAGCTCATCCAAAATATTTCCAACTGCCGGTCTTATACCGGAAGTAGCCATCAATTTCCATATTTTAAATAGAACACTACAATTTTTATGTCAGATTCGGATTCTGTGTTAAATTTTAATATTATTTTATGCAACATACCCTACACCTAGAATTCATTCTTAAAGAGATATTGCATCTTTTCGAAAAAAATTGACAGATGTGGTGCATCACAGCTTACAAATTGTAATACGCAAAAAAATGATTCTGCTTTCTTGTAATGTTCATGAAACGATGTTCCCATAGTAGCAGATAAATTTGCTAAATTATACAGAGATATTTAAACTGAAAATATCGCATTGTTTAATATCAATTTCAGTTTGCCTTGGTTAAATAATTGAAGACAGCTGTAAAATGTACTGTTAACAATAGTAAATACATATGAACTGAATGAAAGACAGCAGGAAAACCGAAAAAACACTTGCGAAATCCTGCTTGCGAGGTACAAAAGAAAGTCATGTCTCCATTGAATTGTGACTGGCGATGAGAAGTGGATATATTTTGAGAATCCTAAGCGTAAAAGATCATGGGCAGCTCCAGGCGAACCAGCGACATCGACTACAAGGCCAAATCGCTATGGACGGAAGACAATGCTCTGCGCTTGGTGGGATCAGAACGGTGTGATCTATTATGAGCTGCTAAAACCTGGCGAAACCGTTAATACTGAACGCCAGCGACAACAAATGCTCAAGTTGAACAAAGCATTGCATGAAAAACGCCCAGAATATCAACAGAGACAACACAAAGTGATTTTGCTTCATGATAACGCACCATCACACACAGCAAAACCCGTCAAGGAACCGATTGAGGCGATTACTTGGGAAATACTTCCGCGTTCGGCTTACTCACCAGACTCCGTCCGATTACTATTTATTTGCATCAATGGGGCACGCACTTGCTGAGCAGCGCTTCGCTTCTTACGAAAATGTACGAAAATGGCTCGATGACTGGTTTGCATCTAAAGAGCAACAGTTTTTTGGCGTGGAATCCACAAGCTGTCAGAGAGATGGGAAAAATGTGTAGCTAGCGATGAGCAATACTTTGAATAAAATATTTTGTACAATTTTCATACAATAAACGTATATTTTCTTAAAAAAAGGTTTCATATTTACACACCTGGTATAACGTTTTCAATATAACCCCACAAGAAAAAATCTTGTGGGGTTAAATCTGAAGTTCTTCAGGGATACTTAAAGCATCGTTTTTAGCGATCCATCGATTGTCAAACATTTCAGTAAAAGTAGTCGATATGCCACGTGAGTTGTGTGGGGAAGCCCCGTCCGTTTGATACCATGTATTCCGCGCTTCTTCTTCCGGTCGAAGTCGTAATGATACGGATAACGTTATGTAAAATTTCCTTATAACGCAATCCATTTAAATTGTATTCATAAAAGTAAACGTTAAAATTTGAAAATTCCGTTCTCTCTGAAGCACACAAATTAAAATTCTTTCAGCTATGCGTTCCGTTTCTGTAAAATTTCACTTCATCGCTAGAAATAATATCCAAAAATGCATCATCTTCTTGTGTTCGAATCAAAAACCATTCACAGAATTCTCTTAGACGTTTAATATCCGTAAATCTTATATCTTTGTTTTACCAAAATTCTGTGAATTGTTTTGGACGATGTTCTAAGCGCTTGTTCTGCATCATGCATCGAATTAGTCGGGTATGCAGTGAAATAACTAGAACGGGCCAAGAGCGCCACGCGCCAGGTTCGCAATCAGGCTGCCGGGCGCATATATGTATGTAAACATAGGTAATTTAAATATGTAATTATTAGGACGAGGACCAAAACCACTGTCTATTACGTCGTGAAGACGCGCAAATATATACCTGCAGTTTGGGTGTTCGTTGATAAATAGGGCGTTGTTCACAGTGGGCCGCTACAAAAAAAAAGTTCATTCATCGACGGCTACGAACTAACAGCGCGCTTATTCATTTACGGATGACGCGCTCTATTCATCAACAAATGACGAGTCTGCAGATGTTACGTTTGCACCACTTCGTGGCATACTAGAAACAAGCGTCGGTGTGCTCGCTTTAGTGATTATGTCTAACGTAACTATTAAAAATAAACGGCCATTACCTACGAAAGTTAATAAATTTCTTAGTGAATTTGTGGATTTACACTACAATGGGAGTACAATTTTCTGTTAAGTTTGTAAAAAGAAACTACTGTGCTGGAGCAAACGTGATTGTGAGACATATAAATAGCGCACACCACAGAAATAAAAGAAATGGTGTGTCACAACAACGTCAATTTCAATTAGAATTGCTTTTAACGTTTATGGTATGTGGTCTACCACTTCGTATACTTGATAAAAAAGCATTTCGAAAATTCTGGGGTACATACAATACCGAGTGGATACTACCATCTCGGACAGCGTTACGGAGAGATATTCCACGAATACGTGAGGACATTGAAAATCGAATTAAAGCCGAATTAAAAGATAAACAGCTGTGGCTATGTCTTGATGAGACGACAGATTGCAAAAAAAATTCTATTTTGAATATAATAGTGCGCGTATTAGATCCTATTAAACCAAATTTTGCAATTCTATTAGCCAGCAGAAGATTAAAACAGTGTACTAGTAAAGCAATTACGGCCGTAGTTCTCGAAACGTTACAAAAATTTCAAGTGTCAACCAGTCAACTGTTGTTGTTCATGAGCGATGGTGCAGCAACAATGTGTAGTGTAGGCCGTTCCCTTAAAGAAAAGTGTGAAGGACTTTTACATGTTACGTGTAAAGTCCATGCTTTACATCTTGTGGCACAAACTATTCGAAAGTGTTACCCGGAGGTGGATGCATTAATAGCAAACACAAAAAAAGTGTTTCTCAAAAGTCCTAAGAGGACTAGGGCATTCCACAGGTTATGCCCTGGTATTCGAGAACCACCACAGCCCATTCTTACGCGTTGGGGAACGTGTTTAAAAGCCGCTTTTTATTATAATGAACATTTTCAAGAAGTCAAATCCGTTATTTTGCAATTCGTCCCTGCCGAAGCTAGAGCTATTAGGATGAGCCAGAAGGGATTTCTCGATATTTCTGTTGAAACACATCTAAAGAATATTAGCAACAATTACGAAGGGTTAGTAGACGCGATAGAAAATTTGCAAAATTCTGGATTGTCGTTGGTAGAATCAGTGCAAGTCGTGGACGAAGTTAGTACATTGTTACACAGTATAAACGATGCAACAAGTGGACGAGTTTTAGCTAAGTTCGATAGTGTTTTAAAAAAGAATCCGGACTACACGAGATTAAGACAAATGTGCGATGGGGCATCTGCAGATTCCTTGACTAAGTCTAAAGATTATTTTAATTACGCCTGTCTTACTTCGGTAGACGTGGAACGGTCGTTTTCGAAATATAAGAACATTTTTTCGTCTCGGCGAACATCCTTCACCGAGGCAAATGTGGAAACTTATCTGATGGTGCAACTTTTTAAACAAGCCTATCCGCATTATTAAGAAGGATAGAATTTATTTATTGTATCTTTATTTACAGTTACATTATTAAGTACAACAGAATAAAAAAAGCGTTCAGTTTCTCAGTTATTTCCTTATTACATCCCATTTACAACGCATACCGTTTTCAATCAAATAAAAAATCATAATGAAAATAAAAACACCTCAGCGTGTACATATATATATATATATATATATATATATATATATATATATATATATATATATATATATCACATATCTGCTGTGACTCACATATACGCTATTTACAATAAGCGGCCGTTGCGCCTGATTCCGATTCTGTTGGATGGCGCAATTTGGCTCGCTCTAGAAATAACCCAATGCCGTAGTTTCGAAAGCTCGTCATCTACTAGAGGTTTGGTTCTTTTTGGTGTTTTCGTAAACGAACCAAAATCTTTACAGTTTTTTAATGCTTCGAGTAGGTTTTGGTATATCAGGATATCTCTCCATGAAAATTCGGCACGTTCTATCGATAATGCCGTTGCATTCACGGTAAATTATAAATAAATTTAAGTAATTTTCATTTGAAAATCCTAAGCGAGACATTTTCGTTAAACTAAGAAATGCATGCAATTATGAATAATTGTACTATAGTATGAAGTACCGAAGACTATTACTGTGTTTATTACTGTTGACAGTACATTTGACAACTACTTTAGCCATGGCAAACTAGCAAACTTAAGCAGGTTTTCATAAAATATTTTCTAAACTATTAACTTTAGCAATGGCACTTGCTATACATTTTTGGTTTATTGTTGGACGTGCAATCTAATACTGCTTATAAAATTAGGAGTTTTTATTAAAAAAATCGAGATTTCTCAGTTTAAATATCCCTGATATTGTCCCCTCCCTACCGGCACACCTTGTATAATTTAGCAAATTTATTTGTTACTATGGAAACAACGTTTCATGAACACTACCAGCAAGCAGAATAATTTTTTGCCGTATTACAATTGCAAGTTATTTGAAAGCCTGTAATGCACTACATCTGTCAAACTTTTTCGAAAAGTTGTAATATCGCTTTAAGAATGAATTCTAGGGATATGTGGCATAAAATGATTTTAAAATTTAACACAGAATCCAAATTTGACATAAAAATGGTACTGCTTCATTGAAAATAGGAAAGTTGAATGCTACTTCCGGTATAAGGGAGACCGGCAGTTGAAAATATTTTTGGTGAGCTAGTTTCAAAGACTAATTTCTGTATGTAAATTTTCAAATGTCTATTTTACTCTCTTCCCCATATATTTTTAACCGACGCTCATTGTGACATACTCTGTATAAAATACTTTCTCATATAACGCATGTATGTACGATAGAGGCCGCAGAAGCATTACTCCATACACTTTAAACACGCCCTACGATGCCAATGACTAAATAAAGTTCGTTGGTTGAAACGATTGTACCGAATTTGCATTTCTATTAGGATCGCGTTTACGAAGAAATAGAGGACGCCTTTCGGGACCACCAAGGCCCCGTCGATATGGAAATTTTAGGCAAACTGAAGCTGTTGGAAAGATGTATTAGGGAAACTCTTCGATTGTATCCTAGCGTACCGATCGTCGCTAGGCAATTGCAAAAGGACGTCGATATTGGTACGGGATGTGTTATTAAAATTAAGGGGAAAATGTACGCTTCCGCCTTTTTCGCAGGTGGATATCTGGTGCCCGCCGGCTGCACCGTCAATCTCTACATCTACGTCATCCATCGCGATTCCAGATACTACGATCGGCCCGAAAAGTTTGATCCGGATCGATTCTTGCCCGAAAACGTTCGAGAGAAACACCCTTACGCTTATATTCCGTTCAGCGCGGGTCCTAGGAATTGCATAGGTACAGTTTACGCATAATTAAATGAGACTCGACTAGCTTCGAAATATGTTGCCTACCGCATCCAAAGTACGAATTTGGAGGTCGGCTAACTAGTAAAGATTTCATATGGATCGCAGTATTACTATGTGTGTTTCTGTTCGGGATTGCTCACGCCTGAAACGTTTCTGTCCATTTCTCCAACGTATTTAGTTGTAACAGCGGAACCAAACAGCTGAAAAGCCATTAATTTTTCTAATCTTAATGAATATAGCTTGGAAACAAAATTAATAATGTATCCCAGTTCAGTTAATTACACTGTGTTAGTTGTAAAATGCAACAAGTTGGGCACCCAGGAGATAAACCTATCTCGCGTACGCTGAATCCAATGGTGCCAACCGCTTTTAAAAGTTAGCTCATGTTTTCGAGCAATTTCAATTTAAAAATTTTAGGCCCAAAGAATCTTCTGGAACACTCTGGAATTTTCAGGAAAATCTGATCAATGGCCGAAGAGCTTTCTAAAACCATCGAAAACCTTCCATGCACCATTCATGAACTTTCTAGAAACTTACATCCCCGCTACTGCCACTTGGTCAAATGGGTATATAAGTGACGCTGAGAATTCAGTCTGTTTTCAGAAGTCAAAGTGTTAACATCTAAATATTGATGCAAATAACCCAAACCGAAGTGAATAGTGAAAAGTTCAGGATTGTTAATTGTTCCCAATATGGTTAGGCTCGTTAGGTCATCCTTCTGCACTAAAATCAACCCCATGAAGTCGAGCACCCGTGCAATACTGTCCGGAGTCCCACAGGGGTCTCTCCTGGGACCGCGCCTATTTCTCCTGTTCATGGGGGATCTTCCCCAATCGCCCGGCACTAGCGTTGCTATCTACGGGTGCGCGACCCCTGGAGTAACATCCACGTGGGACAGGTCCAGCTGCCGTGGAGCCGTGACGTTAAGTACCTAGGTATACGCATGGATAAGAGACTCACCTTTGCTTCCGTTTTTCAACTGCCCGCAACTGCTCCCCCTCCTGCGTCGAAGGAGTCCCCTCCACCTAGGAAGCAAGCTACTACTCTATAAATCGACACTTCAACCGCTGCTGACCTACGGCGCCATGGCCTGGTCATCAGCAGCCCCGACGTACCTCAAGGGCCTGGAAGGTCTTCAAAACAGGACCCTGCGCATCATCGTCGACGCCCCGTGGTCACCTAGAGAAGACCCTCACTTCATCATGGGCAAGGGCCCGCGAAAATGAAAACCCATGCGTCCAGATGGTCGTCGAACCCCAGGATAGGCCCCCTCTCCTAGTGAGAGTGCGCCGCCCAGAGGACTTTTTTAACCTTGGCCGCGCGGCGGCCCCAGACGATCGCACATGACCCCGGAATATGCCCTAATTTCCTTTCCGAAATGAAGAGATGACCAGACATATGTACACCCGTTCTTTTCCCCCACCTTCAATTACAAGCTGCGCGAAATGAGCTGGCTTTAGCGTAAGAGGACAAAAGGGTTCAATGCGAATAACCCAAACCGAGATTGTTCATTGTATTGGCTTGTAAAATCAATTAATTTGAAATATCAAAGATGGATAAATGTTCTAAATTGAATAGCTTTTGCTACGTGTGTGGAAAATTTGTAATTAAGAACACTCAGCGTAAAATAAATGCTAAAACTGCTAATTTATTTTAACAATATTTCTTACAAAATGTTCTTACTGATGATCTCCTTTGAATAATATGATAAGAAGCCTATTACAGCGATAATCCATTCTTTTGGTAAAAGACTTGAAACAAACAAACATTTTGGCAGCAGATGTTCGGATATACGGAGCAATCAATCATCATCATCATCTTACGAATTTTTTCAAATCAAAATCAAGAGAAATATTTTTTTTTTTGCAAAATAATAATGAAAAATCGTTTGAATCGATTCAATTTTTTTTCAAATAGTTTCTATTCGATGTGTATTCTTCGATACGATGTCGATTCGATCGATTTCCATCGATTTAAATTCAACATTTTTTCTTTGGTCATTAGATCTAAAATTTTTAATCAAAATTGCTCGAAAACACGAGTTAACTTTTAAAAACGGTTAGCACCATTGGATTTAGCATACTCGAATTAGGTTCACCCCTCGGGTGCCCAGTTTGTTGCAAAAAAGGGTCTCCATTTCAAGCACAGTGTTATTGTCAAAGGTAATCGGTTTTAAACATCACACAGTGTGTCTATAAAACATATTCTAGAGAAACTGTTCGTAAGTACTGTAAAAGGGAGTCAGTAGGGACAATTTCTAGAGTGTTATAGGTATCTCATTTAAGTTTAGGGCATTCCAGGCGGTCTATTACAATAAATTATAAAAATAAACACAGGCTATTACTAATACTTTTACGTCGTATAAAAGTTAAAATTTTTTAATGTCACTTATAGAAGTTATTTTGCGAAATTCCTATTAACTTCCTGAAATATTGTACGAGGGATGATAATAAAATAAGGTTCCCAAAGCCCTACAGCAGCAATAAGATGTGTTAGGCGAAATCCGACATTGGCGTGTGCAGTAGCTCTCTCACTCTATATAGTTACCACTCGCGTCTCGCTGCGCCGCTCAGTTCATGGAAAAAAGTGTATAGCTGTTCAACACGTCCGCAAATGGTGTAGGGAATTCACTGGAGGTCGGACGGAAATTCACGATGAAGAGCGTAGCGGAAGACCATCAGTTTCAGATGAAATCGTTGAAAAAGTCGAGAGCATACTGCTTGAGGATCGGAAGGTCTCCATTCGTCAACTTGCTCTTCGGATTCCTGAGATTTCCAACACCACAATTGAAAAGATTTTGACCGAAAAACTGAGCTACCGCAAGGTATGCGCGCGGTGGGTACCGCGAATGCTCACGGAAGATCATAAGCAGAAACGCTGCAAGTGTGCCTAGGCGTTTCTTCAACAATGTCAAGACAACAAGGAGGAACTTTTGGACTCGATTGTTACGGGCGACGAAATGTGGGCGTTTCATTTTACTCTCGGTAACAAGCGACAATCATGCGAATGGCGCCACCCAATTTCGCCGAAGCCAAAGAAGTTTAAACAAACGCAGTCTGCTGGCAACGTCCTGGCAACCGTCTTTTGGGTCAGGAAAGGGCTATTGCTGGTCGACTTTTTGCCTCCTGGGCCGACAATAAACTCAAACAGGTATTGCAATACACTGACCAAACTCAGATGGGCGATCCTGAACCGCCGGAGAGGTAGACTGACTGCAGGTGTGACGCTTCTTCACGACAACGCTCGACCCCACGTCTCTCGTCAAATCCAGGAACTGCTGACAAAATTTGGCTGGACTGTCATGCCCCACCACCCCTACAGTCCGGACCTAGCTCCAAGCGATTACCACTTGTTTCCAAAATTAAACACTTGGGTGGCGTACGTTTTGGGACCGACGATGAAGTCAAAGAAGAGGTTATTGGATTCTTGAAAGGACTGGCGGCAGAATTTTACGTCATGGGGATACAGAAGTTGGAGCACCGTCTGCAAAAATGCTTGGATAGAAATGGCGATTATGTCGAAAAATAGCTTTTACCTTTATAACGATGTGCAATGTTAAGGAAATAAAAAATATGGGAACCTTATTTTACGATCATCCCTCGTAAGAATTAAAATAAAAAATAAAATAAAATTTTTAAAATCTGCATAGCATATTTTACGCTAAAATTGTCAGGGTGTGCTAATAAGACGTTATGGTAAATTAATTTTAAAATACGTGCATAATCTGTCAATTTTGAAAATTTTCCAGCCAATATAGAAATATATCTCACGACTATGAATCCGTTATAGGGCAGAAGTACGCCATGCTGGAAGGAAAAGCGTTGCTCGCCTACATCCTCAAGCACTTCAAGGTGAGAGCGGTGGAAACGGAGAAGACGGTCAGGCCGGTCATCGATTTAATCCTGAGACCGTTGAACGGCTTACCGGTCTCGTTAGAGCCGAGAGGATTATAAGGATGAGGAAAACAGGAGGAAATATGGGATGTATCAACGTCGCCCAATAACCAACATTAATATTATCTATTTGCATTTTCTCGTTTATGTATATTTTGTGCGAAAACAACAACAAACAACAAAACAAAAATACACAAGTGTAATACGTTATATAACTACTTAAATCTACATACATACATATATGTATATCATTAATTATAAGCGAAGCAGAATAAATCAAACAATTTGATATCATTATGAATACATATATAGGATAGTTTAATTAAACTCTCATTATATAATAACTATAATACATACAACAAAACAACAACAACGATTAGGTTAACTTAAAACTGAATTAAACGATAATATCATCAAAACAAGAAAAAAACATGACAACGACAATAAAATTTTCAAAAGGTAACTAAAATCCACCATGGACGTACGTATGTACAAAATATACCGTTATAACCGGATATGTGACGATATTTATGTAATATCTACCTAACACGCGCTGCAGACAAACACACACACACACTCATATACACAAAAGCATTGCAGCAATACTATTAAGTCATATTATTAGATTAAATCAAGGGAGTGGCTAGTGTTCCGACTCGGGATCAAAATTTGTTCCCGATCCTTAAAGTAATCCTTAAGGAGAGAACCAGTGGGAACAAAAATGTTTGTCAGAATGGCGTAACTTTTTTATTGCACGAGAAGAAAGTTAAGGCAACTTCTTAGGAGCCTTATTGGTGTTTGGACTTTTCATGTGAAACCAAAGAAGGTGAGTAGGTTAATGAATTTATTCAGTTCCAAGCATACTTCGCAAAAGAATCTAGTTTTATCTTTTTTGGATGCTACACCTCGTAAAATGTATTTTCAGAGAAAAGGAATCTAATTAGAAACAAATTCGCATCGTCATCTAAAACTGCATCAGACATTTTTGCAGGATGATTTTCTATATGGGTCTCATTAACTTCTTCATCGACCTCTACAGAATGCAATCCTTGATTTTTTAAAACCAATGACAGTAAAGTCCGTCTTATTGCCTTATAATTTCTTTCAGATTCAAAAGAGTTGTTAATCATAAACAAAGATTCAATAAAATCTTCTTTCTTTTAATCATGGCAGATTTCCATCGCATCTCCATAAAATAAATTTGGCCGACAATGATTTATGCGATCGCTGTAATGTAATAGGAGACATGAATCACATCATATTAGGACGCATGAAGCACAGCGCAGACAGATTGATAACAGAACTTATAGATATGGGATTGCAGTTACCGTTAAACGTTAATTATATTCTCGCCCAGGATAGCTTTGAAGTAAACTTCTGACTTTTCACATTTTTAAGTAGAGAAAATATTATGATATAGCTTTTGATACTCCTATGTGTTACTTTGTGGGTTTTACCTTTTACCCTGTGGGGCCTACCTGTGTTGTTTTTTTGTGAGCCACCCGATCGGCCCCGGGTGTGAAGTGTGTCTGTGTTTTTGATACCTGTGTTCATTCGAGTTGTTAGGTGTCTGGGGTACCTGGCCAGTCGCGTCCGCCAAAGCCATTTAATAATAATAATAATAATAAAATCTTCCAAACATTCTTCTTTATAACTTGTTTCAATTTGGCATGTTATGTTTTCAATTCTATTATTTTTCAAATGCTCATTTGTTAAAGACCATTGACTTTTTATGTTGGCCAATTTCTTTCAAAATATGCTTAACCCTCCAGTATCCGTTGTCGGTCTCTCAAACCGAAGCAACTATTTTTAATAAATGAGCGAGGCATTTTTTGAACGATTGTTATGCGCCGTCTTGTATCTTCCTAATTTGCCCATTGACAGCTCAGTGCATTCAATCACGTTGAAGTGAACAGTTGTTACTCATTTTGGTCTCCCAGACCGAAGTGGTTAAATGTGTTTTCATAAGTCTCAAAAAGTGTTTGTGTATAAATTTGAGTTTATAAGGTATTTTTGTTTCTTATTGAGTTTTTTTTTGCTACTGTAAGTTATTTGTAGTCATCATGGGTGATTATGAAATAGAGCAAGCTTGGTTGACCCGATTGACGGAGGAATATTTGGCTGAAGGCCAACAAGAAACTCTGTATGATGAAAAAGCTAATGACAGTTCAGACAGCAATGAAGAAGATATCTTCGAACAATGTAATAAAGATAGTGAATCTGAGCAAGAAATCTCTGATTCTGAAAACTTGGACGATATTGATGTAAACGCAGATGAGCCATGTTTTTTAGGTAAAGACAAAATTACCAAATGGCTAAAACACGTGCCATCTCAGAGAGTTAAAGTCAGACCAGAAAATAAAATTGTGCGCCTTCCAATGTCGAGATTACCAACCAGAAATATGAAAAACCCGCTTGCAATTTGGAACTATTATTTCTCAGACAAATTGTCGAACATTATTGTTGTTAACACAAACAATTTCATAAATTCTGTAGCAGGAAGGTATTCAAGAAAAAGTGATGTCAGACCTACCGACAAATTAGAAATTCAAGCTTTTTTGGGCTCATATTTTGCGGGAGTTCTAAAGACAAACCGACTAAACGCAGCTGATCTATGGAGAACAGATGGCTCAGGAGTAGAAATATTTCGTTTAACAATGTCTCTGAATCGTTTTAGATTTCTACTCTGTTGTATCAGATTTGATGATAAAAATACAAGAGATGAACGGAAAAAAGTGGATAAATTTGCACATATTCGAGACATTTTTAGTATGTTGTATGTCAGTAAATGCAAATCTGGTTTTGGTTTGTCTGAATATGTAACAATAGACGAGAAACTTGAAGCTTTCCGGGGAAGATGCAGTACATTCCATCTAAACCCAACAAGCATGGCATCAAAATTTTTGCATTGTCAGATGTAAAAGTGTATTTATTATACAAGTAACCTGGAAGTGTATGTTGGCCAGCAACCAGAAGGCCCTTTCAAAGTAAGCAGCTCTCCAAATGCCACTGTTGAACGACTTTGTGAACCAATAAATAATTCGGGAAAAACTTGATGGTAGATAACTGGTTTACAAGTTTTCCTATAGCTGAAAAATTAATAAAGAAAAAAATAACTTTGGTAGGAACGTTAGGAAAAACAAAAGAGAGCTGCCCTTAGAATTTTCTAATCCTGCAAACCGACCAGTACGTTCCAGCATGTTTGGATTTCAAAAAAATAGCACCTTAGTAAAAGAAAAAGAATGTTTTGTTTGTTTCGACTATGCATCACGATGATGCTATTGATCCAGAGAGTGGAGAAGGAAATAAACCAGAAATAATGATTTTGTATAACCATACAAAAGGTGGAGTTGATGTCGTAGATTAATTGTGCTCCCACTACAATTGTGCCAGAAATTCTCGCCGGTGGCCAATGGTAGTATTTTCTTCACTACTAAATGTTGGGGGTATCAATGCTTCTTATTTTGTGTAAATAATTCGGAAAGTAAAATTATAAGACGGAAATTTTTGAGAAATCTGTCAATGGCAATGATTGATCTACATTTACAAAGAAGAGCTACACTACAAAATCTGCCACAAGTAATAAAACTACGCCTACAAGAAATATGCAAAATAGAAATTGAGGCAAGTGTTAGCCAGACAGCAACAGGCAGATGCTTCTATTGCACAACAAAAGCTAACCGAAAAACGAGATTCAGGTGCGAAAAGTGTGAAAAGTTCATGTGCCCAACGCATATAAGTGTGATATGATGAACTAATTTGATGAATATATGTATTTCTTTATTTTTTTTCTTAATAAATATTTATGTTTTGCATTTTTTTAATAACAAATATAACCCAAACAGTGAATTTGGCCAAATTAGAGCATTAAGTATGTAAAAAAAAACATTTTTATATGCCGGTCTGTGAGATCGAAGCGGGTAACGATGTTCGAGAAGTTCTAGCGGGTACTGTAGGGTTAAACAAGCTGTTGCAAAATTACCAGGCAGTTTTTACAGTACAGTAAAGTACATTGCAAAATATACTTATTGCTATTCTGTTGTGCGCAGATTTGCGTAGATCTCTTGTACTGTTTACATACTGTGTATTCTCTTTTTTTTTATTTTGTCCTTTGTATGGAGCAATCTGTTTGAAACTCAGGAAACGCATGCATTGTTCTTTGCATTGCAGGTGTTTGTATCAATAAGCCCTTAAAATTACCGGAATCATCTATAAAGGAAGTTGCATCTGCAGTTTGCTCTTTAATAAATTTTACGTGCTTTACTAAATCATTTCCTTTTACGGTTTTTCTGTGTAAGTTTGACAAATCCTTTAAGTAACTATTTTGCCTGTTGTAAGTTCTAGGTTATATTAAATTTACTTTTTGTTAGCTCAAAGTGCAATTAAATTTCTAGACGTTTCTTTCGCTTCAACAGATAACTTTCTTTGCCGTGGAAGATGCGCATAACTTTCTTTTGTTGTTTCACGGTTGTGTTCAACATTCTTGTCAATCAGTTGCCATTAGCAGTTGGACTAAATGGAATAAATGCGCGACATAGGTCCTCTTTTTTAAATCTCTTACTGCCTCTTTTCCCTTTCCCTTTTGGCCTGTAATTTTGTCTGAAATTGTTCTTTTTTAGGCGCTTTTGTATAATTGGCTATCAGCCTATATTTCTCTACTTCTTCTAACTTTTAACATATAATCTACACGTCCTGTTAAAAAGCAAAAGGAGATTTCGTCGATGACCTACATTTTATTCAGTCAAAGGGTGGGACCGAATTAGAATCTTGCTTCGTATGGCGTTAGTTGGGACCAAATTTGGATCTCAAGTCGAGACGCTAGCCACAATCTTAAATCAACTAAAGATATCGTAAGGGCTAAGGTGATATACAGGATGAACCCAGTGTGTAAATATCAATTTCTGTAGTAAACGTACTATTGAAATAGGTATTTCCTTATCTACGTCTATGTTAACCAATAATTATTTAATATGCAATCGCACAGAATCTGATCTTAATAATCTGCGAAGTTTAAGCATTATCACAATTCAATCGGATTTTCGGGGTGATCTATTAACCCTATTAGAGGTGTTTTCGAGTGATAACACTGGTCTGCTGGTCTGAACACTGCTGAACAAGAATCTGACAATAAATATTGCAATTAACTTCACAAACACGGAATATCATTTCACTTACAAGAACCGCCTACAAAACATGAAGCCCACCGTACCGTCATGAACTCCAACCATCGACATTCATAAATCCAGATTTTATTCCGACAACAAATGAATGAAAACCTCATAATATAACTCTTAAATCTGAGCCGCTAGAAGCCAGGTTACAGCAATGGAATCTTTTGAAAGAAAACGTTTCAATGAGTGTGTCCGTTTTCGTTATCAACATTTACATTCATTCTTCAAAATGGATGGCAATCTTGTCTTCTGTAACGGTGTAAATGAGTTTACGACAGCTATTAATATTAGCTACAAACAAAATAAATGGATATTCTTCATAGACTCTTCCAAGACGCGTCTGAAAGCTGTTTTATTACATCTTGATAATACGAGGGTAGATTGACAAGTTTCCGGAATCGCTGCCTTTTTCCAAATACTTTATGTCGTTGTGTTGGCAACTCTTTTATATCAATTGACTGCAGATGTCAAATCGATCTGTCAAGTAATCTGGTTTTGGCAAGCACTGAAGTCAAGTACCTTTTTGTGTTTTCAATTACGGATAAAAACGAAGTTCGACGGTCATCAATCTTTTTCTATTTGGAAGGGAAAACCGCAACGCAAATCAAATCAAGCTTAGATGCCGCTCTTGGGGATTCATCACCTTCATTTTCCACTGTGAGTTTTTGGGTTTCGGAATTCAAGTGTGGCCGCGCGCATACAAGTGATGGACCACGTTCAGGACGTCCGAAAGCGGCTACCACGCCAGAAATTGTGGATAAAATCCATGACACGATTTTGGCAGATCGCCGAGTAAAAGTGCGCGAAATTGAGGAAGCCGTAGGCATCTTTTGTGAACGAGTAATTCATATTTTACAGAATGAACTGGGTTTCAAAAAGCTTTCTGCAAGATACTCAATTTGGAGCAAAAACGCATTCAAGCTCGAACCTCAGCCGATTGCTTGGAAGTGTTTACGAGGAATCCGACGGATTTCAAGAGACGATTCGTGGCCATGCATGAGACCTGGATTCATCACTACTCACCAGAAACAAAAATGCAATCAAAATAGTAGATTGAACGCGGTGAGTCGGTTCCGAAGAAGGCAAATACCATTTACTCGGCTGGAAAGGTAATGACAATGGTTTTTGGGGACGCAAAATGAAAAACTGTTACTAGCCAGTATTATATAACACTTTTGAACAAACTGAAAGCAGCAATTAAGGAAAAGCGCCCGGGAATGGTCAAGAAAGAAGTGTTGTTTCGCCACGACAATGCGCCCGCCCATTCAAGTGCAATTGCTCAGTAAAAATCGACAGAATTGAAGTACGAAATCCTTCCGCATCCACCGTATTCGCCTGATTTGGCTCCGTCGGGCTTCCACCTTTTGTCGAAACTCAAACCATTTCTGGGTGGAAAGAGATTTTGGTCGAATGAAGAACTGATAGAGGCTACAAAGGATTATTTTGGGAATCTCGAGAAGCTAGAAAAAGGTTGAAGCAGGTGTGTGTGTGTATGGAGGGGATTATATTAAAAAATAAAATGTAACTTGAATCCGATTTATTTTATTTTCATTGTCATTCCAGAAACTTCAATCTACCCTCGTACATTGCCCTCTGTTCCTATAAGTCATGCAAAGCAGATGATGGAATGCTAGGAAAACATAAAGCATCTTCTTGTAAAAAAACCAATTATGAAGAACACAAATTGTAGGTCTGTGGACTTCAGCTGGATTATAGGAAATACTGGGCTTTCATATGTGTGTAATGCGATAATCTGTGGGATAGCAGAAACAGAGTAATACAACATACAGAACGTCGGCAGTAACATGACCGTACATTTCATATAAAATTAGGACTATGAAGAATTTTGTCAAAGCCATGGATCGTAATGGCGCAGCATTTCATTATCTCAGAGAAAAGTTTCCGCATGTAAGTGAGGCCAAAGTTAAATACACTTTTTACATTTCCACATTAATCGTTTCCCCAACGACTGTGGTTCTGTAAGCGCTGAGCATGGCGAATGTTTCCATCAGGTCATCTCTGGTATAGCAAGACGTTACCAAGCGAAATGGAGCCAATCAATATTAGCAGACTACGGTTGGAATGTCACGTATGAAACACCCGTAGATTCATGCAAGAGAGCAGGAAAGAAACGTCAGGGATGCAACTTAATATTCAGTATACATTGTGCTATTGTGTTTTTCATATGTATGATTGTAGTTTTATTTTAATAATAATTAATATATCAGGTAGACCTGAGCTAATTCACGGTCTTTATTGTCATTTTCGAACTCGACATGTCCAAATCGAAGAATAATATGAATACTTCCTTTCTGATGGAAAGAAATCTGTTAACCAGTGTAATCAGATGTTTTATTAAAATATTACCAAGTTCGGAGAATGGTTACAGTAAGCGGTAATCGGTTCCAACTAATCTTTTTCGTCTGACAATAACAAATTGAAGCAAATTACTAAAGATTATTGTTATTCTAATAGAGTCAATAGATCGCAATCTATAGAATTGTATAGGAAGCATAGGCAACATTTAGAATCGGCCGTGCGTACAATCTAACCGTGTTCAGACAAAACACAAACATGTTTAAACCTACGCGCCCAAATTGTGCATTTAGCCAATAAGCATAGGTACGTGCATTAATTGCTAATCATGTTGAATAATTGATCTCCGTTCGTCCGAGACAACGCCCTCTAATCGACCTGCAATTTCTTGAACGTTCCTTCGACGCCCAATCCCAGCTCTTCGCTAATCTCCGAGACGAACAGCTTATGTTTCTCGTCGATCTCGATGTGCATATCGTCCAACGCGAGCAGTACGTCCCGTCTCTCCTTCAGTTTCGCCTTCAGCTTGTCGAGCATCACTTGCAGGGGCATCTCGCCGCCGTACTCCTTCGGCAGGATCTTTCGATCTACGTGTTTGTACAGGTCCTCGTAGGATTTGTGAAGCTGAAACGATTGATGTAAGTAAACATACATTGTATTGAAGCGTTATTTCTATCTTTCGTATGTACCTGGATTCGGTTTTTCAGCTTTTCGTTTAGGAACGTCATCGAGAACTCCATGAGCTTGATTGCACTCGGCGAGATGTTTAGGAAGTGATTCTGCTTGTGTCTCATCGGCGACGAATGCTGGAAATGGAACGAACAGATGAAATACTTTATTTCTTTTACGAAACGAAAAAAAAATAATAAAAAGAGGGCCTAAGACGCGATCCTGTGGAACACGTGTTTGTACTTGAAAATTAATTACCATTCCTCAACCAAAGTAGCTTTTATGACAGGTAATTCCAAAAAAAGAACAGCAAATGCTTCAATAATTGCCACAAGGGAACTAAAGGAAGCAAGCCATAAATAAGCCATTGAAGAATCGATATTACGCTCAAATTGTAAAAATATTTAGCAATACCGGATGTCGAACACTAGAACCATAAAGACTGGCAGAAGTAAGTATATTAATTTAACTTGATGAAATGGAGCAAAAACATTCTAAATATACAGGATGTCCCACCGGGAACTGCATCGATTGATATATGAAAGAGTATACATTGGAAAATTCTAAAAACTTGGTATTATACTATAGCCGATATGTGCTATTAAACTAAAATATTTTTAATAATCTGACACATCCGGTTATACCGGAAATATCTGTCAACTTTATTATTTTAAATGGAACACTCTATATATTATTATATTTTTGAATTATTCATTCAATTTTAAGGTTTGTTTGATAAAACGAGTATGTTGCTATTTCTAACCATATTTCAAATATTTGCATTTTTTGAAAATTTTTGACAGATGGACGAGTGCATGTGAGCTATTATAACTGTGAAATTGTTTAACTTGGAAAATTGAAATTTTGCAGAACTATTGACCGTATAGGGTAGTATTGCAATCCGAATCACTTTTTCGAAAATATTACACAGCGTGTCCGACAATTATGATTAAAATTTCAAATGAAAAATGTGTCAAAACTCAATTTTTTTAAGATACGAATACCTATTTTTATCTGAAACAGTTCACTAAAACCCTTACCACAACACTTAATTTGTACTGGACGCACGTTTCGATAGCCAAGCTATCATCATCAGCAGCAAGACTGAACTAACAAGCTAAGTGAAAAACTAACCTTATATAGCAAAATAAATTATGCAATATGTAAATTTAAAATCGTAAAATTTAATGCGCCGCTTCATTGCACAGGACTATAAATAGCCTAAAGGTAAATGAGCCGAATGACGTGAGTTATCCTAGAATACAATGAAGCGGTTCATTGCACATGGTTAAAATTACAACTAAAATGATTAAACATGATGTAACAAGGGATAAAGGCTGGAATTTAGTGGTCCTAAATCTGAATTCATTAAGTGAGTTTTGTTTTTGTAAATTTCCATGCCTTCATAACAATTTAATTGAGCAGTACCCTTTACGTTTTTAATTAACTTTATATTATCAACATTATGGTTATTTTCAAGCATATGTAGGGCAACGCTAGATTTATCAAACCTTCTGAATTTGAGATGAGCCAAATGTTCTTTGTACCTAATTTTGATTGATCTTTTTGTCTGCCCAATATACACTTGATCACAATCTTTACATGAAATTTTGAAAATTCCTGATTTATCCATGTTATCCACTGGGTCTTTGGAATTTCCTAAAAGGTTTTTAAGGTTATTGCTCGAAGAGAAAACAATCTTGCGGTCAATCCTAGAAAAGATTTTTTGAAGACCCTTGGTGTAACATGGATAAAAGGGTAATTTAACATATTTCTTATTATTACGGCCGTCAATGCGTTCTAATGTGCTTACATTTCTAATTCTTAATCTATTCTTATGTTTCCTATTAAAAATTCTTACGAGTTCATTGAAAAAACTAAGGACATTGAGCTTACTGACAAAGAAATTTTAGTATCGTTTGACGTAAGTTCATTGTTCCCTAGTGTTCCAGTTGATTTAACTTTGGAATATTTAGAAACACTTTTGTTAGATAACCAAATGGATAGAGAGGAAGTTACTAGCTTAATTTCTTTGACAAAACTTTGCATGAAACAAAACTTTTTCCAAATTAACAACACTTTTTATCAACAAACGGAAGGAACAGCAATGGGTAACAGCTTATCTCCGTTTATGGCTAACCTCTTTATGGGTATATTTGAAACTGACCTGAAGAATACTTTCGCTTATTTCCCTCGGCTTTGGATCAGATACGTCGATGACATTTTTTGCATCTTTGACATCAGTAAATGTTCAATAACGGATTTCATAGAACAACTTAACTCAAAATTTCCCTCTATCAAATTTACCCACGAAGAAGAAAAAGACAACAGGATTCCTTTCCTCGACATGTTAGTAATAAGAAATAAAAATAAGTTAGAAATAGACGTATATAGGAAACCTACTAGTAATAATAGATTCATCTTACAGGATTCTAATCACTCATATGAACACAAACTTTCGGCTATTAACTTTTTGGTGCACCGGTTACTCAATTTTCCTTTAACGAAAGATAGATATCAAAATGAACTAAAAGAAATCATCAATATTTCTAACTTTAACGGATTCTCTGAAGATGTCGTCTATAATAGGAAACATAAGAATAGATTAAGAATTAGAAATGTAAGCACATTAGAACGCATTGACGGCCGTAATAATAAGAAATATGTTAAATTACCCTTTTATCTATGTTACACCAAGGGTCTTCAAAAAATCTTTTCTAGGATTGACCGCAAGATTGTTTTCTCTTCGAGCAATAACCTTAAAAACCTTTTAGGAAATTCCAAAGACCCAGTGGATAACATAGATAAATCAGGAATTTACAAAATTTCATGTAAAGATTGTGATCAAGTGTATATTGGGCAGACAAAAAGATCAATCAAAATTAGGTACAAAGAACATTTGGCTCATCTCAAATTCAGAAGGTTTGATAAATCTAGCGTTGCCCTACATATGCTTGAAAATAACCATAATGTTGATAATATAAAGTTAATTAAAAACGTAAGGAGTACTTCTCAATTAAATTGTTATGAAGGCATGGAAATTTACAAAAACAAAACTCACTTAATGAATTCAGATTTAGGACCACTAAATTCCAGCCTTTATCCCTTGTTACATCATGTTTAATCATTTTAGTTGTAATTTTAACCATGTGCAATGAACCGCTTCATTGTATTCTAGGATAACTCACGTCATTCGGCTCATTTACCTTTAGGCTATTTATAGTCCTGTGCAATGAAGCGGCGCATTAAATTTTACGATTTTAAATTTACATATTGCATAATTTATTTTGCTATATAAGGTTAGTTTTTCACTTAGCTTGTTAGTTCAGTCTTGCTGCTGATGATGATAGCTTGGCTATCGAAACGTGCGTCCAGTACGAATTAAGTGTTGTGGTAAGGGTTTTAGTGAACTGTTTCAGTGTTCCAGTGCCACAGTTTTAGAGTATCCGTTTATTTTTATCTGTCTTATCAAATTGCTTTTACAAAAATACAAAAAAAAATATTATATATATTACGCTTCTAAAATTGATACTTTTCAAGATATTTAGGAAAATGTATATTATAGCATATTTTTTTTACCACGGTGTAAGAATGTAGCTTAAGTAGTTGTTTAAAATACACCGTATGTCTAAGCTAGTCATGACTAGAGTTGGTGGTACCGGATGGCAGTAGCGTAGCGGTAGCGGCGTGGCCAGGGGTAATTTTCAACTCGTAGTCGATCTCGACAGTACCGCGAGAGAGTTCAAAGCGACAGTACGTTTCACGCTGTACGCCAAATAAGTACGCGGAGATGGGACGCCCAAAGGGTGTAACGTTCCCTAGCTGCTCTAGAAAACTTGACGAACATTATAGGAGTCGATGTTGCTCAAAAATTTGGTGCAATTTTAACGAAAAATCCCGATTTACAAAAGGTTCGGTCTACAACTCAAAATCAAGAGTGCCCATATGAGGAAAAGGAATGTCTGACATTTGCAAATCTTACTTCACTGAATGAATCGACAATGGAGCCGTTGCTGATGTTGCAATTCTACGCAGCTTACCAGGGCGGTTGCCAATTGCATCAAGAGGACAGGAAAAGGTTATTGTATATTACGTAAATACTTTTATGCGGTGTGCCACTGCGGGTAACACCTTTTTAACAAACTCTACTTATTATACATTGTAGGGTGACACTCTCATTCAAAATGTACAAACTGTCATTTTAAGTTTAAAAACGTTTAGTTATATGCCATGTGTTCATTCACTGGTGCGTGTTCATTTACCGGTGTAATCACCCTACACAGGATAATAATAATAATAAGTATCCAGGTACCTGAATGCATTTGATGACGTTCCGGATGTCGGTCGGCGAGAAGAGCGAGACGTGCGCCATCTTCAGCCCGGCCTCGTCGTTGATGTAGGTGTATCCGTTCACTTGATTCTCCTCGTCGTCCATCAGCGTCTCGGTGATGACGCTGTGCACCCTGATCATCTGCGCGGCCGTATAGCGGTGCGGATCGAAACGGCCGGCGCTGCTGAATATCACCGTCCTGCCGTTGTCCTTTTCGGGTAGAGCGATGAGATAGCCGCCGTCGATGATGTCCGCGATCTCCGGATCGTCGCAGTCCAACTTCTGGAACCAGTCCGGATGCAGTTGGCGGACGATCAGGTACCGTTCCAGCATCTCGCAGGCTAGCGGCACGCTGTACTTTTTCGTCCGTAGGAAACGTAACAGGAACGGCGCGTCTACGTCAAACATAAATTACTTTTGATTCGTTTCAAAATAATTACTGCTTGAGAAAAAGTTATTTCCGGAATTGGCAAATCAACACGTTGTTGCAAATATATTACAATTTATTTTTCGTGTGTAAGGGGGTTCTCCAAAGTTTCAAGCATCAACATGAAGATGACGTTATTGGTAATAATATTCTGGCAATATACCAGAATATCTTTGACGAGTAACCAAAAACGCATTCGAATGAACATTTCTAAAGCCCTGTTGAAGCATTTCAAGCGAAATATGTCAGAGTTTTGACGTCGATTAATAACTGCAGATATACATCAGTACACTTCTGAAGTCAAGCCACAGTCGAAACTGAACTACGAAGAGTGAATCGGCTCCAAAAAGGGTGAAGACTATTCCATTGGCCGGGAAAGTGATGGCGGCTGTTTGTTGGGATAGTTGTGTCGATCGACTATCTTGAGAAAGGAAAAACGATAACGGGGGCATATTACGCATCATTGCTTGACAAGCTAAAGGCAGAAATTGCAGAAAAACGGCCGCATTTGAAAAGAAAAAAAGTTTTCTTCCACCAAGACAACGCACCATCTCATACTTCAGTGGTCGCCACGGCAGAAATTGACGTATTAGGTCCCGAATTGATGGATCACCCACCCTATTCACCAGTGACTTCTTTCTGTTTCCTAGCCTTAAAGTTTTCCTCGAAGGACAGAGATTTTCATTCGTAAATGCATATTTAGCACACGATGCCAATCACTACAGGTAGCCCTTGGTTTACGCCGAAGTTCTGTTTCTAAAAAAAACGGCGTAAACCGAATCGGCGTAAATTCAACCCAATTATAGTGGGAGGTATGGAGTTAAGTTCCACCTTGTCAAAAAATAGGCATATGCAGGCATGTATAACATCATTATATTTGAAGTTTATGAAATAATATAATATGTATAATTAAACTAATAAGTGTATATGTAATTGTAAAACTCTCAATAACGAAAACGAAACAATATTTTATCGAAAAAACGTGAACTTTCAATGGGGTGTTATTATTTCTATGTTGAAGTTCCCGGTTTTGGATCTCGTACATCTTTTTTGAAAAAATTATCGATTATTAACTGTTTAGATTGTCTTTTCCTTTCTTTAAGAAGTTCAGAATATAACCGAATTGACGCGATAACACTCCTTTTTACATTCGAACATCTTTCCCAATCGTGGTTTTTCTCACGGAGTTCATCAGTCACGGTTTCTATGGTTGAAAAAATACGCTCTAGATCGGCCGTTTTTATAACATTTAGAGGTTCCTCGTTTCCTTTCTCCTCCTCTGAATGTTGACGACTTAATTCGTTGGCTAACTCTTCGTTGGAGAGCGGCTGATCGTGGCTCTCTAAAATTTCTATCACATCTGCAGCTGTCACATTGTCTAATCCTGCCTCTCGCGCAAGCCTGCTAACGTCTTTAACAACATTTTCCACATGTCCAAGAGAAGAATTGCCTTGGGTGGTAAATCATTTTCTTACAAAAGCGAAGCACGGTTGGACAAAAATAATCTATGTACCAATCTGTTACCCAAGCTTTCTTGTTCCATTTCCAATAGACTGGTAACATCTCTTTGCTTAGACCTTTGAGAGCACGTGGTGTTTGTGAATGGTACACCAACATTGGTTTAAGCCTCAAAATGGCCGAATTGATGCGATAACACTCCTTTTTACATTCGAACATCTTTCCCAATCGTGGTCTTTCTCACGGAGTTCATCAGTCACGGTTTCTATGGTTGAAAAAATACGCTCTAGATCGGCCGTTTTTATAACATTTAGAGGTTCCTCGTTTTCTTTCTCCTCCTCTGAATGTTGACGACTTAATTCGTTGGCTAATTCTTCGTTGGAGAGCGGCTGATCGTGGCTTTCTAAAATTTCTATCACATCTGCAGCTGTCACATTGTCTAATCCTACCTCTAACGCAAGCCTGTTAACGTCCTCAACAACATTTTCCACATGCCCAAGAGAAGAATTGCCTTGGGTGGTAAATCATTTTCTTACAAAAGCGAAGCACGGTTGGACAAAAATAATCTGTGTACCAATCTGTGACCCCAGCTTTCTTGTTCCATTTCCAATAGACTGGTAACATCTCTTTGCTTAGACCTTTGAGAGCACGTGGTGTTTGTGAATGGTACACCAACATTGGTTTAAGCCTCAAAATGGCCGAATTGATGCGATAACACTCCTTTTTACATCCGAACATCTTTCCCAATCGTGGTTTTTCTCACGGAGTTCATCAGTCACGGTTTCTATGGTTGAAAAAATACGCTCTAGATCGGCCGTTTTTATAACATTTAGAGGTTCCTCGTTTCCTTTCTCCTTCTCTGAATGTTGACGACTTAATTCGTTGGCTAATTCTTCGTGGGAGAGCGGCTGATCGTGGCTCTCTAAAATTTCTATCACATCTGCAGCTGTCACATTGTCTAATCCTGCCTCACGCGCAAGCCTGCTAACGTCTTTAACAACATTTTCCACATGTCCAAGAGAAGAATTGCCTTGGGTGGTAAATCATTTTCTTACAAAAGCGAAGCACGGTTGGACAAAAATAATCTATGTACCAATCTGTTACCCAAGCTTTCTTGTTCCATTTCGAATAGACTGGTAACATCTCTTTGCTTAGACCTTTGAGAGCACGTGGTGTTTGTGAATGGTACACCAATAATGGTTTAAGCCTCAAAATGGCCGAATTGATACGATAACACTCCTTTTTACATTCGAACATCTTTCCCAATCGTGGTTTTTCTCACGGAGTTCATCAGTCACGGTTTCTATGGTTGAAAAAATACGCTCTAGGTCGGCCGTTTTTATAACATTTAGAGGTTCCTCGTTTTCTTTCTCCTCCTCGGAATGTTGACGACTTAATTCGTTGGCTAATTCTTCGTTGGAGAGCGGCTGATCGTGGCTTTCTAAAATTTCTATCACATCTGCAGCTGTCACATTGTCTAATCCTACCTCTCACGCAAGCCTGCTAACGACTTCAACAACATTTTCCACATGTGCAAGAGAAGAATTGCCTTGGGTGGTAAATCATTTTCTTACAAAAGCGAAGCACGGTTGGACAAAAATAATCTGTGTACCAATCTGTGACCCCAGCTTTCTTGTTCCATTTCCAATAGACTGGCAACATCTCTTTGCTTAGACCTTTGAGAGCACGCGGTGTTTGTGAATGGTACACCAACATTGGTTTAAGCCTCAAAGTTCCGTAAGCATTAACTCTCAACAAAAGAGTAACTCTATCTTTCGCAGCTTTAAAACCTGAAGCGGAACGTTCTTCCTGGGAAATGAAGGTACGTGATGGTAATTTTTTTCCAATAAAGCCCAGTCTCATCAACATTAAAAATGAGCTCGGGAGGATAATTGCCTTGTTCTACATAGCCTTGAAACTGCTTTTCTCACGCAAATACAATTTATCGATGTATATCGGGATATTTTTTAATGAAAGGTATAACGAATGTGATATCGTTGAATTCATCCTTCTATTGCCTTTCCAAAAATGTAAAAATATACAGGATGTTCTAAAAAAGTCAGACCGAACAGTCTATAGAGGTCTTCATGAAGCAGGCTTGAAATGCAGACGCCCGGCAAAGAAGCCAAGATTAACATCTAAAATGAAAGTGACACGATTTCAATGGGCTAAAGAATATCAAAAATATGCATTGGGGAAAGGTAAATTTCATTTATCATCTGTATTTTCGGTCAAATTCATCCTCATAATTCACTTAATGATTCTCTACATTTTGTACTTTTTCCTAGATAATTTATAGGGACGAATCATGGTTAGAAGTGCTATCGAAGAGAAGCCAATTTGTTCGTCGACGTCCTTCAGAGCGTTATAAAGAAGCATGTACGATCAAATATGTTAAACGCCCCCCATCTCTAATGGTTTGGTTGTGTATTACGACCGAAGGACCAGGACCACTATATTTCGTTAACAGAACAATGGACCAAAAATAACATAAACAAGTTTTACAAAACTATTTATTAGCATATATTGGTTCATTGCATCCCACTCAAAGACCATATAGTTTCATGTAAGACAATGCACCGTGTCATAAGGCAAAAAGTGTAATGCGATACCTTGAATCCAAAAATCTGCGTGGTCAGACAATTTGCCAGACATAAACCCAATTGAAAATGTGTGGAATGTTTTGAAAAACATCGTAAGACCACGAAACAACTACAAAGGGAGGATTACAGCAACATATTGAAGATGTATGGCATAGCAGCGATGAAATTTAAAAAAAAACAATAAAAGCTGCATTGGCAGTATGCCAAAAAGGATTGAGGAAATAATAAAACACAGAGGAGGAACAAGCAAATATTAGTAAATATATGTTTAAATTATACTTATTTGCATGTTATATGTTATTAAATAATAATATTACTAACATTATCAACTGCGTTTTTCAAATAAAAATTATAATATTTTTAAATGGTCCTAATTTGATGCCCAAGGCAGTATACTAAATAAGATTATACTAGGGCACAATAAATATTGAAGAAATAAAATTAAAATCAAACCTGTTCGACAATTTTTAATATTGACGTTCTTGCCGATCCATTCTCTCATCTGTTCCAGCGATTGGTCCCTGATCGTGTCATCCTCTCTCAGCTCTTCGAGAGCCACTTTTCGAGTTTCTTCCGGTAAACGACAAACGTACTCTTCTGCCGTATTTTCTTGACCGCCTAAGCCCATTTCTACAACATGCCAAACAACACAATGCTTACATTATTAAATGAGAGGGGTGGTTGTATTTTTAACGGATTTGCTATATTTTTTTTTGCTAAGTTTTTGTAGACTGAATATATTATTTAAATACACAACTTACAACCATAGCACTACAATACTAGGTACCGTAGTCCGGGGTAACTTTGGGACTGGGGTGTAACTTTGGGACAGCGGGTAATTAATAACATTGGCTTGAAATTTGAAAGCCGAAAATTACTTGCTGTCTCAAAGTTACAACCCCAGTCCCAAAGTTACCCCGGACTACGGTGCTACATCAACGAGTACTAATTACTTATGTATATAGGATGTTTCGAAGAGTGATGTACAGTTTTGAACAGCCGACAGGTGAGGTCATTAGGAATCATATTAACCACATTTACCTTAGTCCAAAGTCTAATGGATCTCAAGATATTTGAACATTTAGTAAATTTTGATTTTCCGGCAAAAATTCACAATTAAACATCAATAACTCTTCTTATTTTTATGAGATTATGCTAAAAATTGTTTTGTATGGAAGTTTAATGCATCTTCCTTTCAAAAGAGTCCGAAGTTATTTAGAAAAAAAATATAGGCTACACATCTCACTTAATGTGATAGAAAATGTATAATTCTCAAGTTTGTGGTGTCTTTTTCCTTTTTAAATAAAACAATTCGAATGTTAAAATAACTTTAAAAACTTCCGTACTCTATGCCCTTTTGAATAGTAGGGTACGCGTTAGATGGTCATGAATAGTCTGTGCAAACAGCGGTAACAGTCAGTGTGGTGCGGAGTCGGCGATTATTTATTTCAGGCGTTCACAGCGTCAGTACTAAATCGATGCTGTATGCGAGTAGTTCTGTGTATATGTAGGCTGTCGTAACTTATTTCGTAATTGTACGCTTATGTTTGCTTTAAAAATGTCGCAGTTAGGTACGTCGCGAAAACGACCAATGGCAGACACAAATCTTTATAGTGGACATGCCGGACTTAATTTTTGATGGCGCTAAAATTCAACGTCTAGTTTGTAAAATCCCTTTAATGTGTTGGCCCAGAAGCCATTGTCAACGTCGCATCGAAAGCAAACAGCATTCTTCTGCAAAAAGTGGCATACGAGACCAAGAAAAATTTACATTTGATTTATGTGTTACTCTTATTTTATGCAATCTATCGTTTCGTTTACTAGACAAAGAAACATTTATCTCCTTCTGGAATAAATATGCGGACTGTAAATTACCTAGTCGGACATCGATACGAAATGTAGTGCTATTTGCTCGTGAACATATAGAAAAAAGAATGAAAACGGAATTGAAAGATAAAAACCGGTGGTTGTGTGTGGACGAAACAACAGATCGTCAAAAACATTCTGTGGAACTACATCGACCGTCATTCTCCTTCTTACTTGCTTCCAAAAGAGTTATAAATTGTACTGCCGACAAGATTTTAAAGGTGGTGTTCAACTCATTGAACAAATTTCAAATAAAGCAACTTTTAATGCTTATGAGTGATGGTGCCGCAAACATGCGTTTTTTGGGCCGATTTCTTAAAGAACACAGTGGTAACTTCTTACATGTAACGTGTAAAATCCATACTCTAAATCTTACGGCACAAACGATTCCATGTTTTCCACTAGTAAATGCATTGATTGCTAGTACAAAGGCAGTGTTTCTAAAGTCCCCGAAACGTACCCGACTATTTCACAAACTGTGTCCTGATTTACCTGAACCACCACAGCCGATTGTTACACGTTGGGGAACATGGTTGCAGGCTGCGTTTTACTGCAACAAAAAATATTTTGATCAAGTAAAGAAGGTAGTTTTAAAATTCAATCCGACAGAAGCTGCAGCAATCAAGAAAAGCCATGAAATATTTCAAGATAGTCAGGTTAAAAGAGATTTACAAACTATTCATAACAATTACTTCGGACTAGCGGAGGGAATAGAAAAATTACAAAATGTTTCGATGTCGCTAGTGGATTCTGTTCAAATTGTGAATGATGTTCACGCACAGTTATGCGCTGTAGAAGGCGAAACAAATTGGTGTGTAATACGAAAATTTAAAAGTGTTTTAGAGAAAGACTCCGATTTTCTTATATTAAGACAAATTTGTGAAGGTGGTGTGAAGATGCATTAAGTTGTTTCAAAGATTATTTTAAATATGCAAATATAACATCGCTAGATGTCGAGCGGTCGTTTTCGGCATTAAAAAACATTTATTCCGCACGTCGTACTCACTTGACTGAAACAGCTGTGGAAACATATCTAATGATTCAAATATTTAATAGATGATGACTTTTAAAACGGTAAGTTTTTCAGCACGTTTTATAATTTATTTCTTACCTTCTATTTTATGTGTAAATTTTTATGCGCTCGCCACGCCTCTGGCTGTTACCGCATATTTGCCCAGGTTAGTCATGTGTGTCATTGGTTAACGGTGGCAGAACTGATGCAATTAAAATGAATTTGACGCGGTTTTTTTGATTGGGAATCCAATTGAAATTTTTATTTTAAAAACCTGACCATTACAGTGCTTGCCGAAAATACGTTCAACTTTCAATAAAATTAGCTTTGATTAAGATGAGGAATTCAAGATTTTAAATTTTCTTAGAAGCAAGGTAATCAAAACTGGAATGCCCATCATGCTAGATACTAGAAATACAAACCGTGGAGTAGCTGTAACTAGAAGAGATACCTTAATATCCAGACTTGCCCAAATAATTCCGCAAATCCGGTGCCAATTTTTGCGTGAATTAGATGTTCACGACGATCAACCTGATGACGATCATAGTTTTGAGTAAATATTTGGTTTAATTTCATTCATTCGGTTTGAATAAATAATAAAAAACTACGCGCGTTTTATCCTATCTGTAACCTAAACCTTTTTTTTTTTTAATATTGCCAATTCAAAGTGTCCGAACCTACGAAAATCAAATTTCTTTTAAATCTCATAACTAGATTAAAATTGGAATAAAAACGTTATCCAATAAACAAAACTTCATCCAAAATATTGGTTCATTTAAATAAAATCTAAACGATGGTATTAAAAAAAATAATAATTCGGCAATAATCTAAAAACTTTTTAGTTTTTTTAGTTAGGACTTTTCAGCTTAGCACAGCGTGGCAGTACAACCGTTGATACCTGCCAAATAGAGATGGCCAATCGCAGTAAAGCTGTTATTAAAGCGCATGCTGGTGCCACAAAATATTAAAATACAGTGAAGTTCGTATATAACGAGCGCTTGGTTGTAACGAGCAAATTAAAAAGTCCCTGCCGGAATCCCACATAAACACATGTATTGCTGTTCTGTTATAATGAGGTCTGATATAACGAGGGCTCGTATATAACAAGGGTAGTTTTTGGATCCGGGCAACTTGGCGGTCGTGCACTTGCACATCGCACATAACCTCCGCACAAGTCGTGGCACGCGCCTGAGCCAGGGATTACCCCGGAGTTAAAACGGCATTATTTGTGCAGTGTGTGTGCCGGCACAAATGTCGAATTCAACGAAAAATACACGAAGATCAATTACGTTATCGGTTAAAGTGGAAATAAAACGAAAGTTACAAAGTGGATGTTCAAATAACCAAAGGTGCTTTAAAAACAAGGTGAACTTGCCACCGATTTATGAAGCGAACAAAAAGGCCTGGATGACAGGTGATAGTGGATTGAGGTGATTTTTCTTCCTCCGAATACGACGGCAACGTTGCAGTCAATGGATCAAGGTATGGAATAATAATTTTAAGCAGCATTTTGATTGTATTCAAGGTAATTTTAGGGGTGATTAAGTGTTTAAAAACACATTATCGAAGACACGACAACAACACTGAATTTATAGTTTCGTTGTTGGATGCGATTGCAATGTTAAATATAGCTTGGAGAAATGTTTCCTCAAAAACTATTTCCAACTGTTTTCGACATGCTGGCCTTAATGTAGATGCTGATTTCACGGAAGACGACATAATTCCTGTCGTCCAATGGCTCTTGATACATAAGGATAAAGAATGGGACGTCGATGATCTGTCCAAATGGGCACAAAGCAACAACATTTCGGAATTCGATCATATTGATCTACGAGAATACGACAGGATAGATGAAAACCTTGAAGTATTCGAAGTTCCTGACGATATTCAAATTATCCAATCCATCGTTAGTCAACCAGATGAGGACATTGACGAAGAAGATATCGCAACTGCAGAAGACGGGGATGAGAAAACAGAAATCCCTACGACACAAGAAGCTATGGATGCTTTGAAGACCATAATGTCGTATGTGCAGTTTGTTCTCCCTGAAGAAGAACAGTTTTTGAATGCCGCAGATAAATTTGAAGGAGTTTTAACTAAAAAAATTCTAAGTGCCCGAAGCACACAGAAAAAAATAACTGATTATCTTGCGTAAGATCCAAAGTTTAGTTTTCATGCACATATGTATTAGTATCTTTTTGTTTTTACGGAATAAACTTTTCAGTTCAAATTTCATTCAATTGTAAATTCAGAAGCCAAACGATGTTATTGGAAATCTTTAAAAACCCTATAAACAAAAAAAAAGAGAATAAAAGAATAAAAGTTAATAACGTGTGACTTCTCCCCTAGCTCTGACAACTGCTTGGATTCGCCGTGGTGAGCTCACTATCAAATTTTGGATTATTTCTGGGGGAATATTATCCCACTCGAAAAGAACAGTTTGTTCCAATTCCTGGAGATTACTAGAGGGTGGTAAATGACGCCTGATTACGTTAGAGCATCCCAAAGGTGCTCAATCGGATTTAAGTCTGGGCTTCGTGGTGGCCAGTTCATGACTTGGATGTTGACCTCTTGACTTGTCTAGCGATTGTGGTCTCGCATTATTCTGCATGAACATGAAACTGTTCCCTAAAAATGGTGTAAAAAGCATTACATGGTGCTGAATAATGTTCTCTAGGTGGTATTTAGCATTCATTGATCTTTGGTGAATAGAAATAGAATATTTTTGACACTCCATCAAAGGGCCTTCTTTGAGAGCTTATGCATTCAAGATATCTTTCTCTAGTTCTTCACCATACTCTCTCGCGACCATCTGGAGATTTTGAACTTACTCTAGTCTCGTCCGAAAACAAGACTCGCTTCCAATCTTCAACTGTCCAATCTGCATGATGTCTGGCAAATCTCAAACGTTAAACTCCGCATGCTATGGTAAGTAATGGTCCAACTGCAGGCCTTCTATTACTCAATCTTAATGTCCTCAACCTTTTCCTTACAGTAAAAGCAGAAACTCTGACATTTCTAACTGCTTCAAGCTGGTTACTGAGTTCTGGGCTTGTAATTCGCCTATTTTTGAGAACTTGCAATTGCAAAGAACGATCATCTCGATCATCGTACTTGTGACTCGTTTCTTATGTTGACTACGTCTTCTAGAGTATCTTCCGGTTTCCCTGAATCTTCTAACCATTCGACTGCCTCGTAATTAAAACTTATGTAATGCCTGAACTGAACTATAGCTTAAATTACTTAAGAAAAACCGTTTAACAGAATTTAACATTAACTTGTGGCCATTTTCACCAAAAAGGTCAAAAGAACTTTCTAGTGGCATAAAACTATTAGATTATGTTCAGTTAAACCAAAAATCTTTAGAAAATACATCAGAAACATTGGGTGGTGCGTTAATTTTGAAGATGACATGAGTTTACATGGAGGTGGCTAAGATATACGGTCAAGGTTGTATTAGAATAGCATAATTCGTTTAATTATTTAACGTTCAACGTTCTAAAGTTATGAAAATTTACTTTTAAAATGAGAGAAATTATAGAGGTCACGCTGATTCCGCCAATTATACATACGTAGGATTTACCGGTGCATGCACGACAGTAAAGTAAACCATCCGATTCAGCGGTTGAACGAAAGCGTTTCACTTTCTTCGCCCGATCCGCAATACTTTCTCGTCGCACTAGAAACAAACACAACCGTAACGTGAATCCGCGCTTTCGACGAAAGGGCCGAATAAAACGTTTGTTTTTTCTGTCGCTTAATAAATATATGTTGCTATAATCATTTCTATTACAAATATTCATACGTGGGAAGTAATTTTATTTTCCTACGGTACACTACTGCTCATAAGTATGTGGGCACCTCATATTGCAGGCTAAATCGTTAAATATTTAAATGGAAATAGTAAAATATGTATTGAAGTATACACAAATATACAACTTTAACAATTAAAATTATTTATTTGACCTAAATTTTAGATTCATCTGTGTGACCTCCTTTACTTTTAATGATTGCGTCGCATAATCGGGGCATTCTTGCAATTAATTTTAAAAATATTTCCGGAGTTATTCGAGCCCATGCTGCCTGTAGCTTGTTCCACATGTCATCTGCTGAAGTTGGTGCAGTTTTCCTTACTTGCCGATCGAGTTCTTCCCATAATAACTCGATGGGATTCAAATCCAGGCGTTGGGGTGGCCATTTCATGATTGTTACTGTCCATTCCTCTTCCAACTGTTCTAAATATTGCTTGCATAATTCTGAGGTGTGTTTTGTGTCATCGTCTTGCTGGAATACAAAATTCTGACCCAAAATTCTTACACCAGAGGGTATTGCATTTTCCTTTAAGATGCGTTTGTATTGCTCTTTTCTCATTATGCCTTGGATTTTTAGATCACCTGCGGATGTACCAGCAATACAATCCCAAATTATTACCGAACCACCACCGGGTTTAGAGACTGTGCGTTGCTCTAGTGCACGTTCCTGCAGATCTTCTTACAAACAGTCGTCTTCGCGAACCGAAAATCTCGAATTTGGATCCATCGGTACACAATACCTTGCTCCAATCTTCTACCGTCCAATTTCGATGTTCACGTGCCCATTGTAACCTTTTTTTTCTTATTAACTTGCTGGACACCACGATTGCAATATCTTGAGCTGATATTGTCGCCCTTGGCCCACCACTTCGTACTTTTAGAAAACTGCCACTTTCACTGTATTTTTTGATGTTATAATCAACAATAGATGGATTTAAATGTAATTTTCTAGCAATTTGACGATTGCTTATGCCTAAGTTATGTTGTGCTACTATCAGAACACGCGTTTCAACACTGACTTCTTTCCTTTTCGGCGTATTTTAAAATTGTAAACGAAATTATAAACGCTATTGGTTAAGAGATGTTGTCGCTACTAACATGGAACGATAGCTGCCAGTAATTTAAAAATATTACTTCAAATGGCTTTATTACTTATGAGCGGCAGTGTATGTATTTCGTCCTATATTTGATCCGAGATAATAATTTTAAAAAATAATGGCGACATCCGGCGTTCCGTACACATGCTTTTTTTTGTTGTTTAATGATTACCCGGATTGCAAAGATCGGAACTTATGATTTACATCAACATTTACCGATCTAACCACCTAGAACATGATGTTATCTACATTATGCAGACAAAACAAATTGAAGCGGATTAAAGATTTGTGCAAGCAGCACGACTAAAACGCGTATTTGAAACAAAAACATTTTTACAGAAATCAGAATTTTCGCATACAAAAATAGTTAATTTTTTAAAATATAGAATCCGATACAAATAAAATTAAAGATATCTATTTGCATTTCAGATTGTAGAGTTCGCTGCATAGTTTACCGAAAGATATTGCAATTAAATTTCATATATCTTTTGGAAAATTGCAAAATATGCGAGAGCTGTTCTCTTTCTGCTGAGCCTATCTATAGCAGGTTGTGATGTTTTGAAACAAATTTTGCTTGACATAGTTGTTTACAATTTTAATTGAATCGTTTATTTCATTTGCTTTCGTTTATTGCAGAAAAGTACTAAGTACACCAGTTAGCCCATTTCTGCATTAAACAATGTAACAGAGCTTCTTTGACACTCTTTGCCACTTTGCTACTAATAAAAGATTGATAAATTCATCAAAGGTTGACAAACAATTTCAAATTCTTTTGTCTGTCACTTGTTTTGCGAATTGGCAAATGCTATTCTTAAAGTTGTATTTTGCATTAGTTTCAAGGTGTTTTGTAAACACATAATGGATCAAACTGGTCACAGTGAACATTCAAATGAAGATACAATAATTCTTGTTTCGCAGCTTCAGAGTTTATTAATGATTTTGCTAATCAAACATTCTCACTTAAAATTCCCAAAATCTTCGGAATAATGACTGTACAAATGCCCAATCGAAAAGCATATATTGGTAAAGTAGGTGCCAATCCTATAAACTAAAATGGAGCATTTGAGCCGAATGATGGCTTACATTGAAGATCATCTTGCATCTTGCAACACCTAGAATTAGTTGAACGATTTTATTAAAATTTTTACAAACGATGTAATTTATTACGATTAAAATTTGAAAACAAAAGAACAGAAATAAAAAAAGGAGGACGGCGATATTAACTTCTTCCGGAAAGCGTGTTGTAGCCATTACCGTATGGGGGCGCGCATTATCTTGTTGGAAAATGGGATTTTCCAACCCCCGAAGATATGGAAGTGCAACAAGCTCCAGCACATTGGCAATGTAACCGGCTGCGTTTAAGTTGCCGTCAATGAAGACCTGTTACCATAACATATTTCACCTCATATCATCACTCCTTGTGTTGCGTTCCACAAAAAATGATGAATTTTTGCGTTCTCCACGCATCCGCCTAACCCTCCTACGACCATCGTGGCCCCACAAACAAAATCGAGACTTATCACTGAACACAATTTGATGCCATTCTTGTGCCGAGTTCGCTCTTTCGTTGCTCCATTCTAATCTGCGGGCACGATGAAGTGGGGTATGAGAAAGACACAAAAATGGATGGTACGAATGTAGTCCATAAGATTTTATCCGGCGATAAACAGACGACATTAACATTCTGCGTCCTACACCTGCCATCCAGTGTATTGCAATTAATCGAGTTGTGGAAAATCTGTCTCTTGTGGCCAAAAGTCTTAAACGACGTTCTTCACGGGGACGTCCAGATCCAGGACGACATTGTTTAACCCCTTCTTCGAACCATCTGGAACAACATCTTACCATCGTTGCAGCATAACGATTAACACGGCCAGCAATATCTCTAAGCGAAAGGCCGTCCTTTCTCATACCAATACGGCCACGTTCAAAATCATTTAATTGCCAATTTGCAAGTTGACGAACTCTAGGCGTTATTAAAGGTTTAGAAGACACTTGTTGACAAACAAATCGCAAAATTGACACTACCAATTGTTTTATTTCATAAAGGTTAATGTTACTAAGTGTAAATATACAAACAAGGAAAAACCAACAATCGGCGGATAGATTTTTTCTGAAATTGTAATTATTTCTTTGTTTCATCAATATATGCATTTTCTGAAAATTTCATTAAAATTGCTAAACAACTTCCACCTGTTGCGAAGTCAGCAAAATATATAATATTTAATGTAACTTAGTCCCTTTCTGAAATAAACGATTCAATTATAGTGAAAGCTGCCAAATATACTTGAAGGTACTTTAAAATATAAAATTCCTTTTCACAAGAAATCATGGAACTGAAGAGCTACAATTTCAAGCTTGGCTTAAGCCGTAAAGAATGTTTTAAGGAAATTAATCGAGTGTTTGGTGACAAGTCGTGTTCCTTAGTTACCGTAAAGCGGTGGAATCATTTGGCATACATCATTACACTAATCGGGTTCTCTAAATCCGTGGCACTGGAACACTGAAGCAGTTCACTAAAGCCCTGAATTCTGAATTTTGAATTCAATTCAGTTTTACTGATGATAATGATAGCTTGGCTATCGAAACGTCCGTCCAGTTAAGTATTGTGGTAAGGGTTTTAGTGAATTGTTTCAGCATACATCATTCCAGGTGGTGGAACGTGAATATACTGTTATGATCCCGAAAGAAAGTAATAGTCGGCAGTTTGGGTCTTTGAGAACGAATCGGCTCCAACAAAAGTTGTTCGTCACATTTTTCGAAATTACAGGACATGTTTTCACTGTAACACTGGAGGATCGTCGTACTGTTAATGCTGAATGGTATACTACGGTTTGATTCCCTCAAGTTCTCCAAAATGTTCGGGAAAAGCTTCCAAGAGGAAAGATCATCTTACACCAAGATAACTGCTCAAACGACTGACTATTTGCATGCATTGAAATAATGAGTCATTCGCCGTATATTCCAGACTTAGCACCTAATGATTTCTTTTTATTTCCCCGTAACTTATTCCGTAAAGAATTACGGGGTGTACATTTTACATTGGCCGAAAAAGCGGTTTAAAAATAAGATAAATACCTAGCGCGGGAAGATCGGAGAAAATGTTTCGAAGAATGGTTTTCGCGGATGCAAAAATGCATTGATTATGGAGGGGAATACTTTTGAAAAATTATAAATAAATGTATTTCGTCAATAAATTGTGTATTACTTTACTAGGCTCGGGGGAAAAAGAACAGCCTTCGTGGTATTCCTTTTCAAATTTTTGGTGGGCGATAAAGGAGGAGAAAAATGTTTTATTTTTTATTTCTTACCAATTTGCCATTGTTTTTTTTTTTAAATTCTTCATGTCGATTCATTTTATAATTATTCTAATAAAAGCAGATCAGCACCTTATACAAAAGACACTATTCACACATATTTATATTTTAGATCATTCTTTATTGCTGGAAATTTCTTTTAATAAGTAAAAAAAGCACTAACGCAATTACATTAGCTAAACGAAAAGTTGATTTAGTTTGTACAAATAACAAAACAAAACCTAGTTTACTACTACTTTTGATGTGTTGATCCTTTAACAAACAAAATTTCAAAAGGGTTACCGTTACCACCAAACTAAACTATTGCCAGTAACCTATAATTTACAAAAGCAATTTTATTTCAAAACAGAAAAAAAAAAAATAGTTATAAATAAACAAGAAAAGAAGACTTACCTGCTTTTGCTGGTGGCGTTGCTGACGCGCTTCGTTCCGATTCTCAAAACAAAAATTTCGACGGCAGGCGGTGGACGGGGCGCGATTGCTTCCGTCGCGAATTTTGAACTGAATTGCGATCCGCGTTTTCATCGTAAAACATTGGCCGCCGTAAAACTTTCTCTAACCTAGTTTTGACGGTAAAAGCAAACAAGCAAACACCAAATCGTATACGCAGTACAACGGTACAATGATGAACTAAAATGCCCCAACGCTAACAACATCGAAGTAAGGAAGCACAAAACGGCAGGCTCAAAACATCAATCGGTACAGACGGTTGTGTACGACTGCATTTTGTAAAAGCGCAGTAATTTATTAGCGTTCTATTCAATAAGAAGTCATATATAAGCAACACGATTATATTTTTGTGACAGAAGCGAATAGATTTGCAATTCTTCCGTTATTTCAATAAAGCAGTCAAGACTAACAAGGGTACATCCCGAACCCGGAAATTCAAAAAAATTTGAATCTTTGTGGACAAGTAGTCCGCACCCAAGGATGTGTGAAAGTATTTTCCTTATCGACCCAATCTCGTTTTAAGAAGGTGAAACTGCCCCTGAAAGTTGAGTAGATTTTCTTAAAATAACTGGGCAATGGCTGGAACAAATACATCACAACTGTATATCAAAATAATCGTCTCAAATATTTTATCCTTTGATGATTTTTGAAAAGCCCCTTTGTTTCGAAGATACAGAGCGAGAAAAATTTTCGACAAAACCAACATTTGATTACCAAAAATTACAATTGAAGTTTCTTAATCTACAAGAACTGTTGAAAACGACTACCCCCAACTAGGATGCAAGAATCCAATCTTCTCCTCATTGACTGCCGAACTCTTTCAAAAACACCAGGGTCATTTCTTATCGAGTTACACCCAGCAATTATCCGATTTCTTAAATCTTCCACATTTTCCACCGGAGTAGAATAAACTAATGACTTTAGATGGCCCCATAGGAAATTATCCATGGAGTTTAAGTCCGGGGATCGAGCAGGCCATAAGTGAGGTCCACCTCGACCAATCCAACGATCTTCGAATGTTGCTGTCAAAAATTCACGAGCAACCATATTAAAATGCGCTGGTGCACCATCGTGCATAAACCACATTGCATTTCTTGTTGCCAATGGTACATCCTCTAGAAACAGAGGTAGCGTTTGTTCCAAAAAGTTTCGATACACCTCGCTGGTAAGTCTTCCTGGTAGAAATACCGGTACAATTAGCCAGTCATCCACAATTCCTAACCAAACGTTCAACGAGAACTGATGTTGAAAACGATCTTCAAGTACCTGGTGTGGATTTTCTTCAGCCCACACATGGTTATTGTGGAAATTCCTTATTGCATTTCCTGAGAAATTCGCTTTATCGGTAAAAAGAATCAGTGTCAGTAGTTGAAGGATTTGAACCAATGTGTGCAAAAGCCACTGACAGAATGCAATCCGTGGAGGAAAATCAGCAGGAAGAAGTGCCCGAACGCGTTGTATGTGGTATGGGTACAACAAATATTCCTTAAGAATTTTCCATTCAAAGTATTTGCAATTTTTCGAGTAGTACCTAGATCTTCCTCTATCATGTCCAGCACATTCTCTTCTAATTCTACCGTTCTTACTGTCATTGGCCTTCCTGGTCCTCCACTTCGTTTCACTGTGCCTGGTTCATGAAGACGTTGATGAATACTTTGGAAGGTTTTTCTATCAGGAACATTACGGTCAGGAAATCGTTCAATGTACAACCGTCTAGCTTCTAATGAATTGCCATCAGCAAGTCCAGAAATGAAATGCATGTCAGTCATCTCGGCGTTCGTATAGCGATTCATGATAGAGCACTTCACTAACAAAAGTTCAAGTATTAAAAGACAGAAAATACACGTCAATCAGTCTCAACAAATTTGACACATACAAAATGATCAATCACGAAACGTATTCAAATGAAATCCACGTTTAGACTGATTTACTTTTCTATGTCTGCACTTGCCTATTGTTAGTGGGTAAAACAGCCGTTCTTTGTAATCCGAATGTTGTTAAAAGATAACAACGCGTTTTGACAATTTTTTTATACTCGGTAAGTCCAGTGTTGTACGCCATATTTTTATTTCGGTTACATTAATAATTTAAAAAATATCAAAATTGGTTTTGTTGAAAATTTTTCTCGCCCTGTATCTTCGAAACAAAGGGGCTTTTCAAAAATCATAAAAGTACAAAATATTATTAGAATAGTTCATGGAATAACCCCTTGAATTTTTGCCGTATGTTTAATAAACAGCCTGTATATTTGTGGAATCGTGGAAAAAGAACAATACCGGCTAGTGCTTGGATGTCTCTTTTTGAATGGGAAAACGTGTGCAGAAATCAAAGAGAAGTTGGATTCAGTTTGATCACCATCACCACCATCAGATACTGGTTTAACGAATTTAAGCGTGGCCAAACGGCTTTGATGAGGAGCGGCCAAGTCCCGTTTAGGTGACTACGAACGATATGATCAATAAAGGTCATAATATCGTGTTAGCAGACCGTTGGGTGAAGATCAGAAAGATTGCTAATATGGTAAACACCTTAGTTGAATGTGTGCAAAACATCTTCTTCGAAAAATTGAGTATGAGAAAGCTGTTGTCGAGATGGGTGCCGTTTCTTCAAAGCTTGGACATGTTTAAGCGCAATACGAGTGAGTTTCTGCGGCATTATATTACTGGCTACATCACTGCACGTCAGAAACTCAAGGTCAGTCGACACCAAAGAAGGCGAGAACGATTCCATCATCCGGAAAAGTTATGGCTACGATTTTTTTTTGGGATTCGCAAGGCATACTCTTAATTGATTATTTGGAGGAAGGGAAGAACAATCACGGGATAGTACTATGCTGATTTATTGGTCCGATTCGCCGCTGAGCCAAAGGGAAAAAGTCCCCACCTAGCGAAGAAAAAAATTCTCTTCCATGATGATAACGTCCCGACCCACTCATAGGCAATTATGACAACAAAACTAGTTCAGTTACGGTGCGAATTAGTCCATCTACCACATTCGTCAAATTTGGCCTGCTGTGACTTCTTTCTTTTTCCAAGCTCATCTGCTGCAACGCATTAAAATCAGTGAGATCAATTCGATTTCAAAGAAACGCTGTTTCTCGCGCTGCATTTTACGCGGTCATCTTTCCCTGATGACATTACACGACTGAACTTATATTAATCATTCCATCAGATGTTTACGACCGGGAAAATCTCGAAATGTACGTATTATATTTAGGGGGAATTTCATTGGTGATGCGAAATCACCACATTTCGCTTGTTGGTAGAAAGTTTTCATTGGTTAAACAGGTGTAAACATGACTGACTGCTACGTACCTAAATTCATACGCAATAATTCAATTACAATGACATACGACAAACTATTACATATATTTCGCCGCTTTTGTGCTATGAAAATATAACAGATTTGATTACGAAACGTTTACTTTCTTCTCTGCTCCACTTCGTATTAGTAACGTGAAAAGTATGCGCGTGCTATCCCTCTAATTCGCAGAATAAACTTAGATGTTTTACATATCATCCCGGCAGTTTACATTTATCTTAACAATTATCAAAAAGATTCGTCATCATTATTCACAATATGGGAGTTTCTCTTCGTTATTTCACGTGAGTTTATCAGAGTGCGACAATTTCATGCGGTAAAACCATCCGTGAGTGTTTATAATTACAGTTTACGGATGTAATTTATTTAATGAATATCTCGTAAAATTTCATTTTGTTCTTGTACGTTCTGTTCCAATGCAGAATGAAGAATTCAATTACAAAAATATCTGCTTCACAATTATACACACGACAGGCAATTATTATTCTTTTTTTTTAAGAGTTTTAAAAGATATAAGCAAAACATAGATAACTAGAGCGGGCCAAATTGCGCCATCCAACAGAATCGGAATCAGGCGCAACGGCCGCTTATTGTAAATAGCGTATATGTGAGTCACAGCAGATATGTGATATTTCGAAATTAATACACAAGAGTAAAAAAATAAAAGCTGACGCAATAATAATGTTTAGTAATTAGAGCGGATATATATATATATATATATATATATATATATATATATATATATATGTACACGCTGAGGTGTTTTTATTTTCATTATGATTTTTTATTTGATTGAAAACGGTATGCGTTGTAAATGGGATGTAATAAGGAAATAACTGAGAAACTGAACGCTTTTTTTATTCTGTTGTACTTAATAATGTAACTGTAAATAAAGATATAATAAATAAATTCTATCCTTCTTAATAATGCGGATAGGCTTGTTTAAAAAGTTGCACCATCAGATAAGTTTCCACATTTGCCTCGGTGAAGGATGTTCGCCGAGACGAAAAAATGTTCTTATATTTCGAAAACGACCGTTCCACGTCTACCGAAGTAAGACAGGCGTAATTAAAATAATCTTTAGACTTAGTCAAGGAATCTGCAGATGCCCCATCGCACATTTGTCTTAATCTCGTGTAGTCCGGATTCTTTTTTAAAACACTATCGAACTTAGCTAAAACTCGTCCACTTGTTGCATCGTTTATACCGTGTAACAATGTACTAACTTCGTCCACGACTTGCACTGATTCTACCAACGACAATCCAGAATTTTGCAAATTTTCTATCGCGTCTACTAACCCTTTGTAATTGTTGCTAATATTCTTTAGATGTGTTTCAACAGAAATATCGAGAAATCCCTTCTGGCTCATCCTAATAGCTCTAGCTTCGGCAGGGACGAATTGCAAAATAACGGATTTGACTTCTTGAAAATGTTCATTATAATAAAAAGCGGCTTTTAACCACGTTCCCCAACGCGTAAGAATGGGCTGTGGTGGTTCTCGAATACCAGGGCATAACCTGTGGAATGCCCTAGTCCTCTTAGGACTTTTGAGAAACACTTTTTTTGTGTTTGCTATTAATGCATCCACCTCCGGGTAACACTCTCGAATAGTTTGTGCCACAAGATGTAAAGCATGGACTTTACACGTAACATGTAAAAGTCCTTCACACTTTTCTTTAAGGGAACGGCCTACACTACACATTGTTGCTGCACCATCGCTCATAAACAACAACAGTTGACTGGTTGACACTTGAAATTTTTGTAACGTTTCGAGAACTACGGCCGTAATTGCTTTACTAGTACACTGTTTTAATCTTCTGCTGGCTAATAGAATTGCAAAATTTGGTTTAATAGGATCTAATACGCGCACTATTATATTCAAAATAGAATTTTTTTTGCAATCTGTCCTCTCATCAAGACATAGCCACAGCTGTTTATCTTTTAATTCGGCTTTAATTGATTTTCAATGTCCTCACGTATTCGTGGAATATCTCTCCGTAACGCTGTCCGAGATGGTAGTATCCACTCGGTATTGTATGTACCCCAGAATTTTCGAAATGCTTTCTTATCAAGTATACGAAGTGGTAGACCACATACCATAAACGTTAAAAGCAATTCTAATTAAAATTGACGTTGTTGTGACACACCATTTCTTTTATTTCTGTGGTGTGCGCTATTTATATGTCTTTCACAATCACGTTTGCTCCAGCACAGTAGTTTTTTTTTACAAACTTTACAGAAAATTGTACTCCCATTGTAGTGTAAATCCACAAATTCACTAAGAAATTTATTAACTTTCGTAGGTAATGGCCGTTTATTTTTAATAGTTACGTTAGACATAATCACTAAAGCGAGCACACCGACGCTTGTTTCTAGTATGCCACGAAGTGGTGCAAACGTAACATCTGCAGACTCGTCATTTGTTGATGAATAGAGCGCGTCATCCGTAAATGAATAAGCGCGCTGTTAGTTCGTAGCCGTCGATGAATGAACTTTTTTTTTGTAGTGGCCCACTGTGAACAACGCCCTATTTATCAACGAACACCCAAACTGCAGGTGTATATTTGCGCGTCTTCACGACGTAATAGACAGTGGTTTTGGTCCTCGTCCTAATAATTACATATTTAAATTACCTATGTTTACATACATATATGCGCCCGGCAACCTGATTGCGAACCTGGCGCGTGGCGCTCTTGGCCCGCTCTATAGATAACTCACAAGGTAATATTCACCGATCAGATTGAAATATAGGCAGATTTGCACAATCCATTGAGTATTGTAAAACGCCGCTTTCCGTTTCGATGGAGTCTCACGTTTAAGGGGTGAAAGCTATCCCTGAAACTTCGACGATTTTCGGTTTTTTGCAATTTATTACGAATAAAAAAAAAATAAAATTATACCGGGTGACCAAGATTCAATGTTACAAGCGATATCTTCCTTATTTGTAGATATATAAGATCGGGCAAGGTGTCGTCGAAAATGGTTTGTAGAACCCTAAAAGACATACTTTTTTAAAACTATCCCTAGTCAAACACCCTCTAAGAAACCTAAGAAAAAAAGTCTACTTAATGAAGAAACACACATGAAACACGTGCCTGGAAACTATAACCAAGATAATCCTAATAAATAGCTCTTGGTATTGATATGACAGATTGTAATAAACTTTGTTATTATTTTTCATCATAGCTACATACTTACCTACTTGTGGTTCAAGTACTTAATACTTAGTGCTGAATTAATATGTTGCTAACAAGGGAACATCCCGAACCCGTAAATTCAAAAAAAATTTAAATTTTGTGAACAAGTAGCCCACACCCAAGGATGTTCGAAAGTATTTTCCTTATCGGCCCGATTTCGTTGTAAGAGGGTGAAATTACCCCTGAAAGTTTAGTAGATTTTTGGTTTTCTTAAAATAACTCGGAAATGGTTTGGAACAAATACATCAGAACTATGTATATATCAAAATAATCGTCTCATTGAGCTCTATCACATATATGAAAACCGCACCCTAGTTCCAAAATCATGGTGTCTTCCTCTACCCCTTCGATAAGGAGCGTCAAATCCCACGTTATGTATGTTACGGAGCTCTTCGAACAGCATAAAAATTATATTTTGTTTTATGTAATATAGGTATAAAAAGAAGAAATAGGTATAATTATATTTTATACGTTAATATATAACACTGAATGACATATAAAATACATGTTACTTGGTATACTTCCTAAAATATAACAAATGTATACATGTATGTATTATAGCACGGAAACCACATATGGCACATCGATGGAACTTAAAAATCTTTTGTGAAGGCAAAATGTACAGGATTATCGAAATGATCTGGGTGGTTCCCAATATAATCGCTTTTGTACCAGGCATAAGCAAATAAATGATATTTTGCAGAAGATAATTGGTAATGCACTAAAAATCTAATAATGTTGTTACGTGAATGCAAGTTGATATCGCAATTGTGTAAGAGGACCATATCGAAAAATTTCCTAGCAAAATTTTTTCCAACACGAAATCTATAGACGTACAACGGTTGTATTATGCTAGTAGTTTTCTTTGGTATTGCAAGGATGTTCTTGTCGGCTGATATATGGTTTCTTAAGGTAGATGGTCTAGTGATTTTGAATAGGGGTAGTGAACCAACTTTTGTAACACAGAGAAGGAAACAGGTAATTGATATAACTCTAAGCTCCCTGTACATTAGTACTCAGGTTACTAAGTGGTATGTGTCTGAGGAACCATCTCACTCAGATCACAGGTACATCATCTTGGAAATCGCTGATGTTGATAAAACAGTGGAGATGTATAGGAATCCGCGAAGGACCAACTGGGTAAGGTACAAAGAGGAGCTGAGTAATAACATGAAACAGGTCAAACCAGACATTAAAAATGAACTTGATATAGAGGCGGCCTCAGAACAACTACAAGAGGCCATAATAACCTCATATACTATAAGCTGTCCTCAGTCAAAACGAAACTCTTCCAGAGCAGTCAGCTGGTGGAATAAGGAATTGTCACTACTGAGGCAACGAACACGCAAGTTATTCAACAGAGCGAAAAAAACCAATGAGTGGTTGGAATATCGAAACGTACTCACTGCGTATAACCAAGCCCTAAGAAGGGCTAAAAGAGAGTCATGGGGGAAGTTCTGTGGAGACATAGAAACCACATCTGAAAGTGCAAGACTTCATAGACTACTCGCTGAAGATCCAACAAATCCTCTGGGCAATATTAGAAAACCCACAGGAGAATTTACGAACACTGGGACAGAAACGCTTGAGGTTTTACTGGAAGCGCACTTCCCAGGTTCAAAGAATGTTAACCTGGATAGCATATCAAGTGGCCGGGACCTCGAATGGCCTTTCCGAAGGCCAAAGAAGGATGACTGGCAATAACATACGACAGGATTATCTGGGCAATCAATTCTTTTGAGGCCTATAAGTCACCCGGACCTGACGAGATTTTTCCTGCTTTGTTACAGCAAGGTAAAGATGCAATAGCACCAGTGCTTTGCGGAATTTATAGAGCCAGTCTGGCGCTGGGTTACATACCATCCGTTTGGAATAGGGCTAAGGTCGTGTTTATTCCAAAACCTGGGCGATGTTCATACGCCGAGGCAAAGGCATACAGGCCAATAACCCTATCATCCTTTATCTTAAAGACCATGGAAAAACTGCTTGAAAAGTATGTCAGGGAAACCTCTCTAATAGAAAGGCCATTACATCCCAACCAGCATGCCTACCAAGCAGGTAAATCATGTGAAAGCGCCTTGCATCAGCTCGTGTCGCGGGTGGAGGCATCCCTAAACAATCAAGAAATTGCATTAGCTGCGTTTCTTGACATAGAAGGTGCGTTTGATAACACCTCATTTGCATCACTATTACAGGCTGTGAACAGCCATGGAGTAGACAACACTGTCTGTAGATGGGTTGGAGCCATGCTCCATGGTAGACAAGTAGAGGCAGCACTGGCAGGTGAGACAATGCAGGTGTCTGTCGCCAGAGGATGCCCGCAGGGAGGGGTATTATCACCTCTATTGTGGGATATGGTGATAGACGAACTGCTGATCTTGCTAAACAATGCTGGCTACTATGCACAGGGATATGCTGATGACATTGTAATACTCACCAGTGGGAGAAATGCCAGCATAATCTCAGAACTAATGCAAAGAGCATTAAAAATGGTAGAAGTATGGTGCAAGAAGGAGAACCTTAGAGTAAATCCTGGAAAAATTGCACTTGTACCCTTCACTAAGAGAAGGAAATTGGACGGTTTAAGGGAGCCGATTCTTTGCAACGAAGTAGTACAGATCAGTCAGGAGGCTAAGTTCTTAGGTGTAACCTTGGACTCTAAACTGAACTGGAACTCACATTTACAAAAAATGACCGACAAATGTAAGAGGGTGTTAATGACAACCCGTAGAACAATTGGGAAAACATGGGGACTTAAACCACATATGACGTACTGGCTGTACACGACGGTGGTAAGACCCATGATAACTTATGGCTGCCTGGTTTGGTGGCTTAAGATCACACAGAAGCATGCGATAACTAGTCTCTCGAAAATTCAGAGACTGGCATGTCTTTGTATAACAGGAGCTATTAAAAGCACTCCAACAGCTGCTATGGAAACCATGCTAAACCTACCTCCTCTTGAGATTTATATCAAGGGAGAAGCCAGAATGGGGGCATACAGACTGAGTTGCAATTTATATTTAAAGCGGCCAATAAACCGCTAATATTATTGCAGAAAACCAAGTTATTTTCCATGTCAAAAAATGGTACTAGGCCTTTATGGCGATTACGAAAAACACATACCGAAACATCGTCTTCTAATAGGTTCCACTGCCGCAGTCTTGATCCTAGTAATTCTGCCTTACTTTTTGGAAGTTTTAGATCTCACGAGATCGTTTAATTCTGACTGGGTTATTTTGTGCGGTTTGACGTGCTTGGTATGAAATCAGGATCTCTTGATGTTGATGGCTTATCTTCTTCATGACAAATCGCTGTATTATCTGTTTCGTAAGTGAATGTTCCTGGGGGTTCTGGAATAGGAAGTTCGTCACTATGGGGCACAGGTCTCACGGCAGATGGTATATTTGGATAGTTGATAACCGATTTTTTCTTCTTGGATATACCTGTGCCTTGCCCAACACGAGGTATCATGCAGAAATAGCAATCATTAACATGATTTGTAGGCTCTCTCCAGACCATTGAGACAGCAAACCGCATAGATCGTTTTTTTATGATTTAACCAGTTTCTCAGACTTGAAGCGCATGTATTACAGCAGATATGTGGCGCCCAATGTTTGTCTTGATCCCCTATTTTGCAACTGAAATAAAGACGATACGCCTGTTTTATCAATGGAGTAATAGACTGCTTCCGAGACGCAAAAGTCACTTCACCACAAACATAACAGAAGTGATCTGGATTGTTTACACATTTTCGAGACATCTTACAATGTCAACTATTCGATTAGACTTGCTATCTGCGACTGCTCTGCTTTGTAGCTGCTTATATACCAAAATACGGCTTCTAGATTTTTAGAGAATATTCGAGAATTTTCTATTCAATTCCATAATATACGCGATAGTGGCGTTTGTCATTTATTTATATACGGAGGTTGTTCAGTACAAGGCGGACTTGCGGTTACAGTGTTAATATATAGGGATACATGACATCACGTATCTCTAAAACTTGAACTAATATTAAAAAGATAAGCTTATTTTCGGTTTTAGCACACCAAAAATAGTAAAGTTTAGTCGATTTTATTTTAGATGCATTTTCCAGTGAATTAGCCTTTCAGCTATCTGACAAAATCGCAATCTTTTGATCGACTTCACTCCGGTTGACGGTAACTTAATCAGTAATACGCTGAATCTACATTAACAACGGAAACTAGGACACACTACTTATATGTGCTCGCATATTTCATAGAAAAGGAAAAAATGGGGAAACAGTGGAATGCAGCACGAATAAACAAAAACATTTCCGATAAAAAATATATTTTTTCAATAGAATTTCACAAATGTACTCATTTATCGTCCATCCTCTTCTTTTAGACCATATAAACTAATAACTGTAATGACAAAATGTACAATCTACCGCGCAGCACACACTGTCCGTCCCATAACACATCCTTTCAATTTATTTATCTATTTATAAGTAGGTATAAACGGCAGAATGTTTACGTACGATAGATATTACTATCATTATTATCATCGTATTCTCATCATCAATATTGCCTAGTTACATCAATATACATACTATACATGTATAAATATAAACGATAGAATGACGGTGAAAGAGAGAGAGAGAGAGAGAAACAAATCACGTCCGCATCGTATTCTACTACCTTATACCACCCGACACCATTCATTTCCGATGTTGTTGCTGTTAAACGTAAATCGAGAAGAATAACAACACTAAGGAAGAATGAATTGCGAATAATGCGATAATGTCCTGTTCTTGATAGTAACTGGGGAGACTTACGCTATGCAGGCAAGCTTCATACCTAGTTGAGACATTCTTTGAGAATTGTAGAGGTTTACGAAGTTAAGTATTTGCCAGGCAATTAAAAAAATGTATCACTTTCTTTACATTAATGGAAAATCTAATAAACGCCCCCACATACGCTGAGTTTAATCATTCTCGGCGTTTCGTGAATATCATTTTTTTTTAAGTAGATGATGCTTTAGAGTTTAATCTAGTAAAGAGTCAGACTTATTCGCTTATTTTTCATATCGCAGAGGAAGCGAACGAAAAAGCTTGCAAGATGTGTACAGCAGGTGTAAAAGGACGTTTCCCTATGACGTCACCATCAGTAAACATGCCGATTGTCAAGCCCGTTTTACATTGTACATGAAACTGTACAGACAGCCAAAGCGAAACTCGTACATTTATAACTTTCAAATCTATTTCCTTCTGTATAACACAAATTCTGTAACATAAGATGTTTTTTTTCTGGTTAACAAGGGGGCCTTTATTTCTTACAATAACAACAGTGCAGAAAAAGGTACGTTTCGTTACTGGAAATATTGACTAAGGAATTCGTGACATCAAAGATACAACATTTTCCAATTTCCGATTAATACTGACTTATTTTTTCTTAAACTGTAATCTTTTCAATATGAGGTGTCAACGAGGGCGAACCGACACTTTAGAAATGGGAAAGGAATACGTCAGCATTAGTGGGGGGTAAAGAGGCGGCATCGCACATGCATTCCTAGGTCACGAACATCATTCTATCGTTGTCTTAGATAAGGATAGAGTGCATACGCGATACTGCCTCTCTACCCCCCTAACGCTGACGTATTCCTGTTTAAGCTCTCAGTCACGTCTCGATCCTAACTGACTTTCTCCGCATATAACAGTAGTACCCTAGACCGCCATAGAAATGAAGACAGAACCCGAAATAAAGTCAGAGTAAGTCGTGGATGTTTTCATAAATAAAATGAACGGTGGATTTTAAGGAAACTTTTGCAAAAGCACAAGCTAAATAGCAGAGGATATGCTGAAAAATATCGAGAAAAGGATTTCGAGTTTTGGAACATTAATATTTATGGAGAGGAGCTAATGAATCACTAAAAAAGACAGTGAGACGAGCCACAGCGAAACATGGAGGACGTTCGGTTAGAGTTTGGGGATCAAAATCAAAATATGTAGCGTAAGTTGGGATAACATTGTCCCTCTACGGATAACTTTGGTTTGTTGACATCTGTATTATGAAAAAGTACGCCTTTTGTTCCAAATTATGTGAATTGATAACATAAGTCCACCTCATCAAAAAGCTATTTATCTATGGATTTCTATAGATGAGTCAAAGTTACCCCAAGTGTGGGTAAACATTCGCCCAATTTTTTAAAAAGTTTTTGGTTATTAAAAAAAAATTAAAACAGGTATAAAACTGATATAAAGTAATGCATACCTTCATTATAAAGCAAAAAACGATTTTTCAAACAAATTTCGTCGAATTTACTAATAATTTTGTAAATTGTCCCTAACTTTAAAACAAATCGGATCTATCTTACCCCAGCTTACGGTATCTAAATAATTTAAAACAAAATGTAAAACAAAACGCCAAGAAACTTGAAATAGAGAAATCATTTAAATTTTGCTAAAATAATGACCCTAAACATGCGTAGTAAAAAGTCTGACTTTAGTTGCTTTAAAATTGTCCCCACGTCATTGAAACACATTCGCAGAGCCCGGATCTCGATGTTATTCAAAATTTATAGAGCCAGTTAAAAATTGTGATACGACAGCATGAAATTTACAATAAAGAACAACTTACAGATGCGCTAAGGGAAGAATGGTTAAAAATAACGTCAGAATATTGTAAGAACTTAACGGATAAAGGACTTTCAACAAAATATTAAAGACAGTGTAAAACCAAAACGTCCAAGGTGTATGAGTTTCACAGGAGGTTTAGAATCATTGCTTTATTTTTTCCGAAACTGTTTGGAATTTTTAAAATATTTTCTTATACCGTAGAACGGGGCTATTCGGGAACCCGTCAAAGAAGATATTCAACGCCCTCTAGCCTTGCTATTCGAGGTAGTAACAGGCTTCTCTCAGGTGGAGGTGTTAGTTTAACCGCAAACCTAAACACGTGTGCAATACAGTTTGTGAATTTTGAAACCGGTAAGTTAGGGACAGGCATGAAATAGTGGTGTTAGTTTTTGGTCAAATTTTTAGTGTGTCCAACTTTGTGCTGCAGAGCTTTCCAGAATTTTTTTACAGCAAGTATGAATGTTTAGATAAAAAGTTATTTTCTTTTTAGGTAAAATAAAAAACCAATAAAATCGGATATATAATAAATAATGGGGCGGGGCTTTAATAAAGTGGGGTTATTTGGACCACCCCATCGGAGTTATTTGGGACATTTTCAATTATGACTGAAACTTATACTTAGGTCGTTTACAAAGTGTCTTAGCCCTTTTTTTTATTTTTTTTTTAGTGACACAATGGCGCGAAAATATCAAAGAATCTTATCGAACACGCGAAATGGGAAAAACCACAAACCATATTTTGCTTGCAGCGAAAAAAATTTACAAAACGCAACTGAAGACGTCCGTGCAAAAAAAAATACTCTTGTGGAAACAGAAAAAAAAAATTTGGTTCCTAAATCTACACTTGCCAGACATGTTCACAAGAAAAATAAAAATGATCGCCCAGGTCGCCCAAATCTCTTCAGTCAACAAGAAGAAGTGGTTTTTGTTTGGAACATTTGAACTTTGTAGCAAGCTGGGGATATCCGTTTGATTTGATAGATTTGAGGCTTATGGTAAAAGCTTATCTGGATAAGCCAGGACTGCAAGAAAGGAGATTGAAAAGTAACTTGCCTGGTACAGATTGGGCAACTAATTTTATTAAGAGACATAAAGACCAAATTTCTCATCGTTTCTCGTCTAATATATCAACAAAAAGAGCCTCACTACCCCCTCCAATTATTGAGCAATTTTTCAACAATGCTCTAAATGAGCTACAAAATACAGATCCGTCATTAATCATTAATTATGACGAAATAAACTTAACAGACAACTGTGGGGCTAAAAAGTTTATTTATAAGTGGGGCACTACGTATCCAGAGAGAGTTGTGTACTCGACAAAAACGGCCATAAGCCTTATGTACGCAGGAACTGCGACAGGGGAAATGTTGCCTGTGTACGTTGTTTATAAATCCGAACATTTTTGGGATACCTGGACAAAGGGAGGTCCTTCAGGAACCCGATACAACCGTTCAAGAAGTGGGTGGTTTGATTCAGCTTGTTTCGAAGATTTGTTTAACACCGTGATTGTGCCGTTTTGTAGACGTAAAGATGGTCAAAAGATATTAGTTGGTGATAATTTATCTTCACATTTTTCTACTGCAGTTCTACAAAAATGTCAAGATCAAATATTAGATTTATCGGTTTGCCTAGTAATGCTACTCATATTATGCAGCCGTTAGACGTGGCTTTTTATGCTCCTTTGAAGAAATATCGGCGTGAAATATTATCCACTTGGAAACAAACAAAAGATCGAAAGCATACAACACTGAGCAAAGATGTTTTCCCCACATGAGCTAATCGAATTGCAGAACAAGTTAATTAACAACGTGAAAGGTTCACAGAATTTGATATCAGGTTTTGTAAAAACAGGTTTGCACCCTGTCAAGCCGGAAAACCCTTTGGAAAGATTACCACACTCAATGCGGAATGAAAAACATAACAACACACCATCGGTAGTATCTGATGTAGTTGAGATGCTGAATGAAATGAGGTCATATGACCAACAAGAACCCAAAACCAGACGCAAGAGAATTCAAGTTGAGCCTGGTAAAAGTGTCGGATTGGAGGACTTGGGGACCATTACACCAACAACGTCTACAAATGGAAAGATCCGAATCACACGTTTATTTGAGGATGACGTCCGCGAACTTGATCAAAATAGTTCGGAATTTGAAGATGAACCAATAACGTTGCTAAGTGAAGTTTTTGAGTCAGAAGACTTGTCTGCGGACGAGCTTATAAAAGCCGAAGGTAAATGACTGGATATTGGTGAAGTATGAAGGGAAAAGCACCCCCCACTATTACATGGGCCAAATTAAGTTAATAAACAAACGCGATGAAACGTTTCACCTTGCATTTTTGTAAAAACAGAGAACTTTGTAAATACTGCAAATGAAGATTCCGATGACATCAGTATTGATTTAATTATTAAAAAAATTAAAAGATCCCATTATAGAAGGAGGTGGAAGACGGAAATTTTACAAATTTTCAGAAACACTTACGAAATATAATGTTTTACAAGTGGTTTCAATGCGCATCTTTTAAAAAGCATTAAAAATGTATTTTTTTGTTTATAATTTGGCATTTTTGAACAAAATTATAGGTACATGCTTCTTTTTTTTATTGCGGTATACTGGAAGCGGGGCAGCTCGATTTCTGTACTGTTTGACACACTTTCCCGAATAACTCCATATCGATAAAATTTGAAAAACGCAAAAAAAGATTTTTTTTCTCCCTTATTATTTTAATAAGGGCAAAACCTAATGGTATAAAAAATAGCCCAGATAAAGGTCTTTTCAAAACATATTTTTGCAGAGCATTGGAAACACCAGTTTAATCTTTATTAACAAAAATATGCAAAAACACTCCCAAATAGCCCCGTTTTACTGCATACAATTACTTTTTTTTATATATTTTGTATGTTATAAAATAAATAAACTATATTAGGTGCATGAGTTTTACGTTGACTGACAGTATAAAAAAATATAGAATACTATCCCCTTTCTTTAATACGAGATTAAAACCTGTATTCATTAATTTCATATTGAATATTTAGATGGATTAACCTTACTTTTGTGTGTCAATTGTCGGGCGTCAATGATTATTTGTATAATAATCTTTTAGAAGAAAAAAACAAAAAAACACTATAGCAATTTACATTATACTACAGGCTGACACACGGGAGACGGACGTTTCTGAATTGCGCAGTACTGAGAGCGCGGTGGTGAGGGAAGGTCGTATGAGAGGCAGTTCTTCTCCATACAAGACGCCATTTTAGTAACAATGGAGCAGTGGGACTTGCAGCATCGTTTGTTCATCTATGACAGTTTCGTGAAAAATGTCGGTTGACATGGAGGTGTTCCGAGTCGTAACACAATACTCAGATGGGTCGAACACTTCAAATCAACTGGGAACATAATGAATTAGAAGCATACAGGTCCGAGACGCAGTTTAACGACAGCGGAAAACGCAAGGGTTAGAGAAGCGATAGTCAGAAGCCCAGGACGGTCCACATAATTTTGTAGTTCTCCTATAATCATTTAGCAACGGTATGAGTTGGGAATTACCTAGAATTACATTTCTGAACGTAAAGAAATAGCAAAGACATTATTTTGTCAATATCACAACTGTTAGATATGTAGGGGTAGTACCTGCCGTATAAACGTATAAATACGAGAGAAATTTCTATAATTCCGCAGTGTTAGACATACATCCAACGAAATCAGGTATTACCTTTCAATGTAAAAAAGCCTTTAAACATCTTCAAAAGCTTATTATATTGTTAAATATATATATTATCGAAGTATACATATCAGTTAATAAAAATGCGCGAGAGGTAAAGTGCTATCCAAGGAGGAAAAAAACAAAAATAAATTGTTATAAAGAGGCAGGGTTTTCAAACCGAGCCATAGTTAGGAAAATAGGACGATCCCATCATCTCATCAACAATTTTATAAAGTTGGGCAATTCCTACGGCAAAAATCGCGCTAAGGGGAGTAATCAAAAACTAACTCGATGGCAGCGCTCATCGATATTTCGGTTAGCCTCTTCTGGTAATGTAACCGCGCAACAAATAAAATGTAATTCAAATTTACCAGTAACAAACAGACGTGTACAACACGGTGGCTAAAAAAGGTTTCGAAACCACCCTTAAAAGAGACACATAAACAGGCAAGATTGAAATTTGCGCAAGATCATACGACATGGGATCATGAGTGGAACAGCGTCATATTTTCTGACGAGAAGAAATTTAACTTGAACGGGCCTGATGGTTTCAAATATTATTGGCACGACTTGCGCAAGAACACTGAAGTTGGGATGAGCCGAAATTTTGGTGGCGGTAGCGCAATGGTTTGTTTTATTTCTACGCGAATGAATTCTAATTCTTATATACCACTTCTGGAAATGGTTCTGATAGACTTTGGTGAACAATTGCCGACGCAAGACTGGATATTTCAGCAAGACAATGCAGCTATCCATAATTCCAGACAAACAAAGGAGTGGTTTCATCAAAAGGAAATCAATTTATTGCAATGGCCTGCTCGCTCGCCCGATCTGAATCCCATCGAAAATCTTTGGGGAATATTGGCAAGAGAGGTATATGCCAATAATAAACAATACGATAGCGTTAAAGAACTAAAATCTGCGATAACGAGGTGTTGGAATGATATTCCTATTTCAACATTGACCAAATTGATAGGCAGTATGAAGACCCGGATGTTTGAAGTTATTTTGAATACAGGATCTAACACTCACTACTAAATTTAAAAATTTTTTATGTATTTATTTAATTTATTAATACCATTATCGTAAATATTCTCTGTAGAAAATGTAATACATGTTTTAATGTTATTTTCTCTTGCATTTGTGTTTCTTTGTAATTCAGCATTAACTTCGATGCATAATTTATCGAAGATATTAAGAAAACCATATATTCTGTTCAAAAATTCATATGGAACTATAGACATTTCGCTGAGTGTAGTGATCTAGCAATCAATCGTGAATCTGTTAGACGAATTTTGCATAAAGGATTAAAATTACATCCCTACAAAGTTCTCATTGTGCAACAACTGAAAGCGATTGATTTTGCTTACAGAATGCAAGTGATTTTAGGATCGACTGATAATGTGAGAATTGTTATGAGTGATGAAGCACACATTCACGTAAACGGGACTGCAAATAAGCAGAATCTGCATTACTGGGACCCTGAACATCCATACAGTATTCATCAGCGCCGTTTACACTCTGAAAGAGTGACAGTCTGGTGCGCTATTGGTTCTTTTGGCATTATGGGACCCTATTTTTTCGAAGACAATGGTGTCGCTGTCACTGTTAATTCGGCTCGATACATTCATGTGCTCCAAACGTTCTTCGAACCAGAACTGAGAAGACGAAGGATCCCTTTAAGAGATGTTTGGTTCCAGCAGGATAGCGCAACAGCGAACAGTTCTTCGGCGTATGTTTTCTGGACAACTTATCTCACGTTTTGGCGACGTTCCTTAGCCTCCCAGATCCCCCGACTTATCAGTGTGCGATCTTTTTCGTGGGGGTACCTCAAGTGCCGTGTCCACAAACCGCGAAATTTGGACCGATTGAGGAATGCAATCACTGAAGAAATTGCTGCCATCCCCCCCTCCCCAGAGACGTTGAACCGTGTGATGCAGGATTTTAAGAAGAGAATTGAGACGTGCATTCGAAATGATGGACATCACCTCGACGACATTATTTTTCGCACATAAGTCTGTCCTACATAAAAAATGGCAACTAGTGTGCTTTAATTACAAGTCAATAAACATACATTCATTTGTGAATTTTCTGAGAATTCTTTTATTAACCCATTTGAACCTACCGTTCCTTTATAGGAACGTCATGCATCCTAATCTTCCTTGGCCGATATTATAAGTTTAAAGAGTTTCCGAAAGATTGCGCTAATTTTATTTGAAAGTACAAAGTAAAGATAACCTGTAGACACTAGTTTCTTCCATGTGTCAAATGCCGTTTATTTTCAATATTAGTTCAAGTTAAGTGCAAGTGTGAAAATTCATAATTTTCAAGACAATGGATTCGTGGAAGTAAGTATTGATTCCTAATCACAAGATATTACAAACCTGAGGTGATATATGGAAAAAATCGTTAATAGTTTTGCCTAAGACGTGAAGTTTCCGATATATTAGTTTTATACAATACGAATAATTTTGAAAATGTTAATGTCCCTCTTACGGAACGGTAGGATTATATACGAGTACCAAAATTTGTTTCAGTTGGCGACGACGGTTGACGCTGCATGAACTTTTGGACGAATTAGAAGATCCCAAACGGGTTCCCATCCCTCCTAACGGCATCGTGCCTTACCCTCCCGACAATTGCAATGATGACGTTACAGTTGAAGATTCAGGGCGGTCAATTGCGAACTGAGGCTGAACTAACTTTCGATGATGACGGAGATTGGGAATCGGAGGAGGAGTTGCCCCTGGCAACATTTGCTTATCGGAAGAAACTGCCGTTACACGTTCAGCCCAAAACGTATTCCAAAAAAAAAGGTCATACGGACCGAAGACGATTTAAATCTTCGTGCTTCTAATTGGTGTGACATTGAGAAACCCATGGACGAATATAGATCACCCGTAGATGTATTTCAATTATTTTTTGACAAAGATATCGTCCACATGCTAGTAAATTTTACCAACACACAGAAACATAGAAGCGTAACAATTAGCGAGGATGAATTTATGTGTTTTCTGGGGATACTAATTCTGAGTGGTTACAATTCAGTAAGACGTGTGAGAATGTATTGGCAAAATTCGAGTGATACGCACAATGAACTGATAACGCCATCGCTCGCGATAAATTTTTCGCAATAATGTCTAATCTGCATTGCAACGATAACATGAAGTTAGACAAAGATGATAGATTTTCGAAAACGAGACCGCTATTTATGGCTTTGAACAAAAGGTTTCTAAAACACGCCCCATTACAGGAAAATCACTGCATCGATTAAGTTACGGTACCGTATTACGGCCGGCACCCATGCAAGTAATTTATACGGGGTAAACCGATTCGATGGGGCTATAAGCTGTGGGTGGGTGCAACAAGGCTAGGGTATATCGTTTGGTTTGATCCATACCAAGGTGCGTCAACGACTCCACCTGAAGAATACAGAAGCGTGGGATTGGAGGCCGCTGTTGTACTGTCATATGCAGATGTGTTACAGCGAAATCATCATGCATTTCGACAATTTTTTCACGTCACTTGCATTACTTGAAAGACTCAAAGCCAGGCGTCTCAGGGGAACCGGGACTATAAGAGAAAATCACAATTTGAACGAAATGAATCATTCAAGAAACACAACAGGGGATTCATGAAATATAAGTCGGCAAACAATAACATATCAAGTGTGCAAGTGGAACGACAACAGTGTTGCATCCATCGCATTCAATGGTCATTCTGCACTTCCTACAAGCAATGCTAAACGCTCGACAATAGAAAAAATACATCAATATCGAACAGCCAAATGTGATACAACAGTATAATAAAAACATGGGAGGCGTTGACAGGTCGGACCAAAATATAAGCCAGTTACGAGTAGGAATAAGAGGGAAAAAATGGTATTTTCCATTATTTACCCATTGCCTTGATATGTCCATACAAAACACCTGGCAACTACAGCGATTAGAAGGTGGTACAATGGATCAATTAGAATTCAGACGACATATTGCCATGGGAACTTTGGAGTCATACAGAAAAGCTACTAAAAGCGCACCATCAAGATCATCGACAAATTAGCATGCCCATTGTCACAAAAATAGCCATTTTAGATGTATTAAGTATAACATTGCCCTACATCCAAAAGAATGTTTTTATAATTATCGTACCCAGTAGTATTTTATGCTCGTATTGCTTCAATAAAGTATGGATTTCTATTTCGAATAAATCAAAACCTCGTTCAAATACATATAATCTTACCGTTCCTTTAAATGAGCACCATACAAACTCAGAAAAGATTATTTTGAAAAATAAATTAATGTTTTTTCAGTAAACAATATATACAGAAGTATATATATTGATAAGTAGAGCTCGGATTATATGCAAAATGCATATTTGGTATGAAAAGGTATATCAACAAAATTTTGAGGTTTTTGGATTAATTGAATGTTTTCTAATTAAAATAAGCCAATTAAAAAATGCATATAATGCATATTTTTCTAACTTAATGCATTTTTTAGCGAATGCTGCATATTTGTCTTAAATTGGAAGTTTAACCGAAAACTAGGTACCTCGAATTCCACTTAACAACTAAACCGAACCCCATTAAGCCGGATGCCGACAAAGCGCCCGGCTTATGTTTATACGATTATTCTGGGAAAACTCTAATTATCAAACGTTTAAAATGGTTTGCCTAAAATACATTTCCTTCATTTGATCTCTTTCATTCGTTGTGTCTGTTACATCCATATACCGTAAAACCTGCAATATGCCGAAAGTTGAAAGTTTAGTGTATTCCTGGATAAAAAGTTACCCAGAGTTAGTGTTCGACCAGAGTTCACAAAATAAAGTATTTTGTACAGCATGTGGAAAAAACGTAAGTACCCTTACCGATATTTGTGTCATTTAATTATTTTTATGATTTTATAATTAACAGTTTCAAAAAATATGTTCATAATTCTATCAGTACCGAATTATATTCAATCATTTCTAACAGTATTTCTAATTAAATATTGTTTTTCTCTTTAAGGTGTCATGTGAGAAGAAATTTTTAATAACGCAGCACGTGGGTACCGCTCTACACAAGGACAAAGTGAAAAAACTTAAATCTGGCAATGGTTCTCAAAGTCGTCTTTTTGAATCATGGAAAAATATTCAGAAAAAGACGGCCCAACAAGAATTTTCCAAGGAGTTGTGCGAGGCATTCGTAAGCGCCAATATTCCACTAGCAAAATTAGGAAACCCGAAGTTAAAAAGTTTTCTTGAAAAATTTTGCCGGAAGCAAGTTCCCGATGAAAGTTCTTTAAGGAAGAATTACGTCGACCAAATTTACACCGAAATACGTGCTGAGATCCGGGCATTGATAGGTAACGAATTAATTTATTTTGAAGTGGATGAGACTATAGATTCTTGTGGTAGATACATTGCAAATTTGTTAATTGGCTGTTTAAATGCCGAAAAAGCTAGAAAATCATATTTAATAAGTTGTAAACAATTAGAGAAAACAAATAATTCTACAATAACTCGATTTATTCATGATGGATTAACAAATTTTTTCCTTCCTAATCCAATACCACAAGACAAAATAATTCTAATGTTGTCCGATGCTGCCCCTTATATGTGTAAAGCCTCGGCGAATCTCAAAATATTTTTCCCAAAATTAATTCATGCCACTTGTTTGGCTCATGGTATTAACAGAGTTGCAGAAGAAATCAGGAACCAATTCCCCCTTGTGAATGAATTAATTAGTAATGTAAAGAAAATTTTTCTAAAAGCACCATTACGAATTCAGCTTTACAAAGACTCATTCCCCGATTTGCCGTTGCCTCCGCAACCAGTTGTCACTAGATGGGGAACATGGTTAAATGCCTCAATCTTTTATTCACAAAGTTATCAAAAAATCAAAAATTTTGTTTTAGAATTGTCTGATGATTCAAATGCCATACAAGAAGCAAAAAAATCTTTCCAAAATAATGCAATACCAAATCAGTTAGCATTTATTGCTTGCAATTTTTCCGTAATAGTAGAAACAATTTTTAAATTAGAATCAAGAAAATCGCCTTTGACTGAATCTGTAAATTTAGTAAACAAATGCCATAAAGATTTGTCAGCTGTTAGAGGAACAGGTGAAATTATTTTTAAAAAGCTAAACTCAGTGTTAGAAAAAAATGAAGGATTCAAAATTCTATCCAAAGTTTCTAATATTTTAAACGGGGAATTTGTAGGCGATATTGAATTAGACCCAGATATTGTAGCCAACTTAAAAAATGCCCCCATTACCTCCGTCGATGTTGAACGATCTTTTTCGATGTTTAAACACTTACTAGATGACAAACGTCATTCATTTAAGATGGAAAATTTAGAAAAACATCTGATAATCAATTTTTTTAATAATACTGAGTAGGTTATGGATACTTTAATAATTAATTAATTATCTGTACATAGTTAGGCTCATAGAATTATATTAAATGTTAACATTTTTGTAGCTAATACCTGGGTGTTGTAAAAAAATTGTAAATATTATGTAATGTAATAGTCTAAGATGTAAAATAAATTTATTCTTCATAGAATCACTACACTTGTTTTTATTTTCGTTCTTAAAAACTGACATTTTGAGGCATATGTGCATATAATGGTGCATATTTGTTAAAAATTTGTGCATATTTTCTTCAAAATATATGCATATATATGTGCATATTTTACCGATTTTTCCATGCATATAATCCGAGCTCTATTGATAAGAATATCAAAACCACATATTCAAAATGAACGTCCTTCTCCCGTGCGTTACCCTGTATAAGAGAGTATTATATTTTTGTAAACATTTTTAATTTGGTAAGGTAAAACGCGTTTTAATGCGTACGTTATTCTCCAACTCCATCCGTTCCCCCTTCTTTACGTATAACCTAAAGTTCCAAATAACCGAATCATAAAACAATTAAAAATATGATAATAATAACGATAGCAATAGCAATAAAAATAATAACATTAACAACAAGAACAACAACAACGTATGTGTAACGGTACGACTACTACTACATGATAGATCCCCGTCTATTCATCTCTCTCTCTCTCCCTATTTGTGATCGACGCGCTTCTTTCGCTTATAGAACTTGCGGACGTTCGGGTTCGCGTTGACGCCGTCCGTAGTAAGGGCGTTGCGGCTCTTCTCCGATTGGACCTCTTCGTCCGTCAGCGACGTATTCGAGGCGCCGCTAGACGGCGTTCCGTGATGATTGACGCAGCAGCCTCCGTTGGCCAAATCCGTACGGCCGTAATCGTAATGATGGTGACGCTCTTCGCTGTCCATCTCGTCTTCCACTCCGCGCCCCGTCACCGCCTCACCCTCCTGTTCCTCCTCCGCTACGTCCATGTCGATCGGTTCGCCGTGGCAGCCGCCGCGGTGCACGATCGTCGTCGTCGTCGCTCCCGCCACCGTCGTCCTGTTACGATCGTCGGCGAATCCGCGATCCTCGACCTCTTCATCGTCCTGGTGCTTGAAGGTGATGAGCGGCGCGTCAGACGTCGCATTGCATTCCGAATTCGAATCGGAGGAATCGTTCGCCGCCACCGTTGGTAACCTGCGCAAAACGAAAAAGAATAATTAAACGCGTTACAGGTGCAGCTACGTAGATTTCGGCGGGCGAAAAGGCACGTTCGTTTTCATCTCGTATAACTTGTAATGGAAAATTATCGATTTTGTGTTTGCTATTTTATGTAGGAGGTCTGGAACTTTAATAATGGCGACATTGCTGCGGAAGCGAAGCGAGACGGAATAATTTATTCTCACGGCTTACCTATCTTACAATAAATGGACCCTTCCCTCCGAATCGAGGCGCATGCGCTATGGCGAGAAAAAGATATATGAGTTACCGATCTAAACCGTCGTGGTCTGTGCTTTCATCATGGCCACAAAAGGGGAACAGCGAAGTTGGTTGAAAATTCAAAGTGCTCGTGGCCGCACAGCAAGATAATGTCATAAAAGTCTTATTGAAGCGTGCGGGGAAACAGCGTGACCATACCGAACAGTGGCGAGGTGGTTTAAAGGCTTGGCCAGGTCGCTCTAGTGTCAATGGAGAGCAGGTGCGGGCTGTTGCCGCGTTATTGGACACAGATCGACGGCACACGATATGTGAATTAAGCCACGAGATAGGATTATCGCATACGCAGTGTGCTGTATATTCTAAAGAATCGCATGGGAATAAGAACAATTGCATCGCGGGGGGTTCCCTACAACCTGACGAAAATGCAGTAATGGATTCAGTACGATGCCGCTCAAACTCATTTGGAACGCTACGGTCGTGAAAGAGACGTTTTCTTACGTCGCATTATTACACTTGATGAGACAAGGGCCAGATCGTACGAACCTACGCTAAACCGTCAATCCAATGAATGGCATCATTCCGGGTCATCACGGCAAACTAATGTAAAAGTTACGGTGATCCTTGTATATGATGGAGCCATCCTAGCACATGCCGTACCGCAAGGACAGACTGTTAATGCACAATACTTCCTACAGTTTTTGGAACATAGCCAGAGGTCAGCGTTGCGAAAAAACCGATCACACTTCCTTTTAAATCCTCCCATCATTTTGCAAGCCGAACGCGGCACGCTCTGTACTTGATCTGTATAATCGCTGGAGTTGGGAAGTACTTTTCCATCCACCATATTCACTGGATTTAAGCTTATGTGACTTTGACTTGATCCTAAAGATGAAGGAATCATTTCGTGACATTCGATTCTGGACTGTTTCCGAAATTATGTAAGCAATAGATCTCTCCATCAGAAGAATCAACAGAACAGGCACTGTTAAAGGCATTCACATCGCTGGCAATGAGTTGTTGACAATGCTGGTGCCTATATTGAAGGACTGTAGTAGTTTCGCACATGTAAGCACATGTTTTGGAATATTAATAAATAAGTTAATTAAAGTTCCAATCCCCGTATATGTCAATCACCCGTGCGGTGGATATTCACCTTAGCGAAGACTGAAGGGTCAGCGGTCTAGCCTCTATTGGAACAAACGAAGAATTTCCACTTGGTATTAGATTACTATTCAATATCGGTAAAACACCATGTAGCAAGTAAGAATAATCGTGATGTAGTTAAATAAGACTGGCGGACAGATTCTTATTGTGTACACCCCACATTTCAAGAAAAGATCAGTAAACAAATAAATCTGTAGGGCTCGAACCCACGACTCCCGTTTGCCGGACGGGCGCGCTACCAAGTACACGAAAGAATCTCTGTAGGAACGAATCCGATTCGTCCCTACGGAGCTTTTACATCAATAAAATCACGGGAAAATCGATTTTTCAGTATTAGCCAATGGAAGCCAACCTACCCGATATGTTTTGCTAATAGTTTCTAATGTTGAAACAGTTCACTAAAAACCTTACCACAACACTTAATTCGTACTGGACGCACGTTTCGATAGCCAAGCTATCATCATCAGCAGCAAGACTGAACTAACAAGCTAAGTGAAAAACTAACCTTATGAAGAAAATAAATTATGCAATATGTAAATTTAAAATCGTAAAATTTAATGAGCCGCTTCATTGCACAGGACTATAAATAGCCTAAAGGTAAATGAGCCGAATGACGTGAGTTAATAAATCCTAGATTACAATGAAGCGGTTCATTGCACAAGGTTAAAAATACAACTATAAATGATTAAACATGATGTAACAAAGGATAAAGGCTGGAATTTAGTGGTCCTAAATCTGAATTCATTAAGTGAGTTTTGTTTTTGTAAATTTCCATGCCTTCATAACAATTTAATTGAGAAGTACTCCTTACGTTTTTAATTAACTTTATATTATCAACATTATGGTTATTTTCAAGCATATGTAGGGCAACGCTAGATTTATCAAACCTTCTGAATTTGAGATGAGCCAAATGTTCTTTGTACCTAATTTTGATTGATCTTTTTGTCTGCCCAATATACACTTGATCACAATCTTTACATGAAATTTTGTAAATTCCTGATTTATCCATGTTATCCACTGGGTCTTTGGAATTTCCTAAAAGATTTTTAAGGTTATTGCTCGAAGAGAAAACAATCTTGCGGTCAATCTTAGAAAAGATTTTTTGAAGACCCTTGGTGTAACATGGATAAAAGGGTAATTTAACATAGTTCTTATTATTACGGCCGTCAATGCGTTCTAATGTGCTTACATTTCTAATTCTTAATATATTCTTAAGTTTCCTAATAGTATTATAGACGACATCTTCAGAGAATCCGTTAAAGTTAGAAATATTGATGATTTCTTTTAGTTCATTTTGATATCTATCTTTCGTTAAAGGAAAATTGAGTAACCGGTGCACCAAAAAGTTAATAGCCGAAAGTTTGTGTTCATATGAGTGATTAGAATCCTGTAAGATGAATCTATTATTACTAGTAGGTTTCCTATATACGTCTATTTCTAACTTATTTTTATTTCTTATTACTAACATGTCGAGGAAAGGAATCCTGTTGTCTTTTTCTTCTTGCAAAAGTCAAATTTTGGAAAATATGCAAAGGAATGCACCTGACATTGCACGAAAAGATCAAATCATTGCTAGAAGACTAAAAAACAAAAATTGTTTTTATTTAAAATCCGACAAGGGTAACACTGTAGTCATCTTAGACAAAGAAGATTATTTTAGTCGAGTCAACACCACTTTGTCACAAAGCTCTTATTCAAAATTATCAAAAAATCCTTTGTCTAAAATGATTACAGAAACCAAAAAGACCATCTTAGAATGTAAGGCTGTCATTAGCGACAATTTAAGATTTAGACTAACGGTATCAAACCCAGTACTACCTAGGATGTATTGTTTACCTAAAATACACAAGCCCGGAAAAAGCATGAGACCCATTGTTTCGAATATCAACAGTCCAACTTACTTACTTTCCAGGTGGTTATCTGACAAATTGAACCAGTTACCTGTACAATTTCCGGATTTGGCTATTAAAAATTCTTACGAGTTCATTGAAAAAACTAAGGACATTGAGCTTACTGACAAAGAAATTTTAGTATCGTTTGACGTAAGTTCATTGTTCCCTAGTGTCCCAGTTGATTTAACTTTGGAATATTTAGAAACACTTTTGTTAGATAACCAAATGGATAGAGAGGAAGTTACTAGCTTCATTTCTTTGACAAAACTTTGCATGAAACAAAATTTTTTCCAAATTAACAACACTTTTTATCAACAAACGGAAGGAACAGCAATGGGTAACAGCTTATCTCCGTTTATGGCTAACCTCTTTATGGGTAAATTTGAAATTGACCTGAAGAATACTTTCGCTTATTTCCCTCGGCTTTGGATCAGATACGTCGATGACATTTTTTGCATCTTTGACATCAGTAAATGTTCAATAACGGATTTCATAGAACAACTTAACTCAAAATTTCCCTCTATCAAATTTACCCACGAAGAAAAAAAGACAACAGGATTCCTTTCCTCGACATGTTAGTAATAAGAAATAAAAATAAGTTAGAAATAGACGTATATAGGAAACCTACTAGTAATAATAGATTCATCTTACAGGATTCTAATCACTCATATGAACACAAACTTTCGGCTATTAACTTTTTGGTGCACCGGTTACTCAATTTTCCTTTAACGAAAGATAGATATCAAAATGAACTAAAAGAAATCATCAATATTTCTAACTTTAACGGATTCTCTGAAGATGTCGTCTATAATAGGAAACATAAGAATAGATTAAGAATTAGAAATGTAAGCACATTAGAACGCATTGACGGCCGTAATAATAAGAAATATGTTAAATTACCCTTTTATCCATGTTACACCAAGGGTCTTCGAAAAATCTTTTCTAAGATTGACCGCAAGATTGTTTTCTCTTCGAGCAATAACCTTAAAAACCTTTTAGGAAATTCCAAAGACCCAGTGGATAACATGGATAAATCAGGAATTTACAAAATTTCATGTAAAGATTGTGATCAAGTGTATATTGGGCAGACAAAAAGATCAATCAAAATTAGGTACAAAGAACATTTGGCTCATCTCAAATTCAGAAGGTTTGATAAATCTAGCGTTGCCCTACATATGCTTGAAAATAACCATAATGTTGATAATATAAAGTTAATTAAAAACGTAAGGAGTACTTCTCAATTAAATTGTTATGAAGGCATGGAAATTTACAAAAACAAAACTCACTTAATGAATTCAGATTTAGGACCACTAAATTCCAGCCTTTATCCTTTGTTACATCATGTTTAATCATTTATAGTTGTAATTTTAACCTTGTGCAATGAACCGCTTCATTGTAATCTAGGATTTATTAACTCACGTCATTCGGCTCATTTACCTTTAGGCTATTTATAGTCCTGTGCAATGAAGCGGCTCATTAAATTTTACGATTTTAAATTTACATATTGCATAATTTATTTTCTTTATAAGGTTAGTTTTTCACTTAGCTTGTTAGTTCAGTCTTGCTGCTGATGATGATAGCTTGGCTATCGAAACGTGCGTCCAGTACGAATTAAGTGTTGTGGTAAGGGTTTTAGTGAACTGTTTCAGTGTTCCAGTGCCACAGTTTTAGAGTATCCGTTTAGTTTCTAATGTGAATTATACCCAACACCAACATACGAGCTTTAATGAAATCTCAGGGTGTTGTAAGCTGTAGTACTTACCTCAACTCTGGTCCGCCGCCGTAGATCGAATGGAAAAAGTTCCAAATGTCCTCGCCGATTTCGGCGTAATCGCGATCGCCGTGCACGAGCCGACGCTGCGAAACGGCGTACGGCGACGGGGCGTCGCCGTTATCGATCGGACCCGGCGATTCGACGCCCTTCCGCTGTACGTAGTTCAGCCATCCAGCGTACCACGTCTTCGACAGTAGATGTGTGGCGGGCAGCTGATGCTTCTGCGCGGCGAGGTTCAGCCGCATCAGCGTCTCCATTTCCAGTTCCAAACGGCAGTGGTGGGCGTGGCATTGCGCGCAGACGACGGTAGGAGTCGGCGCGTTGCCGCCGTACCGTCCGTACAGGTAGGCGTACGCCGAATCCGGTACGGCGACCGCCAGCTGGTCGAGCGTCTTGGCGCGTTCCGGCGCCACGTAACCGTGCGGACACAGAAAGTCGCGATTGTCGATCGGGCCCGGTTCGGCGCACGTACGGAACCTGCTCAGCCACTGTTTCGAGATGTAGAAGATCTGCAAAGGGAATTTTTTTATTTCGATATTCACATATCCCGTAGGATGTCACAAATTCAACTGCGGTGGGGATCTCGCTTATTATAAGAGATATATTTAGTAGGGATTGAGTGTCATGCCATGTTGGGGTTGTAATATTACATTGTTACAATCAGAGCGATTCAGCGTTATTTGGGCAAACTTAAATAGCGTATTCTACCAACGAAATTGATGAGAAAACCACATATAAAGAGATATCCAACAAAGCTTCGTTTTTATAATGGAAAATTACATTAAACGCAAACAAACCTCGACGTCTCCGTTCGTTTCGCGTGCGGCCGCCTCGCGCGATAGCTCCATCAACTTCGTCCTTGCCGCGTCGCCGCTGTTCGCCGTCGTCACTGCGGTCGCCGCCGGCGTCGTCTTCCTGTAGAAAAGGACGTACGCCTCGCAATTCTGCACGGTGTCGGCGCCGACCCTCGTCACGCACTGATCGTCGAACTCGTACCATTGGCCGGCGTTGAGCGCGTAGCAAGTGTAATGGCCGCCGCCGGCGGTTCCGTGATGGCAGATCACCGAGTACAGTTCGTAGGTGGTAACGTGCGACACGCAATCCGCGTGCAGGTACGAACGCATGTCGAGCCCGCGCAACGGAAAGCTCACCGTCGATGAGATCTTGCTGCTAAACATCAGCTCGTGCCGGAAACGCTTCAGATGGATGCAGAGCACCTCCGGCAATTGCAGCACCTACGTTTCAACAATACGACTGTAAATTTGTCTATTATAAGGGGAATTATTTCTAATGTAGTATTTGCAATAATAGTAAACGGTTTTTTATACATCAAATTTGTATCTTAAATAACTTCTTTATTAATAATCGTAGGAAAATTTTAATTAATCAACGGTTTAAGAAGATGAAAAGAAATATCCTGGGGATACACAACAAAATAAAAACTCGCTTTTATGGGATTCTAAGAATCTCGTAAAGGGGAATTTTTATTTTGTTTAGCTTCTTAAACTGTTGTCCTAACGTGTACAGCCAGCACTCATTTTCTACTTTTAATCAATCATTCGTTTCGCTGTTAAATTGGGTAGAGGTGTCGATTATGACCCGTTAAAGGGCGAACCGTACTTCGAGAGCTTACCTTTACTGACATTTGAGGACTTTTAATTTTTGTACTGTATTCGAGCTATTATCTCATCATTCAAGGACCTACGTGCAATTAGTGTCTTGCCGGTATTATCAAAGGTCTTGGAGAAAACTCTAAATGCCCAACTATAAGAACATTTCAACAATATATTACCTAACAATCGGGATTTAAAAAAGCTATAGTTGCAACACCGGTCCTTTAAAAGATCTGTGACAACATATTAAAAGCTATGGATGCTGGCAAAATTACGGTTTTGATATCACTTGACTTTTAAAAGGCTTTTGACGTTATTAACCACAAATTCTACACCATATAGGATTGGGCGATGCAGCCATGGGTTTGTTCGCAATATCTCAGCAAAAGAAATCAGGCTGTTATTACGAGGGATGATCGTAAAAAAAGGTTCCCATATTTTTTAAAAATAGACAGCATTCTTTATTTCCTTAACATTACACATCGTTTTAAAGGTAAAAACTTAAGCTATTTTTCGACATAATCGCCATTTCTATCCAGAGATTTTTGCAAACGGTGCTCCAACTTCTGTATCCCCATGTCGTAAAATTCTGCCGCCAGTCCTTTCAAGAATCGAATAACCTTTTCTTTCAGGAATCCGAAGAGCGAGTTGACGAATGGTGACCCTCCGATCTTCAAGCAGTACGCTCTCGACCTTTTCAACGATTTCCTCTGAAACTGATGGTCTTCCGCTCCGCTCTTCATCGTGAATTTTCGTCCGACCTCCAGTGAATTCCCTACACCATTTGCGGACGTGTTGAACGGCTATACACTTTTCTCCATAAACTTCGGTTAATTGACGATGAATGTCTATAGGTGAAAACCCTTTCGCGTTTAAAAAACGTATCACAACCCGAATTTCGCACCTGGCGGTAGCGGCGATCGGGAGTTCCATCTCGGACGGCTGTTTAGTCAACACTGAGCGGCGTGGCGAGACGGGAGTGATACGTATATAGAGTAGGAGAGCTGCTGCCAATTTTGTCGGATTTCGCCTAACACGTCTTATTGCTGCTGTAGGGCTTTGGGAACCTTATTTTACGATCATCCCTCGTATTATATTCGCCATTAAATCACGTGAATTGCGTACCATCTCGGGGGCGCCCCAAGGCATAATTTGAATCTTCGGTTTAAGCGCATATTAAGAGATCCTTTTCATGTAACATTGCTAACTACTACAATAAATAAGGGCATAGACTGGCCAGTTTCAGTTTCATTGTAATTAAATCTAAATTATTTCAAATTGTTTGTCAAAACGAAAGATATTGAGTCGCCCTCACCCTTTTCTGGTACTTTCTACTGTGTTTATTTACGCTTTTGCAACATCGTTAGTCGCAATGAATGGTAGTGCTTCTTGTCTGTCCTAGTTTCGTCATAATTACCTTTTTACGTATCACCTTTATTATTCCGTTTGTAGGTGGAGTGAAACAGCAGTAAGTCTTAATTTCAAGAGGAATTATTATCATATTTCTTTGATTGTAAGACTAAGAATGTAGTATCGAAAAGAATTGTAATCGAATGAATATATTAATTTGTACTGAGGTTTGTTTGTAAATAAAAATAAATAAATAAAAACTTTGACGATTGCCTGCTTACCTTGCTATATTTGATACCGTTTCGTAGCTTGTTGCATCGCTCGCAACTGTACATATTGTCGCCCTTCAGCTCGTCCGTACTGAAGAAGGCGGCGAGACAGTCGTGCAACGTGATGGTCGGTCCATACAACCACGACTTGATCCAGACGAGGATCCACGCGATCCAGCCGCCGCCGTCCGCCGGCAACACCGCTTCCGTACACGTCGACGCCATCGCGCTGCCGACGCCGCCGATGCTGCCGTTACCGTTGGCGATCCCGCTCGGGCAGGACGCCCCCGCCGTCGCGCTCGTCGCCGTGGAATTCCTGCCGTGGATGACGGCGAGATGGTCGCGCGACGGGATCGGCAACGAGAGGTCCTGGAACGTTTCGACGCGGCTCGACACCCGGTTGCACGTCAGGCATTGAACGGTCGACAGCAGCTTGCCGTCGAAGATGTCCGATATGATCGATTTGTACTTGGTTTGTTGCCGTCTGCCGCCGCCGCCGCCGCTCTTACCATCGTTCGATATTGCCGCCGACGATGATGTTTTTGGTTGATTTTCTACAAGGAGAAAAAAGTAAACAAATCTATCACGCCCAAAATAGTAGCAGGCTAGAAATATTATAAGATGTACGCATGCGTCTTTATGACCTCTTGAAGATTCAGCATGCGGGTAATTTTGAACAATATCTGTAAGTAACTAATGTTTGTTTAACTTTTTGTAAGAAACCTTTTGTTATCAATGATTGATATGCGCGTTCCCTAGACGCGTCCAATGTTTCGGTTGGACAAAGACAACTTTCAAAATAAGATTACTTCCAGAACGGATGGCGCTTACCGATGACGCCGGCATTCTGGAATCGCGTCCGCAGCCGCCTATTCGGTGGGCTTATCGATCTAGACGAGGAAAGTCGACGCTTCGTCGTGGTAGTCGCCGATGACGATGCGGGCGAAGGCAGGCCCGACGATGGACCGCCGCTAGCGGCCGCAATCGGGGCGGGCGGTATCCTCTCGAGGTCGTCGCTAAGGCTGGATCGCTCGCTGACGCCCGAATCACAAGTCTCGTACTCACCCTCGCTCGATTCGACGTCGTAGGTGGGAGAAGCGTCGTAGGCCGCCGATTGTGATGACGACGAAGACGGTTCGTCCGCCGTCGGCGCCGTCGTCACCGTGCTGTAGGTGTCCAGATCGGTCGTATTGGCGTCGTTCGGATGCTGCGTCCACTGCTGCTTTAGCTCCTCGTGCAGCTGATCCATCAGGTTGCGGAGGAACTCTTGCGTATCGTGCTGGTGATAGCCGCGGAACATCGCGTGAACGTTCCTTATGCCGTACAGGATACCTGAGGACGATAAGTAGACGGATGGTGGTAGTTTACATCTAATTTTGTGGATTAGCCTTCATTTATTATTATTTTTTTTAATTTTGACCTACAATGATCAATAGATGTGGTAAAATTCTAAAAATGATTCTCTTGTAACTTTTTTATTAATAAATATATGTATTTGAATGAAGTTTTGATTAATACAATTTTAGGACTTTCTGAATTCAGAGATGTAGTCAGATTTTTTGTTAAAAAAATCGCTAATAAAATTTAGTGTGCTTTGAAATTTTGTGTGGAAGTAAACGTTTTGACCAACTATGTAACCAAACGAAAGTGCTTCATTTTAGTGTAAAATATAGGTGCTACAGGAGTGCTTCCATTTCAAATGGGTCACACTGTATATGACAGGTATTTCAGAGGAAATCAAAAACATATTTTACGAAACATCCTAAAAAAATTGATGTGCGGGGCACAATTGTTCTCCGCTCGGGTTTATGAAAGTTAACGATGCAATTAATTCAAATGAATAATTTTCTTTAACGGGAAAACTATAATAAAGAAGTCAAATTCTGTTTTTACAATTTTAACAGCGCATACCCGACGGTATGACGTATCCGCCGTTCTTCTTCAGCCACATCTCCGTCATGAGCGCCTGATACGTCCTCGATAGGCCGGGTTTGCGTCCTTCCGAGACGATCGCCACCGTCGCCTGGCAATCCAAGAAGAACTTCGTCAACGGTACGGTGTTACTGAGCGCCTGTAGCGCCGCGTTCAGGTAGCATGTGTTGCCGATGTTCTGTAGGCCGACGAGGCCGACCGGTCTCCGCGATACGACCGATCCGTCTTCGGCGTCGCTGGATTCGGAAGTATCGCCAGCCCCACCTCCGCCGCCGCCGCCGCTCATGGCGACCAGCGTCGTCGCCGTCGGCATTGTAGGATAGACGATGGAAGGAACGCTGAAAATGTACGAACATATGTATACAGAGGAGGCGAATCAACCGGTAGAAGAACAAGTTCTTATTAAGGGTATTCTTTACTACGTTTTGATATAGACCAACGATCCATATACAACGTGCCATAACGGTTTGTCGCGCAAAATTTTTTCTTGACTTTGAGCCTCAGTAGCATGAACAATAACAATGCCACATGGATGAAATTTCATAGGTTTGCAAAGGTGAAACATATCTGCAATATCCCTAAACCTCCTTTCCCTACCATTAATACATTTGTGTATACAGCCTCTGAAAGTTGGCTGAAAATGCTGTACGGTTCGTGCGACATTTTGACACCTTTGATTTAAGGTGATTTATGACGTCAAATTTTGCACAGCTTAGCTTTATAGTATAGGCAACATTTATGAAAAATTTTATTCAAATCTGAGATGGTCGAGCGTGGCAGATTCCGAAAATTGGTCCACTTGACATGGAATGACTCAAAATTTAGCGTTGTACTGGTTCTTAGAGAAGCACGTTATTTTATGTTTCCAACACAATCGGCTAGTCTGCGCTAAAGTGTAATTATTGTACTTACCCGTTTTCTAAAATCTCGTTCGACTGTAGATTACTGCTACTGCTGCTGCTGCCGCCACCACCGCCGTTGTAAATCGGACGATCGGAATCGGCGCGAATCTTATCGGATGCAGCGTCTTTAAGGTCCGCGTCCGCCGCCGCGGTAGGACCGTAGCGGTGCTCCTGCTGTTGCCGGTCCATGTACACTTCAGCCTTGCACGTATAACACCAGAAACGGTACGTGGAGAGGTTCATATGAACGCAATGCGAAGGATTATCCTACGAACAAATGTCGACAGGAAACAAGCGATGAGCGCCAACGTTTCAAACATCCTTCCACTCTCTTACGTATGTATATCTATAAACATCGAGGCGGTGCTTTGTTTCCCCGAGCAAGATACGAGATTAATGCACTTATATGGCTATGATGAATTGGAGTTTTGACTTTTGACAATCGCGATTGAAGTTACACAGAAATTTTGACGTAAACGTGCGTACGGATTATCGCGCAAATAAAGCAAACACGCTTGATTTGTGCTTTCGATCTTTCCCGATACATCATAGATTTGAACGCAATACCAGCGGAAACGTTGTTGTTGTATTAATGGACGAAACGTCGGCTTACAGAATTTTTAACGTGCTGAACATCGTATTGATACGAGGCCTAAGGTTTTACGTCCTTACAAGAGAAGAAGGCATATTCTCGATTTGTAGATTTTTATCCGTTATTTAAAAACCAACCATCCCAGCCGGGATATGAACTCGTACATTTCGGGTCGAGAAGCAAGCATGTTAACCGTTCGACCATCGAGACGGTCACTTCGTAATTATTAAATTTGTCCGTACAGCAGCTTTGACAAGTTTTGATTTTTAAACGAAAACTTCAAACAACACAGTTAAATCAGTGCGAAATGAACAAATTCTAATGATAATTCACTGAAAACTACAGATGAACGTGCAAAACAAAACAAAATTCCCTGGGTTCAGCCGTTACCACCGAGAAGAGAAGGCCAACCAGCTCTGACGTCAGCAGGCTGTGACGTACATTGCATTAGGTAGTCAATCAGAAATATTTATAGATTTGACATTTACACGTTCAGACCGTTTCTTGCGTTTTGAATTGGTTTATCCAAATTATATTGGTTTTATCTTAAAAAATACCGTATAGTGAAATTTTCGTACTTTGTTGGTGATACCTGTAATGTTTTTCTAGTGTTGTATAAGCGATAAAACCTTTTCTGTAACGTAAAAGTGTGACACGGGCGATTTATAGTGTGGCGTCGACTGTTTTGCTTGTCGGTGTTCGCCGATCCTTTAGAGGTGTTCTGTGCCGTCGGCTGTCTAAAGGTGTTTTGTGCATTACATGTTTATAACAATTCCGTATACCTGTTGCGTACCCGAGTGGCGCGGTAATTATAAGAATGGACCGAAAGTTCACATATTCGGTTTCCAACAATCTATAGTAGGGTTTGTGAGTTACACTTTGTAAAAGATATTATTTATTTTTCAACAGCTACAGATTCAAGGAACGATTAAACTATAACTGTAAGTTTAAAAAATCCTAGGCTTCAAAAAGACGTTATTTCAACTCAATTCCCTAACTGTCCGTTGTATTTGACAAAAAACGTGAAGATCTCATTGTTCAAATAGTTTTATATTCTTACGTTATGTTTAACAAAATTCTTTTTGAACACAAAGAAATGTTCTCGAATGTGTATAATAAACGTTCTGTTATAATACAATACATTTTAAATTATATTACCGAACATAGCCATTTGGATACTGATATATGTAAATGTCATATTCACAGCAGTAAACGTATTGCAACAATTATAACTAGTCTGAGCAAACAGCGGTAACAGTCAGTGTAGTAGATATGTGGTGCGGAGTCGGCGATTATTTATTTCACGCGTTCACAGCGTCAGTACTAAATCGATGCTGAATGCGAGTAGTTCTGTGTATATGTAGGCTGTCGTAACTTATTTCGTAATTGTACGCTTGTGGTTGCTTTAAAAATGTCGCAGTTAGTACGTCGCGAAAACGACCAATGGCAGACACAGTTAAAAACTTTATAGTGGACATGCCGGACTTAATTTTTGATGGCGCTAAAATTTAATGTCTAGTTTGTAAAATCCCTTTAATGTGTTGGTCCAGAAGCCGTTGTCAACGTCACATCGAAAGCAAACAGCATTCTTCTGCAAAAAATGGCATACGAGACCAAGAAAAATTTACATTTGATTTATGTGTTACTCTTATTTTATGTCATCTATCGTTTCGTTTACTAGACAAAGAAGCATTTGTCTCCTTCTGGAATAAATATGCGGACTGTAAATTACCTAGTCGGGCATCGATACGAGATATAGTGCCATTTGCTCGTGAACATATAGAAAAAAGAATGAAAACGGAATTGAGAAATAAAAAAACTGTGGTTGTGTGTGGACGAAACAACAAATCGTCAAAAAGATTCTGTGGTTAATGTAATGGTACGTACAATGGAACCACATCGACCGTCATCCTCCTTCTTACTTGCTTCCAAAAGAGTTATAAATTGTTATAAACTGCCTTTGAGATTTTAAAGGTGGTGTTGAACTCATTGAACAAATTTGAAGTTTCAACTAAGCAACTTTTAATGTTTATGAGTGATGGTGCCGCAAACATGCGTTCTTTGGGTCGATCTCTTAAAGAACACAGTGGTAACTTCTTACATGTAATGTGTAAAATCCATACTCTAAATCTTGCGGCACAAACGATTCCTACATGTTTTCCACTAGTAAATGCATTGATTGCTAGTACAAAGGCAGAGTTTCTAAAGTCGGTAGTTTTAAAATTCAATTCGACAGAAGCTGCAGCAATCAAGAAAAGCCAGGAAATATTTCAAGATAGTCAGGTTAAAAGAGATTTACAAACTATTCACAATTACTTCGGACTAGCGGAGGGAATAGAAAAATTACAAAATGTTTCGATGTCGCTAGTGGATTCTGTTCAAATTGTGAATGATGTTCACGCACAGTTATGCGCTGTAGAAGGCGAAACAAATTGGTGTGTAATACGAAAATTTTAAAGTGTTTTAGAGAAAGACTGGCGTGTGAAGAAGTTGTTTCAAAGATTATTTTAAATATGCAAATATAACATTGCTAGATGTCGAACGGTCGTTTTCGGCATTAAAAAACATTTATTCCGCACGTCGTACTCACTTGACTGAAACAGCTGTGGAAACATATCTAATGATTCAAATATTTAATAGATGTTACCCAGTTTGTGATTTCACGAAAGACTTTTAAAACGGTAAGTGTTTCAGCACGTTTTATAATTTATTTCTTACCTTCTATTTTATGTGTAAACTTTTATGCGGTCGCCACGCCTCTGGCTGTTACCGCATATTTGCCCAGGTTATATATTACTATAGGTAGACAATATTATAGAAAAAGAAATGGTCTTATCGCAAATAGTGTATATTTTGCACGCAGACCGTACAAATTTAGACCTCCCTACTCTACTTCTTTTTCATTCTTTCTAAGCTGTCGTATTCCGCGCAGAAAAAATCCCCACCCCTCACGAGCCGTCCGTTGGACTGTAGGTAAGATCATCGCTTATGACTAGAGTTTGTTAAAAAGGTGATACCGGATGGCAGTAGCGTAGCGGTAGCGGCGAGGGTAGGGGTAATTTTCAACTCGTAGTCGATCTCGACAGTACCGCGAGAGAGTTCAAAGCGACAGTACGTTGCACGCTGCACGCCAAATAAGTACGCGGAGATGGGACGCCCGAAGGGTGTAACGTTCCCTTCGAATGTGAATAAATATCTCAGGCATTTCCCTGGATTAGAATATAGAAGTCCGCATATTTATTGCACAATATGTAATAGCGGATTGCTAAGTCGCGATAGGTTTGGATGTAGAAAACATTGTAAAAGTAAAGGTCATGTATTGAATTTAAGAAACAGTATTCCATACTGGCAATTTTTATATGATTTTATTTTTATGTTAAGTGTGTGCAACATCCCACAACATCTAGTATCTAATGAACACTTTCGCCTTCTTTGGGCTAAGCACGTTCCCTCATGGAAGCTGCCAACATCTATGCAATTACGATACAATTTGCCACGTGTGCAAGGTACAGTAAAGGAATATATAAAAGACGAGTTGAGAAATAAGAAAATCTGCCTATGTGTGGATGAAAAAACTTACGCTCAGAAACACAGCGTCATTCATGTTGTAGTGCATCCGTTAAAACGTGATGATCCACCAGCTTCATTGTTGTCATCCAGTAAAAGGATTCAGAAAACTAATGCAGAAACCGTTGTCAAGATAATAAAAGATTCGTTGAGAGAATTTTGTATCACAGGAACCCAAGTCACAATGTTCGTTACTAACGGAGTTACAACAATGCTGAGAGTTGGTGGGATGTTGAAAATATGCTTTCCGACTCTTCTTCACATAACATGCCTCATTCATGCATGTCACCTCGTAGCAGAGACCATTCAAAAGAAGTATTCGATGGTGAATAAGTTAATAGCATCTACCAAAAAAGTGTTCATCAAATCTCCCAAACACATCCATGTATTCAAACAATTGTGTCCGAAATTACCACCACCACCTCAGCCTGTAATAACGCGATGGGGAACATGGTTCCAAGCAGTATCTTACTATCAGAAATATTTTTGTCATTTTGAAACTTGATTCAAACGATTTTGCAGCAGTTCGAGATAGTCAGCAATTTTTTTCCAATTCGGACGTTCAACAACAAATAGACGACATTTCCACGAACTATTCTCAAGTTGCGCAAGCTATTGAGGAACTAGAAAACAGTCACTTATCTGCACGAGACGCATTAAATTGCATAAACAATTTACAAGCCGCTCTAGAAAACTTGAAGAATACTGTAGGAGTCGATGTTGCTAAAAAATTTGGTGCAATTTTAACGAAAAATCCCAATTTACAAAAGGTTCGGTCTATAACTGAAAAGGAATATCTGATATTTGCAAATCTTACTTCACTGGATGTCGAACGATCATTTTCGAGGTATACGACAACGTATTCACAACACCATCGACGGTTGAACGAATCGACAATGGAAACGTTGCTGATGTTGCAATTCTACGCAGCTTACCAGGGCGGTTGCCAATTGCCACAGTGGACATCAAGACAACAGGAAAAGGTAACAATATTATTTTTCGTACCTACTTTTATGCGGTGCACTACTGCCAATACCACCTTTTTAACAAACTCTACTTATGACATAATAATTTACGATTTTAAACAGTAATTATTTAAACACTTAAAATAAAGGAAATTATACAAGCAAACCTTTACGCTAGTAACCTAATGCAATGAAAATATGCAAATATTAACAATAATCTCCTCTACATCCTATCTCCTTAATATCTAAGTATGTTCCTACCCTGTTGTGCATAGTGTTATGGTCATTGAATTCCTCAGAACACCCAATACGTAGACAATCACGATGCATACACATCCACAAGTTTGGTCCAGTGCAATTACAATCTTGACAACGTAGCCTCTGTGAAGGCAGAAAGATAAATATGATCATCAAAAATTTGACGATTGCAAACTTACTTGGTTTATATTTAATACATCTTCAATTGGAATGTCTAATATATGAGGGCAAGAATTTGTGCAGGGCATTTTTCCTGTTAACAAAGGAAAATTAATGTAATCAACACTAGAATGTATGTATCTACATAACCAAGAAACTGTCATGTCGGGTAAGCGATGTATTCACGAAAAAACTGTTGGATTAGTTGTATGTTCAAAAAAAAAAATCCTCGAAGTAAGAGGTACATTAACAATAGTAATTAATACGATTACATCTACGCTATTCATTGATTGTTGTAATTAACGCACTTACCTTGCCTCTATTTTTGCCTAGTTTAGCTAACAAATAAATAGAAATTTGGAAATCGTGCACTGTAATGGGATCGAACACGTACGAAAATTATCGCAGATAATTTTAATTACATTCTAATACTTTTGAAGTGTTACATTATTCCTAAGTGCAAACTTCTACGATTGACGTCTCACGTTTCTGTCATTTTTTTTCATGTAATTTAAAAAAATGTCAAAAACTAACGACCCTACGAGCGCCCTCTCATGGCGTACGTGACAATTGCAATCTTAGATTGCAACGCTCGTGGTGGCTCTTGGCAACCAATTCTACACGATCGATTTAACTTTTTTTCGAAAATGTCATTTATAGACAGCAGCTGCTGTTGCGGAAAATAGTTTTATATTCGTAGAAAGAACGCTCGAAAAGAGGAACGAGGAAACCGAAGAATATGTCATCGGGAAAATTTCATCGACGGAATATAATGAAATCGAAAGGCGATCACAAGTGTGTACCTTGGTTTCGTTTTATCGCGCGAATCTACCTCTCCAAACGTATTTTTCCGATTTTCAGTCCGGCTCAATGCAATCACAAACTTCACGGAAAGTACATTCACTACAAACCCGACAAGGCTACGGAGGGTAAGGATGTGATAACTTTGTATAATAATGACGGCGATAGGAAGCTTGTGGTGCCCAATCCCAATCCCATCGATATACCGGGGATACTACCCAAGTCCGAATTTCTACGGTTGAAGAAGCAAGCGCACGTAAGGCTCAATATTAACTTCAAATTTCGCGCCGATTTGTAACATTGTCTTATTGTGCGTAGCTAAACATACAGCTTGGGGCAGAGCAACTTGCTTATTTAGAAATTCAATCAAAAAAAAAGTAATGCAGATATACACTCACAGACAAAAATATTGCATATGTTATTTTAGGTTTTTATTATTTTTTTCTTTAAAACTTTTGTGATTTCTATTGCTAAGTCTTTGGCACTGGAGTGTTCTACGTATTATGCAATTTGTTACAAAAAAAAGAATATTTTAATATAGCCTTTTATGAGTGAATAAGAGATAACGATAAAACGTTATGAATAACCTGGGCAAATATGCGGTAACAGCCAGAGGCGTGGCGAGCGCATAAAAGTTTACACATAAAATAGAAGGTAAGAAATAAATTATAAAACGCGCTGAAACACTTACCGTTTTAAAAGTCTTCCGTGAAATCACAAACTGGGTAACATCTGTTAAATATTTCAATCATTAAATATGTTTCCACAGCTGTTTCAGTCAAGTGAGAGTACGACGTGCGGAATAAATGTTTTTTAATGCATCTTCACACGCACCTTCACAAATTTGTCTATAATATAAGAAAATCGGAGTCTTTCTCTAAAACACTTTCAAATTTTCGTATTACACACCAATTTGTTTCGCCTTCTACAGCGCATAACTGTGCGTGAACATCATTCACAATTTGAACAGAATCCATTAGCGACATCGAAACATTTTGTAATTTTTCTATTCCCTCTGTTAGTCCGAAGTAATTGTTGTGAATAGTTTGTAAATCTCTTTTAACCTGACTATCTTGAAATATTTCCTGGCTTTTCTTGATTGCTGCAGCTTCTGTCGGATTGAATTTTAAAACTACCTTCTTTACTTGTGCAAAATATTTGTTGTGGTAAAACGCAGCCTGCAACCATGTTCCCCAACGTGTAACAATCGGCTGTGGTGGTTTATGTAAATCAGAACACAGTTTGTGAAATAGTCGGGTGCGTTTCGGGGACTTTAGAAACACTGCCTTTGTACTTGCAATCAATGCATTTACTAGTGGAAAACATGTAGGAACCGTTTGTGCCGCATGATTTAGAGTATGGATTTTACACATTACATGTAAGAAGTTACCACTGTATTCTTTAAGAGATCGGCCCAAAGAACGCATGTTTGCGGCACCATCTCGTTGAGTGTTGGCAGGAAAAAACTCCTGAATCATGTGGACATAACGGTCAGAAGTCACCGAAACTGCCCGTTCGTTTTCTTCAAAAAACCATTGACCAATTATTCCAACTGGCGATAGTGCACACCAAATAGTTACACGTTGTAAATATAGGGGACGCTGATGAAGTTGTCTGGGGCTCCAATAGCGTATGTTCTGCTTATTTACAGATCCCGAAAGATGGAAGTGAGTCTCATCACTGAAGAAAACAAGCGTGTCCGTGAGGCATGCCAAGAAGCGCCTCACGTGCATTTTCTCGAGCAACAAAATCGCGTGGATTAAGTTCCTGCGCCACAGCCAATTTGTAGGGATGACATTTTAGTTCTTCGCGCTCTTTGCGGGCAGAGCGCTGAGGGGATCGCAAAACAGAAAGCCTTACCATGTCAATGTTTTGGGGTGACCTTGCTGTTCGCGGAAGCCCCGGTTTTTTCTTCTTCACATCACCAGTTTCCCTGAAGTTGTTTACCCATCAGACAATCGACTGCTGGCCAGGAACACGACCACGCGGCGCAATATTGAAACGCCTCGACAGCGAACGCGCGCCCCACCTTCGTCCACTCAATGATGCTAACTAATCCAAGCGGAGCTCCAACTTTACGCCCCGCCCTCTCGAATGTGCCTATATTCTAATCCAGGGAATTGTCTGAGATATTTATTCACATTCGAAGGGAACGTTACACCCTTTGGGCTTCCCATCTCCGCGTACTGATTTGGCGTGCAGCGTGCAACGTACTGTCGCTTTGAACTCTCTCGCGGTACTTGCGAGATCGACCACGAGTTGAAAATTACCCCTACCCACGCCGCCACCGCTACGCTATTGCTATCCGGTACCACCTTTTTAACAAACTCTATTTATTATTAATGCACCCGTATCAATGGACATGTGTTTTCCTTTACGATCCATCTTTGCAAATGAATTGAATGCTTATTTTTCGCTAGTACGCGGACTTACAAAGGGGATTTACCGAATTTCTAACATATTTATCGCCCAACGTGTACGAAGATTTTTGTGAAATTCCATTTTACAATATTTATCATATTCTGTCATACTTTTAAATAATAATTGCTTTCATGTTGTAATTAATGTTTAGATTTAATGTTCTTTAACATTAGGTAGGGGTACGAACACTTTCTGATAGACTGTACATCATATTGGCGTATGACTATATGTACAATGGTCCATGCGCCTTCTAAAGTCTGTTTTACACGCCGCGATTTATTGGTCAATTAATTGAACAAGTTAATCTTCGATTTTATCGTACCGTGTAAAATAGCAAAAGTCGGTACGATTTCTTGAACAATTTATCGTGCAATTAATTGAATTAAATAGAACATGCTCGATTTTGGTCCCGAATTTCCGACGATTTATCACTAACTTTGCCGTTTTAATACCAACCTAGTAACAAGAAAGTATCTACGAATCTTGTTTAGCGTTTTTAAAGTAAAATGAGGATAAATTTCGCAGAATTCGATTGGTTCCGATCGGAGCTTTGTGATTTCTACTGAAACTCGATACCTACTGTATCGCAGCAGATGGCTTGGCATGTTCGTTAATTGAGATTTTGTTATTGTTCCTAACAAGGTCCTATCGAAGAAGGACAAGATCGAACTGATGGAGAACGCCCAACAGGAGCGGCTGAAATTGCAAGAGGAAAGTCAAAAACGTAAGGAGGCGCTGATGAAAGCGCAACAACACCAGGCGGTTACGCAAGGTTCCAAGCTCGGAAAGGTGATTTGCAAAAAAAAAAAACGTACACACACGCAATTAGCTTTGTGATGTAACCAGTTGAGGACTCTTGCTTATCGTTTTATGTCAAACAAATGTTAATGAATTTGACCTTTTTTCTAAAAAAAAAACAAACTCAAGTTATAAAAAAAACAAGAAATCTATTCGTTAAAACTAATACGCAAGCGTTATCTTTTTCAGTACAATTCTAGCATTTACCTGAATATAATTAGGTGATGTGCAACACTCGTCTCCGAATATTCGAAATACTTAAAAACATTTTCTCTAAATTATGTATGAAATTTAGTTTATTTGTAATTTCTAAGGTTCCACAAACGACTGCAACGTCAGTATTATTAAAAAAATAATATATTCTTACCTTTTATTGACGTCTTGATGTCCACTGCGACGGTAAGCCGCGTAAAACTGCAACACAAGCAACGCTTCCATTGTCGATTCACTTAGCCTTCGATGTTGATCTGAAAACGCTTTCGTGTATTTCGAAAATGATCGTTCCACATCTAGCGAAGTAGGATTTGCGTAATTCAGATATTCCTTCATCTCTTCTGTGCACTCTTTATTTTCAATAATAGACCGAACCTTTTGTAAATCGGGTTTTTTTATTTAAAACTGCACGAAATTTTTGAGCGACATCTAGTCCTATAGGATCCGTTAAGCTTTCTAGAGCGGCTTGTAAATTATCTAAAGGTATTTAATGAGACTCGTAAAGATAAGTGTACAACTGTAGAATAGTTTATGGAAATTTCATCTATTTGAACGTCCGAATTGGAAAAAAGTTGCTGACGCTCTCGAATCGCTGCAGATTCATTTGATTAAAATTTTAAAATCACATCCCTCACATTTGCGAAATATTTATGATAATAAAATACTGCCTGGAGCCCTGTTCCCCATCGAGTTATTACAGGCTGAGGTGGTAGCGGAAGTTTCGGACACGATTGTTTGAAAACGCGGATATGTTCGGGAGATTTCACAAACACTTTTTTGGATACTTCTTTCGAATGGTTTCTGCAACGAGATGATACGTGTGTATGAGACATGTTATGTGAAGAAGAGCCGGAAAGCATATTTTCAACATCCCACCAACTTTCAGTATTGTTCTCCTTGACTTGGCCTCCTGTGATACAAAATTCTCTTAACGAATCTTTTATTATCTTCACAACGGTTTCAGCATCACTTTTTTCAATCCATTTACTGGTTAATAACAAGGAAGCTGCTGGATCATTACGTTTTAAAGGACGCGCTACAACATGAATCACGCTGTGTTTTTGTGCATCAGTTGCTTCATCCACTTTTACGCAAATTTTCTTATTTTTCAACTCGTCTACTATACAGTTTTTCACTGTACCCTGCAAATATGGTAAATCGTATCGCAATTGTCTATTGGTTGGTAGTTTCCATGAGGGAACATATTTATTCCAAAAAGGACGAAAGTGTTCATTGTCTACTAGGTGTTGTGGGATGTTGCACACATTTAAAGCATAAAAATAAAATCGTACAGAAATTCTCAGTACGGAATATTGTTGCTTAAATTCAGTACATGACGTTTACTTTTAATATGTCTTCTACAGTGAAATGTATCGCGATCTATCAACCGTATATTGCAAATTTTGCACTGAATAATAGTACCTGTATATTCCAACCCAGGGAAACGGCTAATATATTTATTCACATGCGATGCTAAAGGTAAACCTCGCGTACGACGATCCATATTTTAAACGTTCGCGACCGTTCACTTCCACGCCTATCGAATTACTAAACTCTCTACGGGCTTCGCATCGACCTAAATCCCCTTTTGGCGCTTCTGCCGTAGAACGCGTTTGTCGAACTTTAGTAATTACACTATAACTTGAAAACATGAAAATCGGATAATAACATGTGCAATACACTCCTGGAGCTTGGTCCGCTCCTCCCGACTCACCCTCTATGTTTCGTCGTTCGAGATAGGTGGAGGATGACGCGACCGCGAAAAATCTCTACCTTCTTCAGCGAGCGTACGATCTAAGGCAGGAGCAAGAGGAAGAAGTGAAGAACGTCAACAGCTTAATATTGGCCACCAAATGCATGCTTATCCGAGAGGCGCAGATTAAAGAGAAAGAGGTAACTTGGTCTCGGTAAGCCTTTTCGACGACGATCGTATATCAATAGGTGACATCGTCCTCGTCCGTTTTCCAAACCGTGACCGACATATATGATGAATATTAATACTAATAATTTATTTCTTTTGTAACCACCGTTACATTGTGGTCAATTGTGGTAAAATGTAATTTTAGTCATAGAATGAAATAAGATAAAATTTTGCGGATTCGAAATACTTATATACAATGGTCGTCGAAATGGGCGGAGACATTCGTGTTTTTTGTGCCGTCGTATTTACATACGAATGTACGACTGCTTACTGTCTTTCTATCGTTATCCGATAGCTGATCAAGAATGAATTGGAAGAGGAAGAGCAGAGGTTGGATATGATGATGGAACAATCGCGGCAGAAGGCGATTAAAGCAGAAGAAGAGAAACAACAGCGCGAAGTCAGCAAGACAAAAAGGTCCGTAGATTGATCTCCTTGCGCGACTATTAAAAAAGGCCGTTCCAATTTCAGTTATCGTAAGGGATGGAATATGCGAGTCTAAAATTAGCAAAGTGAAAGTAAATGTAGACACGTAGGTACCTACCATAGCTGGGCAAAGTACTATAGTCAATATCAAGCACCGAGCCAGAATGCATTAAGGTGACAAGTATCAAATACATCAATTTACAAAAATGCTTGTACTTCCAAATAGAGTATTTCAAAAAGTAAAGCGGCGAGTGCCAAATATTGACAATAGACTTCCGTGATTTCCATAGCTTATTCGATATGATTCGCACGTTTTTACAGATTTGTAATTCCTAGATATTGGTATGAATTATCTTCTTCAGTTTCCGTTTCATTTATCTTTATATGCATCACTTGTTTTATTTTCATTCCACATTTATCCAGTAGTTTATTCCATACATTAAGATTATATTATAAATTTTTCTCATTTCCCGCTATTATTACGACGTGATCTGCAAAGATACACTCCGAAAGGTTGACTTTTTCTAGATTTCTATATCCTATATACAATGGGTTCGATAACACTGGGGAACAATTTGTAACACAATTTCTGTTGAGTTTGGTTTTTGAGCTGTTTTATAGTTAATTAAGCATGCTGGTTTCAAAACTGTAGTTAGTTTTCTTCTATCACGTCAAGTTTTATTTCTACACCTCCTATTGGCTGACACAAAACTTCTCCGATGGGCGCCGGGTGAATGACGCATAGGAGAACAGCGAGAGGTTTATACTTGTCTGGACTTGTTCAGTTACCCCTGAGATACTGTAGTGAGACGTCGTGTGTCGCTCTGAAACGGTGCAGCCCATTCCGACGTGGAGTCTGAGTTCTTGTTTATATACAAGGTTAGCAGTGTTTAGTGTTTATTTATACATGAACTGAAACTTTTCCTTATATCTACCTCTGCTAGTTCACGTCGTCAGTGCTTAAACAGTCCCGATTCGTTTTGTTACATATGTGGCAGTTTTAGCATTCCCAGTCAAAGGACAAACATCAGTACATTTGTCAGGCAAGTCTATTTTGCCTATTTTAAAGTGAAAATTGGTGATCGAGATAAATCATGGGCCCCTCACAAAGTGTGTAAGCAGTGTGTTGAGGGTTTACGGATGTAGACCAAGGGAACACGTGATAAACTTCCATTTGGTATACTTATGATTTGGCGAGAGCCCAGAGATCATCTAAGTTACTTTTGTACAGTGAAAACGTCAGGATATAACAAGAAAAACAAATGTAAAATAGAGTATCCTAGTTTACCATCAGCTATACGCCCAGTGCCTCATTCAGCCGAAATCCCAGTGCCATTTTTCAATGAATTACCCTCTTTGGAAATACGGGAATACGAGTCTGGTGAAGACCCCAACGATAAAGATTTTGATATTAAAGATGATTCCGTTCGTAATGGATTTGACCAGCATGAGTTGAATGATTTGGTACGAGATTTGGGACTAACCAAAAAAGCTTCTTAGCATCAAGACTGCACGAGAAAAACTTGCTTGAAAAGGGAGCTAAGGTATCCTATTTTCGATCAAGAGAAAGTGCGTTGCTACAATACTTTCGAAGCGATGATGGATTTGTGTATTGCCATAACGTACATGGTTTAATGGAAGAGTTGGGAATTTCGGCCTATAACGCAACTGAATGGCGACTGTTTATCGATAGCTCAAAGCGGAGCTTGAAGTGTGTTCTCCTCCACAATGGAAATTTATTGGATTCAGTCCCGATAGGCCATTCAGCTCGTTTGAGTGAAGAATATGAAAACATGAAGAGAGTCATTGATTTGTTGTAATACCACATGCACCAATGGATCATTTGTGTTGACCTTAAAATGGTTAGCTTCCTTCTTGTCTAGCAACGCGGATATACCAAGTATCCCTGCTTTTTGTGTATGTGGGACAGCAGAGCTCGTGAGAAGTATTGGGTGCGGTCGAATTGGTTGCCACGATCTGACCTGAAACCTGATGATCCAAATATTGTACATCGGCCACTTGTAGACAGAAAGAACATTATATTTCCACCTCTGCATATAAAATTGGGTCTCATGAAGCAATTCGTTAAAGCTTTGCCAATTGAAGGGGACTGTTTCAAGTATCTCATTTCGGTATTTCCTAGCCTGTCATTTGAAAAAATAATGGCCGGTGTTTTTGATGGTCCACAGGTTCGGCAGCTTGTTAAAGATGAACATTTCATCGGAACAACGTCAGAAATTGAAAAGAATGCTTGGTTGGCATTCAAAAGCATTGTTAAAGACCATCTTGGAAATACACAGAATTACGCCAAAATTGTCCAGCAACTCTTGGAGTGCTTCAAATTGCTAGGTTGCAGCATGAGCACCAAATTGCATTTTTTACATAGCCATCTTGCTAACTTCCCAGAAAATCTTGGTGCAGTCAGTGATGAGCAGGGTGAGCGATTTCACCAGGATTTGGAGGTTCGTGGAGGCACGATATCAAGGTAGATGGGATGTACATATGATGGCTGACTATTGTTGGAGCATCAAGCGAGAATGTCCGCAGATTAAACATTCCAGAAAAAGCTATAAGCGAAAATTTTTGCCTTAATATGTAATTACCGTTCGATAAAAAAACAACTATTTGTATGAACACAATTTAACTTGCAGTAACTATTATAGCTTTTGTATGAATAAAATTATTCTTTATAAATAGTATATTTGGTGGGTTTTTAGTTTATTTTCCTTTATATACCCAATTTGTATGACTTTTGAGGGTATCCTGTAGCTTAAAAAGTTGACGTGATTGACAAAAACTGCGGTTATTTTTGGATCCAAATGCCAAAAGTTAATTGAAAACAAGTCACAGATTTAATACAACGAAATTGCTATTCCCCAGTGTAATCTTTCTACTTCCATTTCATGTTTTTGCTAATAATACATTTCGTGGCATTTTTATATACTCGTCATACACATCGGATCAATTTATCATCAACCTTTTTGTTTTCTAGATCATTCTAAATTTTTCCACATCGTATACGATCGGAGGCCTTTTTCATGTCTATAAATACAATGCATATTCATTCTCCACTACTTTGTGCCCTAATGATAGTTTCTTTAACTGTAAAAATATGGTCCATTGTACTTATTCCTTTTCTAAAATCACTTTGGGAATCCGATATTGTTGGTTCAACTACTTTTCAAATTTTCTGTTCTAATGTACGTTCATAAAGTTTCGTAATAGTGCTTAATAAAGTAATTCCTCTGTACTTAGTATAGTCCTTGTTATCACCTTTTTAAATATCGGTACTATAAGGCGCAGACTCCAATCTTCGGGTACTTTTCCTTCATTCCAGGCTTTATTCAAAATTTCCAAGAGAAAGTAGTTGTCTCTTTACACCCATATTGTTAATCATATTTGATGCTATTTTGTTTTCACCAGGAGCTTTTCCGTTCGTCTTCACCAGGAGCTTTTCCGTTCTTTAGTTGTTTAATTGCAGTTAATAGTTCTTCGTGTGTGGTTCCCCCCGTGATACGAAAAATCGTAAACGTAAAGCCGGCCAAGAGTGCCTCAAGCCAGCTATGGCAGGTAGATACATACACAATAGATAAATCTCGCTCTTGCGCATTTAAGCATTTCACAATTAGTGTCGTTTCGTCCGTTCGCGATTAGATACGTGAAGCAGATAATGCAGCAGATAAAGGAGAACAACCTGCAGAAGCTGATGGAGGCGGAACGCGTCGAAGAGGAGAGTCGGATGATCAAGAAGGCTCACCTGCAGATGCAAAAGGAGGATGAGGAGAAGGCGCACCGCAAGGCGGACGTGCAGAAGCGCATGCAGGAGGACATGCGGATAACGAACGAGAACGTGGAGCGCTACCGGCGCGTCCGGCAGGAGGAGGAGAAGATCGCGGACATGCGCGTGCACGAGTTCATGCGGCGGAAGGCGGAGCGCGAGGAGGCGCGCGAGGTCGAACAGAGGGCGATTAAGGCGGCGAAGGAGCGCGAGATCGCCCGACTGCGCACCGTCCAGGAAAAGGCGCAGGAACAGAAGGCGACCGTCGACGAGTTGAACGCGCGCCGTATCGCCGAGGAGGCGGAACGCGCGTGGCGCGAGAAAGAGAAGCGCGCGGCGGTCGCGCGCAAACGCCTCGCCGACGAGATGAAGAGGGGCAGGGAGCGGCAGATCGACGACCTGCGACGAGCGCAGGCGCTCGAAATGGCGAGGGACGAGGAGGAGTTCAGACAGGTATGTAAGTAAATACGTCAAATCGAAGCTACGCGCGCAAAAGAATCGTTTATGCAGCCGAAACTGCGCGCCCCTTTCTTTTCTGTAAAGTAGCAAAGATTTCCATGTAAATAGAAATTATAAATTCGAAGCATATTAGAAAAAAAATAACCTAGCGACATCTATTGTAAACATAAAATAACCCTTGACAGTAAGAAATACAATTGTGTTGGTAAAATAGAATTTGACACGTTATAGTATGTCATTAATAGAAATTATAAATTTTGAAGCATAGAAAAGATAACGTAGCGACATCTATTGTAAACATAAAGCAACCCTTGACAGTAAGAAATTCAATTACATTTATAAAGTAGAATTTGACACGTTGCATAATGAATGACGTTTGTGCGTTGTAGGTGGCGCAGGTGCAGCGGGAACAGTTCGAAAAGGACAAGCAGGTAAAGGAGCGGAAACGTTTAGAGGCGATACGGCACCGGAAGGAGCTGCTGAAGCAGATCAGCCAGAAGGAGAGGGAGCGCATCAACATACACCAGCGCAAGTACAAGGAGGGCGAGGCGCAACGGCAGGAGCAGGAGCTGCACATGATCAAGATCAAGGAGACGATCACGAACAAGCTGGAGCATCTGCGCAACAACAACATTACCGAGCAGCATATCGCCGACATACAGCGACAGGCGGCCATCTTCGAAAAATCGCACACCAAAATCAACTGAATCCAATAACAATAGCGAAAACGGCACGCTATCCCGCGTGCCTATACACACTATATAGACACTATCTACACGTGTTATATTACGTTTTTGTGAATAAATCCGACGCTATAATTAAACCGAAACATGCTCGAAAGCAAGTTTTTTCAATTCTCCAACTTAGTAATGATTAGAGACGGGATTTTAGGCAAAATGCCTCTTTGTTTAGATTCAAGGCAAATTAAAAATAATACAAAATCTATATGTTTCTCGACAAATCAGAGCGATCTAGCTATGTTTTATTTTGCCTAGTTGCCTATTTGGACTTTTAACAGCCCAAATCGTGGTTTTTCGCCTATTTTGTCCTAAAATCATATTTATTTGGTCTAAACGTTTTTTTTTTTTTAATTTTAAATAAATATGGTTTTTACACAGCTGCATCTTTCTTAAATGTAAATTTTCGTTTTACAGCTAAAATGCTATAAACTAATACAACGATGGGTTTTCCCGTCTATTGTGTGAGGGGCAAAGTTTGGATTTGCCTGCCGTAAAATTTATATTACTAACCCTATTGAAGATATATCCTCAATTATCGGCTTATCGCTCTCGGGTTCATTTACCTGCACCCACGTTTTTATTTTACGGGAATCCCTATCGGCTTGTTTACGCCCTGTAATTTAAACCATATAAGCAAATTTCTTCTCCCTGTTAACGTGATTAATGAATACACGATGCCCATTCATAGTTTATACAATGGACATCTTGATATTGCAGTTTAGATTTTATATTTATTCTCTTAATGTTTCTCTGGAGCGTATATGTGTGTGTTCCTATAGCGAGGTGGACTATTAACGAATCAGTATATAGTGAAGGACGTACTTTGAATATCGTAGCTTGCAACGAATATTTTTCGGTAGCTTTCTGTCGGTTTGTGCTTGTTTATCTACTCAGTGTATTGTGTATTTCCATCTACAACAATGCCAAAATCCAAGGAATCACATAGCGATAAAGTTCAAAAATGGCTGAAGGCAATTGGAGGCACTACTGTGTTTCAGCTGAATCCAAGCAACAGTGGAGAGTTGTTTTGTAAAGCGTGCGGAAAAATGGTAAAGGACGTTTTTGTTTTTCTTTCCTAACTTGCTTCAAAAATATTATTGTAGTTAACTTGCAAAAAGAAAAATCATTTAGAGCAACATGCTACTGCTCCTGGACATCAGGCAAATCTTAGGAAACCGTTGAGGAACCAGATGTTAATAGACACCAAAAATTCAAGAGAAATCGACGTTTTTAATCGAGATTTATGCGACGCTTTTATGTCTGCAAATATTCCTCTGGACAGATTAAACTATTCAAAACTGCGAAATTTTCTCACTAAATACTGCAACAAGAATGTGGCAAGCGTGAAAACCTTAAGAACAACATATGTAACAAAATGTTACAATGAGGTAATTAATATAAAAATAATAATTTAAAAATGTATTTTCATACTTGAGTGTCATTAAGATTTTGTTTACACCTATAATATTTTTATTAATCTTTTAAGACTATTAATACTATTCGCGAAGAAGTTGGTAACAACGATATTTGGATATCTATAGATGAGACGACTAACCCTAAAGGTCGTATTATGGCAAATATGATTGTGGGTAAGCTTTGTTCTGAAACACCAGGAAAACCGTATTTACTGGCTACAAAGCAACTTGAAAGAACAAATAGCAATACAATGGCAATTCGTGAACCAAGCTTTAGGTAAGATATATTATGCAAAAAACTTAGTTTAATAATATTGTAAATTTAATGCTAGATATTTAAGTTAAAGGCAACTCTCGTATTTTAGGTATTTTGTGGCCAACAGATGGAATTAAGTACGAAAAAGTCAAGCTTTTAGTCACGGATGGTGCTTCTTATATGCTCAAATGTGGTACAAATTTGAAGATTTCTTATAAAAATCTTAATCATTTAACATGTTTTGCACATGGACTCAATTTGGTGTGTGAATGTCTAAGAAATCAATATGCTAATGTTAATGGTTTAATTTCAAATACCAAGAGAGTCTTTTTAAAAGCTCCACCGCGTGTGGCAGTGTATAAAGAAAATCTGCCAGATCTCCCTTTGCCTCCCGAACCTGTCTTAACACGTTGGGGAAATTGGTTAGAGGCGGTAGTTTTTTATGCTAATAATTTCGAAGCAATAAAATCAGTAAGTACTTTTTTAGCAAAATTTTTAAATAAGATTGTTTTTATTTAACGCTTTATGTTTTAGGTTGTAATATCGATTGACAAAGATTCAGCTAACTGTATTGAGCAAGCGCAAGAATACTTTTCCAATCAAAATGTCAAAAACGATCTTTTATACATCAAGTCGCATTATAAATTTCTCATTGATAACATCAAAAGATTAGAAACATTCGGCCTTCCTCTTACAGATTCTGTTGCAGTAATTAATAATGCCGAAGCAGCTCTCAAGAATGCCCCAGGAAAAGTTGGCAAAATAATTTTGTCAAAGTTTAACCAAGTGATTTCGAAAAATCCAGGTTTCAAAACGGTTAAAGAGTTTGCTGAGCTGCTCAGTGGCGAAGCAGTTGAAGCTACCGCTCATACCACAGCTGACTGGTCCATATTTAAGTTTTGTCCTACAACCTCGTGTGACGTAGAACGTTCATTTTCTTCGTACAAACTGCTGTTTTCCGACCGAAGAACAAATTTTACTAACGACAACTTGGAAAAACATCTTGCGTGCTACGCAAACGCGAAATTTGAGGACATGTTACACGGCGATTAATTAATTTATTTATTATTTTAAACCAAATGAATCTACATATTTTAGTTATTAGTTAAAATTTGTATGTTTTATTTCTTTTTATGGCTGAAATGTACCTAAAATTACATTAAATATCGTCTTCTTATTCATGTTTTTTTAAAATAAAATGATTTTTGTGTTTACCGTTTTTTTTAAGTATTTGCCTAACATGCCTAAATCACAGTTTTTCGTCCTAAATACATAGTTTTTAAGGCCTAAAAAAGGGCCTTTTTAGCTGTTTTTTACGTCCTAAAATCCCGTCTCTACTCATAACGTGTCTCTCTTAGCAGGTGCATCGAAAACTCATACACATCTTTTGTATGTTTCGCCTTCATATGTTGCGTTATGGTTATTATTTCCTCAGGTGTTATAGGGGTCATATAAAATGATTGCATATTTTCCAAGGAATTGTTACGTAATAGGTTATTTGCCGGGTAAACGGTTTGGATGCTGTTTGCAATCCGTTCGCCAATGTCGCAGAAATACTCATTTAATTCATCATGTGATAATGGTGAGACATCTTGACTATGACTCTTAACAGTTCTGACTTCCGGATTAATTATTTTCCACACCGCTTTTGTTTTGTTTTGTGATCTTTCTATATACGCAGCATTCGTTTTTTGTTTAACTTCGGTTATTTTTCCCAGATATTCTTGTTTAACGTTCCTATATTTGCTATAACATATCTGATTTTTTGTTGTTTTCGCTACAATGGCCAACGCATCCAGTTTATTTCTTCGTTAATTATGGGATTTTGTTCTTTATCATTTCTAATAGTTATTTTTTTTTCGGGAAAACAATCGTGGAATGAATCCATGAAGATCTTGTTGAAATAGCAAAATAATTCGTCGGCATCGTTGATATCGAGAGATACATATAAGTTCGTGTCTAGTAATTGCTTAAACCTATTAATTCTGCTTGTGTCAATCTTTCTTATAGTTTTTGTTGCAGTTGCGGTTTTACTATGCTTTGTGATATTACTAATCATGATCTGTGCCATGTGATCGGACAAGTGCATATCGACAGTATGTTTCTCCACGTATGAAATGTCAATATTAGTAAAAATGTTGTCAATTAGTGTACTACTTGTTTCTGTTATACGTGAATAATCTAGAAATACTTGTTTTAGGTTATAAGTTTTGAGAATATCAGCCATCTTTTCTGTTGTTCTTGACTGTACCTTAAAATTTATATTAAAGTCACCTGCTATATATAAATACATTCTTACGCACTCTTTCGTTATTTGGCAAGAATATTAACTCATTTAGTTTATTTAGGAATAGTGGCTTACGTCAATAAACCAGCAATAATTGACACCTTGGAAGCCAACATTGTTTGTGTTATTCGTGACATATGGCCAGCAGTACCCGAGAAAGTTACCCAAAATTGGACTTCCAGAATACGCAGAATACGTCAAGAACAGCGGTGGTAGCCATATGCCTGAAATCATTTTCAAATGTTAATGCCATGAATAAATCTTTCGAATCATGCCAAAAATTTTATTAGAATGTAATTTTTCGTATCATTTTTTATAATTTTAAGTTCTATCGAGCTTAAAAAAACACCCATTATTTTGAACTTGTTTAATTTTATGCAAGAATTTTATTACGTTCTGATTTGTTTCGTCAAAAATCCAAATATTCACCTGCATTTTGTGTCTCTTCAATAAAAATTTGAACAAAAATTGTACGTGTTCTTTTTACAGTTGTCCAATCTACCAAAACCCTACTAAAGTAAGTAGCTGCGAGAGACAAATTTGACGTTAATAGGTTTATGAAAATTCAGTATTTTGCAAGCAGAGGGTCTATGGCAAAAAAATTCCAGAAGTAGTCTACGGGGCAAAAAAGTTTGAGAAGCTCTAATCTAGGTTGTTGGTTTTTCTGAATTTATTAATAATGTTCTGTTCCATTACACTTTTAATAGCTTTTGCGGCACAAGTAGTTTCCTTTCGTTTTTATTCATAATTCTAAAAATCAATCTGTCACTAATCATTAAAGAATTGTCATGACAAATAATTTTATAAGTATATAAAATCTTTTAAAAAATGGACACAGAACCTCCTTCTGAAGGTAAATGCCGCGCGGTAACTGCGAACTTGAAGAAGAATTTTCCTTTTATCCTAAATACATAACCGATCAATAAAATTAGGATTAACTATCACTATTTCCAGGACCAGCTCCAGAAAACCCAACACCGCCGAAAACAGCTCAAGAACAGGAAACTGCGTCAACAGCAACTGATACGTCTAAAGGAAGAAGGCTTAGCGTGTCCGAGCCTAGAAAGCCTGGTGTTGGTGATGGTGCTACGCCGAAAACATCAGAACAACCACGAAAATCTGTCACTGGTGACTTGAAAGAAAAATCTAAAGGAGCATCTGATGAGAAAGGAACTGCTGAGCCTAGATTGGATACGAAATTCTCAAAAGATATGATATCAATACAGGAATCTAAAAAATCGATACTCAGCCTGGAGTAAGTTGGTTGGCTTGTTTACCGATATATAAATAGGTATTGATATAAGTTCTTGACCTTATACAGAAAACGTCATCGTATTTCATGTGGTGTCTTATTGTGAAACCTGATTGTTTTTAGAATCTGTGCAGAATGGAATTTCCAAAAACCGATTTCTACGTCTACATATATCCCCAAAGTACTTCCGCTTCCTCCTGTTTTAGTTATATTCTATTTTGTTACAAAAATGCGACCTACAATTTCGAAATTCACAGGCCTGTTTCTGCAAAATCATGGATTTGTCTGTGTTCAAGCTATCGATGTTCCTTTACTCTGCATTGCTTCTTGCTATTTGACCAATGTAGTTCGTCCCGCATTTGAGATCCAGTTCGTATACACCTTTCGTTTGCAGTTTCGAAAGTAGGTCCCTGTTTGGTCTATTCTTATCACTATATTATAGGTACGGTGATATTCTTCTTACCTTCTGCGAGGGATACCGGAATTTAATCCCACTAGTGAGTTTTCTATATATAAAGAGAAATTAGAACAATTTTTTATTGCAAATAATATTCAAGACGAAAAGAGGGTTGCAGTGCTTATTACTACGCTTGAGACAACAGTGTGTACATGCCGAATGAAGGCAACAAATGTACAAGGAGAATTTTATAACACTTTAATGCTTATAAAATTTACCAAAAAGAACATAACGAAAACATGACGGCTTGCCATGTACACGAAAAATGTGTTATATGCTTTTTCGTGGCCTTTTTTTGGAGCCAACTTAATAAACTTCTCGGGGTACCAACTTACTTTCTAAAAGCACACTAATGTGCATACATAACATCCCTCCTCGGGCAGGATTAGTTTCTAATACATAGGAAACTATAAATCTAATCTAACAGGTTTCTTAATTTTTCTTTGAGGCCTAGAACAACTAATATTCTTTGAATCCTCTACTTTTGGCGCAGTCGCAACATCGACAGGTGTTCCACTCTTAATTATTCCAGGTTCACAATTTTGATCAATATTCTCAACTAGCACTTAATCCTATCAAAATGAAGATTTTTTCTGACACCATTGATTTGAATACTTCACTACGTCGAACTGGGTAAACCTTTTAAGCTTACCATATCTGAAAGAAATATTCATCAAACAATACACTCGTTACCATGGCCATCGCTTTTGATTTCATTTATCAACATGTTTCTTTTATCAATACCTTCTCGCATAGCGTGACTGAGGATGTTTGATTTATATTACGATGTACTGTATTTTATGAAATTTTTTCAGCCGTCGCGTCAGCAAGGACATCTCCAAGGTAAGATATGTAGACACACAACTTTGTCTATTTATATTTATGTTTATACCGTACTTTTTAAGGCGCCGAGAATTTTTGTATTACTCAGTGATTATTAGTCTGGGCAAACAGCAGTAACAGTCAGTGTAGTAGATATGTGGTGCGAAGTCGGCGATTATTTATTTCACGCGTTCACAGCGTCAGTACTAAATCGATGCTCTATGCGAGTAGTTCTGTGTATATGTAGGCTATCGTAACTTATTTCTTAATTATACGCTTATGTTTGCTTTAAAAATGTCGCAGTTGGGTACGTCGCGAAAACGACCAATGGCAGACACAGTTAAAAACTTTATAGTGGACATGCCGGACATAATTTTTGATGGCGCTTAAATTCAATGTCTAGTTTGTAAAATTCTTTTAATGTGTTGATCCAGAAGTCATTGTCAACGTTACATCGAAAGCAAACAGCATTCTTCTGCAAAAAGTGGTATACGAGACCAAGAAAAATTTACATTTGATTTATGTGTTACTCTTATTTTATGTAATCTATCGTTTCGTTTACTAGACAAAGAAGCACTTGTCTCCTGGAATAAATATGCGGACTGTAAATTACCTAGTCGGACATCGATATGAAATGTAGTGCCATTTGCTCGTGAACATATAGAAAAAAGAATGAAAACGGAATTGAAAGATAAAAAACTGTGGTTGTGTGTGGACGAAATAACAGATCGTCAAAAACATTCTGTGGTTAATGTAATGGTACGTACAATGGAACCACATCGACCGTCATCCTCCTTCTTGCTTGCTTCCAAAAGTGTTATAAATTGTACTGCCGATGAGATTTTAAAGGTGGTGTTGAACTCATTGAACAAATTTGAAGTTTCAACTAAGCAACTTTTAATGCTTATGAGTGATGGTGCCGCAAACATGCGTTCTTTGGGCCGATCTCTTAAAGAAATCAGTGGTAACTTCTTACATCTAACGTGTAAAATCCATACTCTAAAACTTGCAGCACAAACGATTCTTACATGTTTTCCACTAGTAAATGCATTGATTGCTAGTACAAAGGCAGTGTTTCTAAACTCCCCGAAACGTACCCGACTATTTCACAAACTGTATCCTGATTTACCTGAACCATCACAGCCGATTGTTGCACGTTGGGGAACATGGTTGCCGGCTGCGTTTTACTACAACAAATATTTTGATCAAGTAAAGAAGGTAGTTTTAAAATTCAATCCGACAGAAGCTGTAGCAATCAAGAAAAGCCAGGAAATGTTTCAAGATAGTCAGGTTAAAAGAGATTTACAAACTATTCACAACAATTACTTCGGACTAGCGGAGGGAATAGAAAAACTACAAAATGTTTTGATGTCGCTAGTGAATTCTGTTCAAATTGTGAATGATGTTCACACACAGTTATGTGCTGTAGAAGGCGGAACAAATTGGTGTGTAATACGAACATTTGAAAGTGTTTTAGAGAAAGACTCCGATTTTCTTATATTAAGACAAATTTGTGAAAGTGCGTGTGAAGATGCATTAAGTTGCTTCAAAGATTATTTTAAATATGCAAATATAACATCGCTAGATGTCGAACGGTCGTTTTCGGCGTTAAAAAACATTTATTTCGCACGTCGCATTCACTTGACTGAAACAGCTGTGGAAACATATCTAATGATTCGAATATTTAACAGATGTTACCCAGTTTGTGATTCCAAGAAGACTTTTTATAATTTATTTCTTACCTTCTATTTTATGTGTAAACTTTTATGCGCTCGCCACGCCTCTGGCTGTCACCGTATATTTGCCCAGGTTACTGATTATATTAAAATTGATCATAAAATATCTTTCCAATTGTTTATATTCACATCTTGTAACATACACTTTAAGAATAAGAACTAGATTCTATTGCTATTAATTTTAGTATTCTATACAAGGTCATTCACGACGATGGCCTATTGAAAGTATCTCTAGAAATAATTAAAGCATCTTTTTGAAGTTTTGATGGGCAATATTATGGACAGTGATGTACTTCCTATAAATATTTTCAGCCATAAGGTTGATTAAACCGAAAACTTTCTTATTTCAAATACCTGTTTCTACAAAATTTAACAAACGCAGCGTTTAACTTAAACATCAATATCTTCTATTCGGTAATACCCATGTAAACCAGTTTTAAGATTTCATTGGCAACATAAGTTCCTCTTTATTTCTGTAAATACGCATCAAAAATGTTATACAGGCTGTTCGAGAAACCTAGTCTAAACTCCAATATATTCAACAATAAATTTTTTTTAAATGGTAACCCCTATCTTTGAGAATGCCTATGTATTCTACTGGAAGAAATGCGGATAAAACATAGTTTACTTCCTACAGTTAAATTTGCTCGTTTCCGAGTAATAAAAAAAAGAGTAAGAGTTCAATTGGTGCGTATGTGATTCAAGAATTCCAACGGTATGGTCCATCCGTTTAATTCCACTTATCTACTGTTAAATACAAGAGTTGTTCAAGGCTCACTGCTTGGCCCTATTATTTTTAGCCTTTATGTAAATGATATTGCCTCACTGCTTAACAATATCTACTGTTAAGTTCAATATTTACATCAGAAATCAGCTGTCAGTCTTAGACGGTTAGGGTATTCAGTAGTAGTAATAAATAGTAATGAATTTCCCTCTAGAGGAGAAAAAGCTAAGTTCTAAAGCCACAATTTTCCCCGCAGGCCGGCTGTCCTTGGGGGTGTGGACGTTAAGAAATTAAGTCCAGATAACGACAAACGTGGAGAAACGTTGAAGCTATTCCTCTATAGTTCATCTTCCTATTTTCCTAATTCTTTAAAATTAATGTAAAATTCTCCTAAAACAAACAGTAGGGTATATTCAAAGGTGTCTTCGTTTACGTCGGGAAGTTTTTGTATTTTTAGGTTTGTTATGAAGGTTTATCTATCACAGAGTCGTCTAATTAAGTCATCTAGTAGCGTTACCACATCCATTCTCTCGTGCTACATCTAAAAATAACATCATTCATCGAAATTCATCATAATACTACGTTTAGAAAGAAATCATCAAAATTAAATAAAGGAGAAGAGGGACGCCAGTAAATTAATCAATTCTGGTTAAGCTTTAGTCATTTTTCAATTTTAACATTCGTTAATTTCCATTTATTAATTTAAAAATTCATAATAATTGCCGAAGGAGTATCAAAGAATGCTCCAGAATCTCACAAATGAATTAAGAATTTCAATTAAATTGCAAAAATTCTGATATTTAACAATTTTCCCCGAGAAAAACATTTCACCACATTACTATGTATGCTGATGATATCTCAGTTCTCTCAGATGATACGAATCTTACAAGAAGTCACTTCTATACGACTGGTTTGTGTTAAACAAATTCATCGTAAGTGCAGAGAGAGCAACGTTTATGACCTTTTACACAAGACAGCGAAATGTTAACTCTGATCATCTGACAATGGGCGGAGAAATGATACAGCAACGAGACGTAGTGAAACTCTTAAGTGTAGGTCTTCAGTCCACCCTTGTATGAAAAAGACATTGCAGCGTCCTAGCCAATAAAATATTTAGCAATATCTACTTGTATTCTACGAGGGTTGTTTGACATTAATCTAGCCTAAGTAAGAAAACGCACGATTTTAGACTTAAAAAATTGAAAGCAATAGAATTAACGAATCCAATGTGACGTTAGTATCTTGTAGGTCCTTTTCTATTCTTAATTACCGTATTCATACGCCTTAGCATGCTAGCGATTAAATTTTCTATAGCACCCTGGGGAATATTCTCCCATTCTTCTGGGCTCACAAAGGAAGCAAATGGCGTTACGTGTTCAAGTACGATGTTTTCCAGGTAACAATCAGCATTCATAGACCTCTCACGAATAAGGGCCAAGTCTGTATAAACACCGAAGCAGGTGAAACAAAATATTGGCAGTTTATTGACTTAACCAATTCCGTAGCTTGAAAAATAACCATACTTTACATAAATAAAGCATAAGCTCACTAATATTTTAGGATGTATTGTAATGTAATACTGTTTCCATTTATACAGGAGATATTTACCAGAAAAAAATCGTCAAGATCCATCGGGAAGGCTGTAGGAAGCATCATCTCGTTTAGGAGAGGCAGCATAGCGGAGTATTTCGACCGGCAAAAGGTAATCGAAACCCTTCCTAATCTCGAATAATTTTCAATTTGCCTACGTTTCGATTCCGCGACCGCTAAATAAACAATCAAACAAGTTTTCCGAGTGGAAAGTGTTCCCCGACACCTGATATTAGCGTAAGCCACCCCCGAATCGCGCGTACCAGTCGGTGCCACTTTTCCCCCTCGGGACTTATCTAGGTCAATGTAAAACCTGCGACTAATTTATCGGTGACGGAGGCCGCATGAAGGCATTCATCATCTGACGTTTCGTGTAAATACTCCGCGTGTTCCTTTTTCTTCGTCCCAACAATCCCGAAGTTTACTGTTCCTGATTGTTTGGGTAGTATATTTACGATGTCTCACGAGGTATATATTTTTGCGAATAATCTAGCGTGAAGCATACCTATTCTAGGCATTCCACTGGTAGTTACACCGTCTGTAGTTAGCCGAGGTTCAGACTCATAGACTATTAAAAGACATCGGTAAATATCTATTACAAGGGCGTTTGATTTGTTTGTTCTAGACAGCGAAATTTATGAACACCTACAAGCTTGATTCCGATAAGCCTTTCAATGTGGATAAAGTGGAGAAGATATTGAGAGAGGTGTTGATTGAAGCGTTAGAAAATCTCACCTATGATACGGATAAAGTACCCAAGCAAGCTAAGTGGGCTTCCAGCATGATTAGGGCGAAGGTCAAAGAACAGGAATTCGACAGGTAGGTTTTGTAATAAAGGAGTATGAATCACGAAGCAATAGCATAGGTTAATTAGTAAAGCTTCTAGCAACTATAGAAAAAGGGGAGAGTAACTGACAGTGACACTTTTAAGAAGCTATAACCTTTGTGTAAATATTTATGTCTTTATTTTCGAACTTTTTAAAAACTGTAGTTTGTAATTCTCAGAATTATTTACGGTTGCATTTGTCTCGGTGTTGGTCTGAAGTGTCCAACAGTAAGATACTCTTCATTCAACAGTGAGGCAGGAGATATCTTTAAAACTATGTATTTTTTAATGGTGTTACGAGAAAAATATTAAAAAAAAAGGCAACACCAAACTTACATAATATAGATAAAGCTAGATATGTATCGAATATTTAATAAACTGGAATCTATTTCGAAAGTAAAAGAAATCTTTTAACGGCTTGTTTGTCTGTGTCCATATAAAATTGGGGATATAATAATAAGTTTAATTTCGGTTATAGAAACTATAGATTCATCAGAAACTTCAGGGAATACAAATTTATTCGTCCACTTCTGGTTTCCTGTTTCTTATTTCATACTCTTGACTTGACTCAATTATTTTTAGAACTTTTCCAATGAAATAAATCTTATTCTTTTCTGTTTTGTTGGCAAATTCTACGAGTACGAAATCATTCTCTATCGGACATCTATGTAGGTCCTGAAATCCATCTGGGTCAACTCTAACAATACACTCATTTTCTGATGATAAGTCTACTTAGTCGGTCACTACGTTTTGTCATAACTTTTATCATTATATTAAATAAAACGGAAAAGAAAATAAGAACCTTTTATTGATAAAATAGACCAATATAGTGTTCTCAATTACATATTATTATTCAAAATGATCCTGTCGTTTCGTAATACATGCGTTTAATCTGTGAGGCCAGTCATCAATCGCACCATTTCCATGTCTATCTCCGCCACTGCCTTCTTAACAGATGCTTTGAGCGAGTCCAAATTTCTATGGCGTTTAGCGCAGGCTCTCTCCTCCAAAGCTTGCCAGATTTTATAATCCAGAGGATTAAGATCGGGACTAGAAGATGGCCAATCTTCATGCTTGATAAAGTCGATGTTATCCGCCTGAAACCAACACTGAGTACTTTTGGCCTGCTGGAAGACCCAATCCTGGTTTTTGAATAAGCTTTGGCTTAGAAGTTTTACTATCTTTTCCACGACCGTCTCTTGATAGACTTGGGTACTGGTCTTCACTCCTTTCTCACAGAAATGAACTTCAGTTGGTCCGAAATAATTACTGAGGATGGATGATGACTAGAGCGGGTCAAATTGCGCCATCCAACAGAATCGGAATCAGGCGCAACGGCCGCTTATTGTAAATAGCGTATATGTGAGTCACAGCAGATATGTGATATTTCGAAATTAATACACAAGAGTAAAAAAATAAAAGCTGACGCAATAATAATGTTTAGTAATTAGAGCGGATATATATATATATATGTACACGCTGAGGTGTTTTTATTTTCATTATGATTTTTTATTTGATTGAAAACGGTATGCGTTGTAAATGGGATGTAATAAGGAAATAACTGAGAAACTGAACGCTTTTTTTATTCTGTTGTACTTAATAATGTAACTGTAAATAAAGATATAATAAATAAATTCTATCCTTCTTAATAATGCGGATAGGCTTGTTTAAAAAGTTGCACCATCAGATAAGTTTCCACATTTGCCTCGGTGAAGGATGTTCGCCGAGACGAAAAAATGTTCTTATATTTCGAAAACGACCATTCCACGTCTACCGAAGTAAGACAGGCGTAATTAAAATAATCTTTAGACTTAGTCAAGGAATCTGCAGATGCCCCATCGCACATTTGTCTTAATCTCGTGTAGTCCGGATTCTTTTTTAAAACACTATCGAACTTAGCTAAAACTCGTCCACTTGTTGCATCGTTTATACTGTGTAACAATGTACTAACTTCGTCCACGACTTGCACTGATTCTACCAACGACAATCCAGAATTTTGCAAATTTTCTATCGCGTCTACTAACCCTTTGTAATTGTTGCTAATATTCTTTAGATGTGTTTCAACAGAAATATCGAGAAATCCCTTCTGGCTCATCCTAATAGCTCTAGCTTCGGCAGGGACGAATTGCAAAATAACGGATTTGACTTCTTGAAAATGTTCATTATAATAAAAAGCGGCTTTTAACCACGTTCCCCAACGCGTAAGAATGGGCTGTGGTGGTTCTCGAATACCAGGGCATAACCTGTGGAATGCCCTAGTCCTCTTAGGACTTTTGAGAAACACTTTTTTTGTGTTTGCTATTAATGCATCCACCTCCGGGTAACACTCTCGAATAGTTTGTGCCACAAGATGTAAAGCATGGACTTTACACGTAACATGTAAAAGTCCTTCACACTTTTCTTTAAGGGAACGGCCTACACTACACATTGTTGCTGCACCATCGCTCATGAACAACAACAGTTGACTGGTTGACACTTGAAATTTTTGTAACGTTTCGAGAACTACGGCCGTAATTGCTTTACTAGTACACTGTTTTAATCTTCTGCTGGCTAATAGAATTGCAAAATTTGGTTTAATAGGATCTAATACGCGCACTATTATATTCAAAATAGATTTTTTTTTGCAATCTGTCGTCTCATCAAAACATAGCCACAGCTGTTTATCTTTTAATTCGGCTTTAATTCGATTTTCAATGTCCTCACGTATTCGTGGAATATCTCTCCGTAACGCTGTCCGAGATGGTAGTATCCACTCGGTATTGTATGTACCCCAGAATTTTCGAAATGCTTTTTTATCAAGTATACGAAGTGGTAGACCACATACCATAAACGTTAAAAGCAATTCTAATTGAAATTGACGTTGTTGTGACACACCATTTCTTTTATTTCTGTGGTGTGCGCTATTTATATGTCTTTCACAATCACGTTTGCTCCAGCACAGTAGTTTCTTTTTACAAACTTTACAGAAAATTGTACTCCCATTGTAGTGTAAATCCACAAATTCACTAAGAAATTTATTAACTTTCGTAGGTAATGGCCGTTTATTTTTAATAGTTACGTTAGACATAATCACTAAAGCGAGCACACCGACGCTTGTTTCTAGTATGCCACGAAGTGGTGCAAACGTAACATCTGCAGACTCGTCATTTGTTGATGAATAGAGCGCGTCATCCGTAAATGAATAAGCGCGCTGTTAGTTCGTAGCCGTCGATGAATGAACTTTTTTTTTTGTAGTGGCCCACTGTGAACAACGCCCTATTTATCAACGAACACCCAAACTGCAGGTGTATATTTGCGCGTCTTCACGACGTAATAGACGGTGGTTTTGGTCCTCGTCCTAATAATTACATATTTAAATTACCTATGTTTACATACATATATGCGCCCGGCAGCCTGATTGCGAACCTGGCGCGTGGCGCTCTTGGCCCGCTCTAATGATGACCCCTTTGAACACGGGGAGCGACCGCACCTGCTTCTTCACTATTGGAGGCATACACTCGATCATTTTGCCGATTAAATTATTCTTCAACAGTGAAGATTTTCTCGTCGGAAAATAGGATACGGCGGTGGTCGTTGTTAGCGTACCGCCTTAATAAGACTCGGCATCTTCGAAGCCTTAAATCTTCCAGACATGCGTTGAGCAAATGACCGCTTTTTTTTTCTGAAAGCGCGAAGCTTAAGGTCTAAGATTCAGGATATTTTTGTGCTTTTAGTCACACCCATTTGCAACGATAATAGTTTCTGCTTTCGGAGAGGATTTCGTCTGATGCGTGCCTTGACAGCTTTAGTGACAGCCGGAGTGCGAACTGATCGAGGACAGCCAGATCTTTCCTTGTCATCGACACTGCCAGTTTCACTGTATCTTTCAATGGTACGATAAACAAACCTTTTCGTAAATTTAAATTTTTTTAGCAGATTGAAAATTGTACTTGGCGAATGTCTGCAACGATGTAATGCAATTTCAGCAACTCGATCTTCTCTTTGGCTCCATTCCATGTTCATTTATTACTTGTTCGCAACACCTTTAACGTCAAACGACTCAGAATAAATGACACAATCTCAATTAGTCGTTTGTTTTTATCAGTCGCATGCGCTTGAATTTTTAGAAAAACTTTTGTGACAGAACTTGGCGACCGACTAAGTAGTATGGGTTCTTCTTCTGAGCTTTCCGAATCTTGTTCAAACACTTGTTTCTTAATTTTTTGAATTTTTGATTCATACTGATTTTCAATAATGATAAAGCAGACAAAGGGAATAGAATAGTCATTTTGGACAAGCCCGATTATTTCAATCGCGTCAATCATTTGTTGTCATCGGGACCTTACAAAGGTTTAAAGTCCGTTACCATCCATAATCAGAGAAACAAAGGAGGTTATAAAAAATTGTCCTAAACTCATTAACGCGAACCTTAAGTTTAAATTGTCAGTCCCAAACCCGACAGTTCCAAAAATGTATTGCCTACCAAAAATCCATAAACCAGGAAAGTCCATGAGACCAATAGTTTCAGGTATAGACTCACCTACGTACAAACTGTCCAAATGGCTAGTAAACGAATACAAAAATTTACCCATCAAAGTAGACAGCCTAGAAGTAGAAAATTCACTAGATTTTGTAAATAAGGTCAATAATATTGAATTAGAAGAAGGGGAAATTTTAGTATCGTTTGATGTTTGTTCACTCTTCCCCAACGTACCAATCCCAGAAACCATAGAATATTTAGTTGAACTCTTAAAACTTAACGACATTGACGACGTCAAAATCGCGGAATACAAAAGACTAACTTCTCTGTGCATGAACCAAAACCGTTTTCAAATAGGGAGCAAATATTATGAACAATTGGAGGGTACGGCGATGGGTAATCCACTGTCCCCGTTCATAGCCAACTTGTTTATGAGTAAATTTGAAACGTGTTTGAAAAAGCACACCGTGTATTTCTCTAGAATTTGGCTTAGATGTGTAGATGATATTTTCGCGGTTTTTGACACGGTTTTTGAAGAAAAGTAACATCCCGGATTTCCTCGCGACACTCAACTCAAAATTCGGATCCATTAAATTTACAGTAGAAGAAGAAGTGAACAATCAACTCCCATTTCTAGATAGCCTAGTAATTAGAAACAATAATAAACTAGAAATAGACATCTATGTAAAAGAAACAAGCACTAATAGATTCATTATGACCGATTCGAACCACTGCGAACAACATAAAATGGCCGCGATTAGTTTCTTAATTAATAGACTAGTGAAATTTCCCTTAAACCAAAATAGATACAAGGAAGAGCTTAAATTCATAAAAAATGTGGCTATTTATAATGGTTACTCGTCTATAGATGTCGACCGCATCCTTAAGAAAGTCCAACATAGGCATTATGTAAGAAATTCTACGACCTTGATACCGGTAGAAACCCGCGATAAGAAATTTGTGAAACTTCCCTTCCATAGAATATCGAAAGGAGTCAGTAAAGTTTTTAGGGGACAAGACATGAACGTATGTTTTAGTTCACGAAATACACTTAAGAACCTTCTTGGTAATCCAAAAGACAAACCGGACATGAAAGAAAGGTCGGGAATTTATAAAATTGCATGCAACGACTGTGATAAAGCCTATATTGGACAAACGAAACGAGCGATAGGTATTAGATTTAATGAACACATGAGATGCTATAGATTCGGTCGAACAGGAGCGTCAAGTGTAGCTGACCATATGAATAACACAGGACATGTAATCAAATTGGAAAATCTCAAATTAATTAAAAACGTAACTTCACCTCGGGAATTGGACGCATTTGAGACAATGTACCTTAAGAAAGAGATGGAACATTCGCAGGTCATGAACAAGGAGAATGCTCCACTTCATTTCTCTTGCTTGTTTGATTTATTAGGGTAAAAGAACTTTTCAGTTTACACTTGACGAAGACCGAGTCTCGGTGTTCTGCAATTTATGTTTGATTTGTTTAGTATCCTTAGAGTGCGTAGATAGAGAATTAGCGGGAAGTAACCTTCCTTTCGTCTCGCTCTTTTCTACGAGGGCGGGATAAAACCCTTGGCCGTTTCACATATACCCAGCATGTTAGAGTTAAGCGATAGAAAAGTAGGTATTTGGAAATAGACATACACAGTTACATGTTTAGATACATTTGTACATATATACCCTTCTTTTTCCTCGAGAGGAGGGATAGACATGCATGGTAGAATTCAAGTAAAAGTTTTTAGTTTTGTCGTTCAGATTTATTCGGTAACCCGGTTGAAAATGGGGGCCCAGTGAGCCTTTGAAACAGCTGTTCCGAATTAATTAATAACATTTTGTGTGGTGAGGAGTGTGCCGATACTCTCTGTTGTTTGTCATACTGATTTTATTTGTTCTTGCCATATTTCTTTTTTCAATTGCATCCTTTTCCGGAGTATCTGTGGCTATCATACTTTTCCCTTTTCTTCGGGTATTTTTGAACGAACGAGCTTCTACTTTCGGAAAACCCCTAAATTCTTTAGAACTTTTAAAGATATTTGAATTATGCTTATCTTCTATATTTCCTATAAGGTCTTTATCTTTATGGGAAATTGCATATGCTAATGATGGAGTGCTGGAAGGATGGATCTCGTTTCCATTATATTCATTTTCTTTTAGAAGTACACGGTCGGTAACAGCACTTGGTAGAAAGTATACATCTGTAAACACATTTACATCAAATGGGTATATTCCACACTTCTTAAATGAGTTTGTAATGTTAGTTGGGGTTAACGCCTTTTCATGAGGAGCACCAATACATTCAGCTACTTCATATATAGATAGTGGCTTATCTGGATGTTGTATCATCCAACTATCGACGAATGCACTATATACTGTTGAAAACAGTTTATAAACACCCACATTTAATGGTTGTATTTTATGTGTGGAGTGCGGTGGAATGGTCAAAATTGTTACCCCATTAACCTTGGCCAAATTAAGAACGGCAATGCTAAGGTAACTCTCGTAGTTGTAATAGATCAGAAGTGATGGATTTTCTTCGGAACTGTTGGAATATTTTGTAAAATGCTTGAGTACTTCTAGAAATAACTTTGTATTCACCCATCCACTAGGAGTAGCAAGCCCCAATGTACCAGATGGAGCCCCACGAATCATGTGTTCTTTAAAGTGAGTCGGAAATACCATTGCCGGAGGTCACAAGTTGTAACAAAGATACCCTTTCTCCACTTGGAACCTTGTTCACCTGCTTAACGCCCTTCACTGCTACTACTTTTTGGGGCTTTTGAACTGTCACAGTTCTCGTCTCGTCTAGATTGAAAATTCTTCTTCCATCAGCGAAATTGGAACTCCTTGCGTAAATAGTTTTTCAATTTTGAAAAAATACCGATACATTGTGTCGATTAAAAGACGTTGCACGGGACAAAATACATCCTTCTGGTGTTCTTAGTGACAGTCGATCATGTCGTTCGCGAAAGCCTCGAAACGATTTTAGCTCCGCCATTTTATCGCCATGCCATTTGCCAGGAATTTTCTTTTTGTTTTCAACAGCTATTTCGTAGGCAAGTTTTCTACAATCGATAACCGACAGCCCATAAAACATTTGTGAGCAATCTATTATGTAGTTCTTAAGGGAAGCTTCTTTTGCGCCACTGAATATTGTAGTAACACCATAATTGGGAGACATTCGGATGTCGTCGATAAATTCAACCTGTCTGAAACGAGATACCTTTTGAAACAGGTACTTTTCTTAGACTTCTGCCTTCCATAATAAGATTTACTGATTCTCTCATAGTTTCTTTCAAACAATTACCAATCATCCTTTTCTTTGCTTCCATATTTGATCTGAAGAAGCAGTAGTTCACTTTCAACACTGAGACACTGTCTCACTGTAGGGTTGTCTCACTATTGGACAAACATGGTAGATCACCATTTTATGTCACAGCTCGTGCAAAAAATACAAAGCCACACAAATAAGATTTAAAAACTAATTAGTTAAAACATACCTTTGTGTTGATCAGTTCACAAAAACACCTTTCTATTTGCTGTATAATCAGAAAATAAGATAGCTGCTTTGTATAAACTGCTATTTTGAATTTACATCCAGTTGATAATTTATATTCTTATTAACTTACAGATACAAATTGATTTGCGTTGTGACGATTGGAGAAAAACGTTCGCAGGACATGTTCTCTACCTACAGGTTCCTGTGGGATGCCGAAAGAGATAAGCATGCCTCTTACGTCCACGAAAATATGTATCTCTTCGCGATCGCTGTTTGTTTCGGAATTTACTATGAATGATTCTACCATCTTTTACAGTAATATTTTTAACTGCAAATATACGATGTTTTAAAATATTTTTAACGATGTTATTCTTCAAAAAATTTTATTTTTATGAATAAAATGATTTCAATAGTATACATATGTTCTCTTCTATACAACCTTCTTGCAAGCTTACAATCAATTATTTAAAAGGTTTGCTGTATTCGAAAGCTTAACATTTCCATCCGCAGTGTACGCGTGCTGAAGGGGGCATATAGGAAAATATCCCAAGTTAGTAACTTATTTGAAAAATAAATGTGTAGGATGTCGCCCAAAAAAGTCAAATGTTCTAAGAGAAGCGGAAATTAAGAAATTCTTACAAGAAACACCAGATGAAGTCTTCTTAATAATGAAGGTGAGTTATTGTAATTTACTAATATTTGTATATGGTTTCTCTGATAAATAGAGCCTGGTAACTGGAGAGCAATCGCAGCGGCGGTGTGACTGTGTTTAGGTGGGCGGGGAGGGCTGGTCGATTATGATACGACACGACAAATTATTATCACTCAGTTCGGTTTAGCATTGGATGGCGGATAGGGCGTGTTGATTTTATTGATACAGACGTAGTTATTTATTGTAGTTTTTAGTGAACATGTCGAAGACTAAAAAAACGACCCTTTCAAGACATAGTAAATAAGCTTATTTCTGACTTTTCCGTCGAACTAGTGGGACCATTCCAAGAAACTACGCAAACAAATAACTGGATTTCGATTGTAAAGGTTACTGCATCCGAATGGATAGAATTATTTGCACTACAAGCAGCTATAGCGGGAAGCATGTTTCAGGACACTGATCGAAAGACACAATTTATTAGCCATACAATACAGAAAGTGGTTTACTGCTTTGATATTACATTCGTTCTTTATCTCAAAAGTTATCCTGCAGAACGTTAAAATAGGGAATTAAATTAATTGATCATCCTGCGTCAAAACCATTATAAAGATGTATATCATATTCTCAACGCACTAAGCATTCGGAAATATTCTTTAATAATTCTTCGTTTTATTATAGGTTTTAATAATTAAATCTAATCTAGTTAATATTTTTATTACCTTTCGTTGTTTTCCATGAACCTATCCCTGATTAACCTTTTACGTCAACAGTCTGAATACCATTGCTTTTCCCATATTATTAAATTATGAGTATACCCACACCTTCACAACGTTCTGTATTGATTCAACCTACAGCGGACAAATAACAGATGGCATTTTCGCACAGCCGTTGGAAATTAATGGAATCTATACTATGAAACTGTGCGCAAGTAATTAGCACCTAGTTTAATTAATCCGATTGTATTAGGTGGGTATCCCTTAATAAGCTTGGCCATTTCGAAGAACATTTCAGTTTCACCATTAATATTTTATTAAACACATTTACAGTTGTATTCGAAAATTATTCACTACTCTTTTTCCGCAAGCATGATTTGGTGTTTGGAAGTTAGTTTTGTACAACTCTTACTGCAATTTATATTCAGTAAATTCCTTCCTGTTTTTTGCATTTTTACCAAAGAAAAACCACATCGTTAAAATCCGTCTCTCACGAGTAATAAAGATGGAATAGTAAATTAATGTTCCGCAATTACTGTTTTCTAATGCATGGCGTAGTTTCTAATCGTAAAATTTTATAGTTCACGACATCCTAACTCTCAAGAGTTACGAAAACGTGTCTCTAGCGCCTTACCGCAATATGTGTAACTATACAACTAAAATGAAACACATTCTGACTTTTCCGAGTGTTTACATGTTACGTGCAAAGTGCATGCTTTACATCTTGTGGCAGAAACCATTCGACAATGCTCTCCCGAGGTAGATGCATTAATAGCAAGCACAAAAAAAGTATTTTTGAAATCTCCTCTCCCTACGATCATTTCACACAGAGTGTCCTGGTATTCGTCAACCACCGGAGTCAATTCTTACACGTTGGGGAACATGGTTGCAGGCAGCTTTTTACTATGCTGTACATTTCAAAATAGTAAAAGCGGTTGTTGCACAATTCAATCCTGCCGAAGCTGCAGCTATTAAGGAGAGCCAGTCGAAATTTCAAGATATTTCCGTTGAAACAGATTTAAGAAATATTCGTAGCTACTATAAAAGATTAGCTGACGCAATAGAACAATTACAAAGTAGATCGTTATCATTACTGGAGTCTCTGCAAATTATGGACGGAGTGCATACACAGCTACTGACTATACATGACGCAAAATATAATCGCGTTTTAGAAAAGTTCGAGAGTGTGCTATAGAAAGATCTCGATTTTAGCACACTAAAACAAATTTGTGATGGTGTATCGAATAATCCATTGACTAAGTACAAAGAGTATTTTAATCATGCATGTATAACATCGGTAGATGTTGAACGCTCTTTTTCAAAATATAAACTCATTTTCTCACCACGGCGAACATCGTTCACCGAGATAACTGTGGAAACACATCTAATGGTGTCAACTTTTTGCCACTTTTATCCATATGATGTTAATACTGATAATGGTGCTTCTAGTTTTACTGTTCCGTAGCCAAGGCTGCTTAAAAGGGTGAGTGTTTCACTACTTTTCACATATTATGATTATGTATTAGTTCTGTTATTTTTTTTTCTATTTTCTTACTATTGTTTTTGTATACTAGGCAGGTATGGCTATGGCACGGCTCCCTGTTACTGGGCTCTACTCATTTCCATCATTACTGTCTAATATGTCAGACATAATTTGATGTTTCAATCTTGACTTTAAGCAAGATTTAACTGTCAGATTTAGTTGTAACCAACATGAAAAATAACTCAAAAAGAAACATGGTTCCCACGATTACGCGTTTTTTTATGATTGTATTGTACACCAATCACATCTGTCACATATAATTCAAATTATAATGTCGCTTTAAATTATACAAACTGTGAACAAGTGAAATGTATAAAATGGATTTCGATTCTGAGGAATTTAGTTATTTTTCACAAGATCTGGAATGGAGGTCTTCGACGAAAACTAAAATCAAACGTGCTACTTTCGGTAATGACACAATATTACGAAGTTAATTTTCTCTGGCACAGGAAAAAATACCAAATTCTAATAGATATCCTTATGCATAATCCAAGTACGCCATTTATTCTCTATCATAAGTGGATTTCGTGCAGGATTCAAGTGCAGCAGGTGGTATTGGTGCTCTCTTATAGTGTGCATCAATATGTATATGGCAGGGATCTTAGACACTGAAGATATCTAGCAATATCTATAAGTATAGCTTGTACTTCATTTTCTTTTTGGTACGTATGTTTTTCATATTCATCTCTAATTCTACTAAGATCTTCAAAAAAGGAATCCATGTGAAGGATTCGAATGATGGTTTTTGAGAAAAAATACTTAATTCAAGAGTGGAACCATTTGGTTGTTCAATTTGATCTTTGGCAATTTGCTTTTTTAAAAAGAAGTCAGAATCACTATTTACAATCACGTACCGTGTGGAGCAATAAGTTGGGCCAAATCCAAACCTTTTTGTTATTCATACTTCAAAAAATTGTTACTAAGGTAAGAGTTCGTGTATTCTTTGAGACTAAATACAGTAATGGGCAAAAGTCTAGAAACATTTAACTATCCTTGGAGCGAGGACTACTTGTCCACAAAGTTTCAATTTTTTTTGGAATTTACGGGTTCGGGATGTTCCCTTGTAAGATTCGTCAAAAACCATCACCGTCCATAATAATTGATAAATAACACTAGCCTGCATGATATCCACTTTCTATGCTGATTTCAAAACTGTTCTCAGTTTTGATCTATAACGTATAATTTTTCACAATGTGGCCAAAGTTGATTTCAAGTGCGTATTGTATGTTTGATTGTTGTGAGAAGTTTTTATATTGGCACAATTGCTACTATTAGTTGACATTTGTCTGATGTTGATGTTGTCTAAAAGTTGTTTTCAGTTTATCTATTTATCGCGAGTATACCTATTAAGCTTCTCTGAATTAATTTTCTTAAAATGCGCAAATGCAAGAACAATCCTAATGTATTTTGTTACATCTGTGGAAATTATGTGGTGCTCAAGCAAAGAACAGACATAACAAACTTTATCAAAAAAGCTTATTATGCTTATTTTAAAGTGAACTTTAGAGACCAGGACAAGCCATGTGTTAGTATTGTGTTTAGAGGTTAATTCCTATAGTGCAGAGAGAACCTAAAGACCACCTGCATGACTGTTGCTTTTGTTTAGCTGACGTTATGGGATGCAACTCAAAAAATAAGAAACAAATTGTGTATCCAAATATTCCTTGAACCAATCTAGTTCCGCATGGAGACGACCTGCCTCACCCTCGTCGTCTTGCTGATTTAGAGAACAAAGCAGAAGGTTGTGTGGAAAGTGATGAACCAGAAGCCGAATGTGATGACTTCACTCCACAGCTCTTCTTGTACAGGGTGGGGCAGGGAAGTATCCCTACCTTCGAGATGGCGTTGTGATTGGAGGGGACATGTTGGAAGGGTGAGAGTAGGCTCTAATGACGCTGCAGTCTTGGAAGTTTCCCTTAGTGCTGCCATTAGTTGTAGACATGGGTTGGTCGAAAGAGCAACGCGCGTTTGCCGTCGAGACGTATTTTTCCCAAAACAAGTCTATCGTTGCAGTGCAGCGTGCACTGCGTACTCGTTATCGAATTCCTAATTCCTGTTATGGGTGGAGAACTTCCGTACATGTGGTAGCGTTTTGCAAAGCAGAGTTGGGGCTCAGAGGACCATCCGAACTCCAGAATACATTGACCGTGTAAGAAGATCGATTTTGCAGTCCCCTAAGCGTTCTGCTCGCAAGCATGCATCCGCCCTGGAACTTTCTAACCGTACTGTGCGTCGAATTCTCCACCAAGACCTTCACTTCCGTCCATACAAGATGGTCATTGCGCAACAACTGTCACAGCCGGACTGGCAAAATCGAGTACAGGCATGTGAAACTTTGATTCAAAACTTGCCTCAGGATGCACGTGTTTTGTTTAGTGACGAGGCGCACTTCTACATTTCTGGAATAGTTAACAAGCAGAATATGCGTTATTGGAATGGTAAAAACCCTAGGTTAATTCATGAGAGACCTCTACACAGTGACAAAGTGATAGTTTGGTGTGCAATCAGCAGCGAAGGCATCATTGGGCCCCATTTCTTCGAGGAGAACAATTCTGCTGTTACCGTCAATTCTGCGCGGTATGTTAACATGATCCAACAATTTCTTGAACCATAACTTCAACAGGTAAACTGGGGACTAGTGTGGTTTCAGCAAGATGGTGCCACGGCCCATACTGCTAGAAATTCCATGGCTGTTTTGAGGGAAATGTTCCCCGAGCGCTTGATCTTCCAGTACGGTGACATGCCATGACCCGTGCGCTCGCCGGATTTAACTCCGTGCGACTACTTTTTATGGGACTACCTCAAGAGTGAAGTGTTTAAACATCGACCCAGGACCCTCAAAGCCTTGAGGAATGCAATACGCCTTGAAGTTGGCCGCATTCCGTAACAGATGCTTCGCAGAGTGCATTGATAGTGAGGGACATCACTTGAATGATATGTTGTTTAAAACTAAGTAAAATTAACTTCCAGTTGTACCCTTCTGATGCCACAATAGAGTTTTGTTCTAACATTTTTTTTATTTTTATTTACCTTCAAAGTTAGGAATACTTCCCTGCCCCACCCTGTATATTGTCGTGTGTTCTGAAATCCTCAACTATTTTTCTCCATATCTTCCAGTTTTACTCGGGGGCTATTGTTGTTAGATTCCTGATGACATAGTCCTCCCATTTTATCGTTGGTTTACCTCTTGGAATATTCATCACTGGCCTCCATTCTATTATCTTTCGCAGTCCTTTTGTTTTCTGTATAAACAAGGTCACGCCATCATAAGTTATTACAAATGATAAATTTTTAAAATGAAATTGCTCGAACACACGAGCTAACTTTCAAAAACGGTTAGCACCATTGGATTCAGCATACTCGAATTAATTAATTCATTCCCCGAGTGCCCAGCTTGTTGCAAAAGAAAGTCTCCAATTCGAGCACAATGTATTTAGAGGTCAATATCGCGCTCGTTGCGTTTTCCGATTATCTTCCATTAGAACCGGATATTTTTTTCTATGTGCCAAAAATTGCATTGACCAACACTGTTTTCGTTTCAAAGATGCACGACAGTCAGAAGGATATTCCGAGGAAGGTTCAGATGTCAGGGAAACGCACAAGTTACCGTGCACGGAATTCAGCGGTTATGAGGTGATCGCCAAATCGTTCGTCGATGACATATTGGAGAAGTCGGCGTTGGAGGCCGAAGCTAAAAGGACATCCTTCGTGCTGGACGAAGAGGAAATTAGCCCGTCAGCTAGCGCTATTACTTTCGTCGAAGTTTTCGGTAGCTTTACCTCCTGGCCGACTATCGAAGAATTCACCGTTGAATTGGGCGAAGATAGGATAGGCGAATATATATCCACGTGGTATTACGAAGAGAATTGGTTGTATTGCGTCGAGCTTAGATTAGGGCAAAGCGACGGATGTAGCGATCATTACATTTATGAGGTAATCCTTACGATTTTATTTTAGCCCCATTATTTGTAATTTGAAAAAAATTGCGCGAGGTATTATCACTCCGCTCTGTTTTGTGGCGTATGTACCTTTGTGTCTTGTCACTTATCTCAGGCTGTAATTTAATTTATAAATGTGTGAGAGGTAATTGGCTTAATCAAGGACAGACATGGATACAGGAATACATTCACACTAATTTATTTAGCTTACAACCACTGTTACAATTAGAGTCAACAGAGGCTGTCCCAAGGTGTCTTTCCAAGTAATCAACATTCGTCCATTGGACGTCCAGTGGATGTAAAACCTAGACGTAAAATTTGTCCAATGGACGTATATCGTTCAATCGACCCGACCTCCGGTGAAGATACGGATCATTAAATGGTATTTTGCCGGAAATTCCTACCAAAGCACGGCCGATCTATTTGCCGTAGAGTACGTGGATCGTCCTATTCCTTCGCATTCGACGATTGAAAGGATCGTCAAAGTGTTTGGGAAACTTGGTTGCGTGGCCGGGAATTGCCGTAAATGCCAACAAATATACCTCAAAGCCTCAAATCCCTCTAATGCATTCCGAGCGGGAGGAGAGGGAAGTGAAGGTTTGTTCGTTAATTGAAATGGACGAACCTTGCTCAAGCCGGCAAATTGCACACGAAATCGGTGTTAGTAGAAGTACTGTGAAACGTATTTTGAAACGCAACAAATACAAAGGTTACAAAGTTCAAAATTGCTAGGAGAGTTTTCCCCTTAATAAATTAGAATTTCAATTTATTTTGTACAATTAACGAATTTATTTTTCTTTAGTTTAGTTTTATAAGCATCGTTGTTTACATCGCATAGCAGCAACAAAATGAATATATGAAACTGTACTTGCTAACATAGTCTGAGAATACAGAAAAATTACGCAGTAATTCTGTATTAACACATTTTGTCAGAGGACGTTGAATTATAATATTATGCGTGTTTATAATATGGGTGCGTACCGCTGCTCGCTTTACGATATACTGCTACTGGATGGGATCTCTCAGTGAGATTCGAAAGCGCTGTTGCTATTCACAAAAGCAATCCCCCGCAGCAACATTGATTGGCATGCTATAAGCGATGTATTCATCCCTGTAAGTAAACCATATAGTTGCATCAACATCTCATACATTGGTAGTGGTTATATAAAAAATGGTTTGAGTTATAATAATTAGAGCAACGCAATTGCGCTGAAAGCCAGTGACGGACGCATAAAAGTTTACACAAAATAAATTAAATGTGATACGTGCTCAAACACTTACCGTTTTAAGGGTCCTCCGTGAAATCACAAAGTGGATAATGTCTATTTAATATTTGTAGCATTAGATATGTTTCCAAAGTTGTTTCGGCAAAGTGAGTGCGGCGTGAAGAAAAAGTGTTTTTGTATGCCGAAAAGGAACGTTCTACATCTAGTGATATATTTGCGTAAGTAAAATAATCTTTCAAATAACTTAACGGTTCTGTTGACGCACCTTCACAAATTTGTCTTAATGTGCCAAAATCAGAGTCTTTATCTAAAACACTTTCAAACCTTTCTAAAACACAAACATTTCTTGCGTCTTCTATCGCGTATACCTGTGCGTGAACAAGTTGCACTATTTGCAAAGATTCCACTAACGACACCGAAGAATTTTGTAGTTTTTCTATCGCATCCGCTAGTCCCACGTAATTGTTCTGAATAATTTCCAAATCTGTTTTAATTTGACTATCCTGAAATTTCAAGCGGCTTACCTTGACAGCCGCAGCTTCCTTTGGGTCGAATTCTAAAATCACGTTCTTTATATTCTCAAAATATTTAAGATAATAAAAAGCAGCCTCTAACCATGTTCCCCAACGACTAAGAATAGGTTGTGGTGGTTCAGGAATACCGGGGCATAGTCTATGAAATTCCCGAATACGTTTTGGGGATTTTACAAACACAGCTTTTGTATGTGCTATTAGATCGTCTACCTCGGGATAATATTTTCTGATACTATCTGCTACGAGACTGAGAGTATGAATTTTACATGTAATATGCAACAAGTTAGCACAATATTTTTTAAGAGATCGACCTATAGCAAGCATGTTTGCGGCACCATCACTCATAAACAACAACAGTTGATTGGTTGAAAGTTCAAACTTTTCCAATGTATTTAACACCAACATTGAAATTACTTCGGCAGTGCATTGTTGTATTCGTCTGGAAGCTAGTAAAATTGAGGGTGACGGTCGATGTGGTTCCATTGTGCGTACCATTACATTAACCACAGAATGTTTTTTACGATCTGTTGTTTCGTCCACACGTAACCACAGTTTTTTATCTTGCAACTCCGATTTAATTCTTTTCTCGACATGCTCACGAATCGACGGCACAACTCTCTGTAATGTTCTCTCACTTGGTAACTTAAAATCCGAATATTCATTCCAAAACGAGACGTATGCTTTCTTCTTTAGTAAATGAAATGGTAAATTACATGCAATAAAGGTAACACATAAATTAAATTTAAATTTGTCATAATCTCGCGTGGAATTTTTTTTTTTTACATGCCCTGTACTATTTACGTGCCGTAGACAATCACTTTTCGACCAATACATTAAATCTATTTTACACACTACACAATTTTAGCGCCATCACACTTTAAATCAGGCATTTCTGCAATAAATTCTCTTATTGTGTCCAACTTTGGTTGTTTTCGCGACGTAGGAAACATTTTCAAAACAAACGTAGAACTACGATATAGTATACGACAGCGTAGATGCATACATAACAGATCGGCTTTCGAGTCGCAGTTATACTGACGCTTATGCCGAATTGTCCCGGCCATGTTTATTTTGTGTAAACTTTTATGCGTCCGCCACTGGCTTTCAGCGCAGTTTGCGTTGCTATAATAATAATACAATTTTCCTGCTTATCTTTAAATATATCTGGTAATACATTATGTTTCACTGTCGGCCATGCTAAAACTACATCAAACTTTATACTGGGTAGAACAGTGGCAAAATACTTATGCATAAATATTTAGTGATATTTGTACTTCAAGCGGATGTACAATATACATCTGCTCGTGAACGTACAACCGATATTCGCTCGTGGACGTCCATAAAACGATCGTTCAAGGTCCATGGACGTATGGATCTATTATGGACCAAAGATGGACGTCCATTGAACGTACTATGTTACTTGGGTGTTGTAAATGATCTCCTACAGAGCTTAACTACTAACGGATATGTAGTGCAAGGATACCTGGTAATCACGATCCCTGGAAAACATAAAAACATCATACCGTAACTTATGCAAAGAGCTTTTGACAATACGTATAAATGGTATCAAAATTGTCACTTTTATAAGTAGGAAAGACTATTAGTTTCACCGATAAACTAACATGGAATTTCCACGTCTCCAACTTACAGAGAAAAGACATTATGGCATTACTAGTTTGCAAAAGGCCTTCTGGTTAACCAGGTTTTTGTCCCAAGCTTAAAAATGCCTGTTTCCTATGTATTTTTGCACGCTGAATTCAAATTCACTTTCAAAATTACTGCATCACCCACAGTTTTTGAGTTCCAGTATATCCACGTAGCATAATACTGTGTGCTTTACAATAAAATGCCGATTAATATGCCGATGATATTTAGGCATTTGAAATAAAATGTTACACAATATTGCGTAATTCTAAGTAATCTTGTGTCATTCGGAACAGACAGAACAGATCTCGACAAGCTGGCCGGGAGCAATAAAAGATCTTTGGCCGGGAGCGTAGTTGCAGTAAATTGACCGGCTAGAGAACATTGCAGCTCCACATTTGCCTTATTCTAACCTTGGGAAAGTGTGCTGTTGTGTTTAAAGTGTTGTGTTAATACTCCAAGTGCCACTGAAATGCCGAGAAATTGTAAAAATAATTCAAATTCGTTCTGCGGCGAGTTGACTTTTAAAACCCAGAAACCTTCGTTTACACCGTTAGTTAGAACATGTTATGAACTTTATTTTGGTTGTAAAGTAGGCGACCAGGATAAAAGTTGGGCCCCCCCTATATTTGCTGTGCCACATGTGTTCGGCTTCTCACAACATGGGCAAAAGGTTCACGTCACACGTTTCGGGCTGCTACTTATGCCTGACAAATACGAGTGACACGCTATATATTTTGAGATATAAGAAAACTACAAGTCTTTAAAAATTATTATTCGCAATAACTTTTTTAATTATTATCAGTATTACTATTACAAGAGTTTGTTAAAAAGGTGGTACCGGCAGTGGCGCACCGCAAAAGGTAGGTACGTAATATACAATATTAGTGAAAAATAATATTGTTACCTTTTCCTGTCGTCTCGATGTCCATTGTGGCAATTGACAACCGCCCTGGTAAGCTGCGTAGAATTGCAACATCAGCAACGCTTCCACTGTCGATCCATTCAGTCGTCGACGGTGTTGTGGATACGTTGTCGTATACATCGAAAATGATCGTTCGACATCCAGTGAAGTAACATTTGCAAATGTCAGATATTCCTTTTCCTCATCTGGGCACTCTTGATTTTCAGTTATAGACCGAACCTTTTGTAAATCGGGATTTTTCGTTAAAATTGCACCAAATTTTTGAGCAACGTCGACTCCTATAGTGTTCGTCAAGTTTTCTAGAGCGGCTTGTAAATTGTTTATGCAATTTAATGCGCCTCGTGCAGATGAGTGACTGTTTTCTAATTGCTCAATAGTTTGTGCAACTTCAGAATAGTTCATGGAAATTTCATCTATTTGTTGAACGTCCGAATTGGAACAAAGTTGCTGACTATCTCGAACTGCTGCAGAATCATTTGAATCAAATTTCCAGATGACATTTTTCACTTGTGGAAAATATTTCTGATAGTAAGATACTGCCTGGAGCCATGTTCTCCATCGCATTATTGCAGGCTGAGGTGGTGGTGGTAATTTCGGACACAATTATTTGAATACACGGATGTGTTTGGGAGATTTGATGAACACTTTTTTGGTAGATGCTATTAACTTATCCACCATCGGATACTTCTTTCGAATGGTTTCTGTTACGAGGTGACATGTGTGTATGAGGCATGTTATGTGAAGGAGAGTCGGAAAGCATATTTTCAACATCTTACCAACTCTCTGCATTGGTGCGCATCAGTTGTTTCATCCACACAGGCAGATTTTCTTATTTCTCAACTCGTCTTTTATACATTCCTTTACTGTACCTTGCACAAGTGGCAAATTGTATCGTAATTGCATAGATGTTGGCAGCTTCCATGAGGGAACGTGGTTAGCCCAAAAAAGGCGAAAGTGTTCATTAGATACTAGATGTTGTGGGATATTGCACACACTTAACGTAAAAATAAAATCATATAAAAATTGCCAGTATGGAATACTGTTTCTTAAATTCAATATATGACGTTTACTTTTACAGTGTTTTCTACGTTCAAACCTATCGCGACTTAGCAATCCACCATTGCATATTGTGCAATAAATATGCGGACTTCTATATTCACATTCGAAGGGAACGTTACACCCTTTGGGCGTCCCATATCCGCGAACTTATTTGGCGGGCAGCGTGCAACGCATTGTCGCTTTGAACTCTCTCGGGATACTGTCGAGATCGACTACGAGTTGAAAATTACCCCTACCCATGCTGCTACCGTTACGCTACTGACATCCGGTACCACCTTTTTAACAAACTCTAATAATAAATTATTGCATTTTTAGACAAAATGGAGTTTACCCACCAAAGAATACCCAATAGCGCAAGCAACCGCTAGCATTTACTTTACCATTAGTGTATCGAGAGTAAAACCGCGGCACTGCTTAGTTGATGTAAGTCTCTAACCTATGTAGAATTTAGGACATCAAAAATGAAAAAAGCGATACATTGGTTTAAACCTGGTTAGTATTTTTTAAACCGTTACATTTTGGGGTTGCGATAGTGATGTCAAAATCGTAACGGTTTGAAACATATTCATATAAGATTCCAAACCAATCTACCGAGGACGTTTTTGATGTGATGTTATGTTAGACCCGCTGATAACTTACTTGAAAAGAGTTATTTTGTTGTCTCCATAAAACGGTGACGTTAGAATAAAACCTGGTTTGAAATGGTCTACAAATCTGTTTCATTGTAAAGGAAACGCCTCATGGACGATCTACCTGATAGGGTTTATAGTTAGTAAACCTAAAAGTATTTAATCTATTCCAGTAGTAACAATTAATCGTAAACAATTTCTTTTAGGTTTACTTCTATTAAGTAGTTAAAGAATTAAATGCGTTGACATATTGTAGTCAACTCTGCTAATCTTTCTCATCCCAATTTAGGTAACTTATAACTATGAAGGATGCCGATATGTTCATATTCCCTTTAAGCACACCTTCTCCGAGCAGTGGCTTTTCAACATAATCGAAGCTAAATTGAAATTCTTCAAGACACTGAGGTTCTAAAATAGAAAATGTAGAAAGATATAAAATCAATAAAGCTTGGATAATTTTAAAGCTAGTTTTTTTCTGATAAGATTCTGATGATTCATATTCGACACAAAAAAAATAGAACATCCAGCATAAGTAACTCAATTTTAGTAATTGCCACTGTATAAGTCTGTTATTGCGAGAATAAGAAGTGTTTACATTGTCTACACCAGTGTTAGTCAAAGTGTGCTCCGCGGAGCCCTGGTGTTCCGCAAGGCCTCTGCGAGGGCTCCACCAAAATAATATCAACCTAAGGAACAAAGCATATCAATTCTGACATTGAGGAAAAAAAATCTAGTAAATATCATATCAACTTTGGTTTTATAAAAGTTATTTTTCTCTCAGTGCATAATAGCCGAAAATGAGGCAACAAGCAGCATAATAAATCAACAATAATGGTACGATCTCGTTCTCGTCATTACACACCCACGCAGCGGCGTGCTGACGCATTCCCCCCTCTTTCTCGCTGCGCGCTGTCTCATCTACACACGTCGCGAACATTCCAATGCTCTTTTCATCTCTCTGTCATCCACAAAAACCTCGAACCGCCTCGGAGAGTCTCGTCGCTTCGCTATCTACGAGGGTAAGTCAAAAATTACTTACACTTTTAGTTCTATAACTGTATTAAACAAAGATAGGTGTACAACAGATACTTAAATTTTTGAAATCTCCAACCCTTTTGAATGCTTGGTCCCCGCGATCACAGCTTCCTAGCCTTCCTGGTAGAAGGTTTTTTGTTGGTCGTGAAGCCCTTTTGCATCGCATTCGAACGTCTCCAGCACTCCCAGTAGAACCCCAAACCCTCAGGGTTGGGGAAAATTCCGACTTTAATTTTTTGGCATTTAAAAATTTCATCACTTTGAGTAAAATTTTTTTCGGCTCCTTTGTATCTCGCATCCGAAAAGAGCTAAGAGTTTTTGGTTTGGGTCCGTTCGAAAGCTCTCGGCGGGAAACTTTAAAACTAAAAAAAGGTCAACCCTCTAGTTAACCGTTTTTGACGCTAAGCATCTCAATTCAAGAAAAGAAGATTCCTTTTTTTAATTTGAAGCGCTGTCCTGCCTAACCAAACAACTAGGAGGTTCGCTTGATCGCAATCGATCAGCGGGTTTAATTTTTTTTTCGAAACCCTCAACTTCGTCGACCAGAGATGCATACGTAAAGGGAAATGAGACGAAAACTAGAGCGATGTCGATTTAAAAATCGTTTGAGTCATTTTGGAATTTTAAAACTTCAAACGCCCATTCTCCAAAACGGTTAAGATAGCGGGGTGAAATTTTATTCCGCAAATGGCAACCATGGGCTCCAGTCGGTACCGTCAATTGAAATTTCCCAATTTTCATATTTTCACCATTCAAAAAAATTTTTCACTTTGGTTAAATTTTTACGGCTCTCTTGTATCTCGACTCCGAACAGCTAAGGGTTTGGTCTGGTCCTTTTTTTTGAAAGCCCGGGGAGAGCTTTAAAACTAAAAAGCTCAACCCCCTAGCTATAACCGTTCCGCCTAGAGCGTCTCAATTCAAGAAAAAAAGATTTTTTTTTTTAAGTTTGAAGCGCTGTAGCTGCCCCAACCAAACAAGCTAGAAGGTTCTGCTTGGTCGCAAGATTTAGCGGTTATTTTCTATCTGAAACCGTAACTTCGTCGCCGAGATACATCCCTAAAGAAAATGAACGAAAACTAGGCGTGTCGATTTAAAGCCTCGTTTTTACGTCATTTTTGGTTCCGAAAACTTTTAACGCCCATATTTCCCCAAAAGGTTGAGATAGCGGGCTGAAATTTTATTCCCCCAATGTCGACCATGGGCTCAAACGGTCCGTCAGATGAATTCCAATTTTCATATTTTCGCCTTCAAAAATTTATCATTTGGTTAGAAATTTTTACGGTTTCTTTTATCTCGACATCGAACGAGCTAGGAGGTTAGGGTTTTGGGGCCGTCGAAAGCCCCGGCGAGAGCTTTAAACTAAAAAAGTCAACCTTAGTATAACCTTCCCACGTAGACCCTCCAAAATTTAAGAAAAGAAGTTCCTTTTTTTAAAACGCTGAGGTCCCCTGGGCTTTGGTCGCAATCGATTCAGCGGTTAATTTTCTATCGAAACCGTCAACTTTGTCGACCCCGAGATGATCCTAAAGAGAAATGAGACGAAACTAGAGCGATGTCGATTTAAAGCCTCGTTTTTACTCCCCTTTTTTGGGAAATTTCCCAAAACTTCAAACGCCCCAAATTTCCCAAAACGGTTAGAGTAGCGGGCTGAAATTTTATTCCGCAAATGTGGGCCATAGGGCTACAAATCGGTACCCTCAGATTGAATTCCAATTTTTAATTTTTCCTTCAAAAATTTTCATTTGGTTAGAAATTTTTTACGGTTTCTTGTATCTCGACATTCGAAGAGCTAGGAGGTAGGTTTGGTCCGTTCGAAAGCTTCGGCGAGAGTTTAAAAACTAAAAAAGTCAACCCTCTAGCTATAACCCTTCGGGCCCAGAGCGTCCAAATTCAAAAAAGAAGATTCCTTTTTTTTAAATTTTAAACGCTGTAGCTGCCTAACCCAAAAAAGCTAGGAGGTTGCTTTGGGCGCAATCGATTAGCGGTAATTTTCTACGAAAAACCCCAACTTCGTCGACCCGAGATGCATCCCTAAAGAGAAAAAGGGGAAAAACTAGAGCGATGTCGATTTAAAAACCTCGTTTTTTACGTCATTTTTAAATTCCCAAAACTTCAAACGCCCTATTCCAAAACGGTTGAGATAGCGGGCTGAAAAATTTTTTTCCGCAAATGTACGACCATAGGGCTACAAAACGGTACCGTCAGATTGAAATTTCCCAATTTTTTATTTTCGCCCTTAAAAAATTTTATCACTTTGGGTTTGAAATTTTTACGGCTCTCTTGTATCTGAACCCCAACGAGTAGGAGGTTAGGTTTTGGGGCCGTTCGAAAAACTTCGGCGAGGGCTTTAAAAAATAAAAAAAATCAACCTCAGCTTTTAAACCCTTCCGACGCTAGAGCGTCTCAAATTCAAGAAAAGAAGATTCCTTTTTTAAGTTTGAAGCGCTGTGCTGCCAACCAAACAAGTAGGAGGGTTTGTTTGGGCGAACGACCCGGTTAATTTTCTTTGAAAACCCCCTCAACTTCGCGAAGAGATGCATCCCAAAAAGAATGAGACGCTGAGCGATGTCGATTTAAAGCCCCGTTTTTTTACGCATTTTTTAATTTCCCAAAACTTCAAACGCCCATATTCCAAAAACGGTTAGAGATAGGGGGTGAAATTTTTTTCGCAAATGTCGACCATGGGTACAAACGGTGTAAGTTTCCCTTTTTTTATTTTGCCTTTTAAAAAATTTCACCTTTTTAAAATTTTTACTTTCCTTGTACTCGGGGTCCGAAATAATTATTTTGGGGCCTTGAAAGTCTGGCCGGGGCCTTTAAAATAAAAATAACCCTCATAAAACCTTCCCACCCTAACGTTCAAATCAAAAAAGAAGATTTTTTTTTAAGGTTGAAAAGCGCGTGCTGCCTAACCAAAAACAAGCTAGGAGGGTTTCGCTTTTCCAATCGATTTTTAGGGGGAATTTTCATCTAAAACCTACCCCGACCAGAGATGCATCCCTAAAAAAAATAACGAAAACTTAAATGTCAAAAGCCTCTTTTTATATTTTTGGAATTCGAAAATTCAAACGCCATTTAAAACGGTTAGAATAGGGGCAAATTTTATTGCAAAAGTCGAAAAGGGTAAAATGTTAATTAATTAATTTTATATTTTCGGGTTCAAAAAAATTTATATTTGGTTTTAGAAAAATTTTTAGGTTTTCTTGTTCTCGCATGAAAAGGGAAAGGAGGTTGGTTTGGGTTTTCCGTTGAAAGCTCTGGCGAAGAGTTTAAAACTAAAAAAAGCTCAACCCTTAGTATAACCTTCCGAAACCCCAGAGCCCAAATTCAAAAAAAGAAGATCTTTTTTTTTTGTTTGAAGGTTATGCCTAACCAAAAAAGAAAAGGGTTTGCTGGTCGAATCGGTACAACTGAGTGATGATGATTTGTCGTGTCGTATCATAATCGACCAGCCCTCCCTGCCCACCCAAACACAGTCACACCGCCGCTGCGATTGCTCTCCAGTTACCGGGCTCTAGTAATAATATTATTGCGAAGCTGAGGAAAGTTTTTTGACCGACGCGTTGAATGCATACTACTCGATAATTTCTAAGTTTAAATATTTACAATCGGTTAACATAGCTACCTCCTTCGTTTAACTAGAGAATGACACATCTTTGTGCAGATTAATAAATATAACACGTAAAAACGTTCATAAACAATCAGTCAAAAGTGCCAAGTACAACATAATATTATATAAATTTGTCCTTGCGATTTTCTGAATCATATTCCAATCGCCATTTGAATATATTTGGCAGTTTTGTCTTTTTTAAATCGAATAATAAGGGGCAAAGTGTTAATACATTGCATGTTGGAAAAGCGAAGGTAAGTACATAGTAATTAATTCAATTTTAATTATATAATAAAGTATCTACGGTGTGTTCAGAAAATGTTATTGATATTGAGAAGTACTTCAATACCTTCGCAAAAATAATTCACAAAAATTAGGTTAGATTTATACAAAAAATGAAAATGGTTCCTTCATGGCGATGAAACTTGTTGAAGGTACTAGGTATGGATTTGTTACACTATTGCTGTTAGAGAAAGTGGAAGGCATCACATTAAATTTTAATTCTGATGACAGTTATAGGCTGTTGTAATTTGATAAGTGAACTAATATAGAAAGTTTTTTACAATCTGAACAATGTTAGATATGTAACGTAGCGACACAATTTGCGCAGTTACAATTACATCTCTAGATTTCAATGCCACTCATTACGTATTTCATACAAAAAATAACATTGAACTGACTCTATTTTTTGTTAATCGCTTTAGAAAAGTTATTTGCATTCTATACCACAAGTTGTAATGTGTGTTACGTCGGATTGTCTCAAAAGAAAAAATTTCCTGGTACCAAATTCAAATTTTAATGAAACTTGGTGGAAATATAAAACGTAAAAGTTGCATCGTAATTAAGAGTCATTTAGAATAAGTAGTTAATAGGGGTACTCATGTTCTTATAAACCACGCTAAAGTATTTACCATGCTAACTAAGTGCTATATAAAATTCTATGCTATTTGTTAAGTATGGTATTTTATAAATAAATAAACAAGCACTATTCACAATCCTATGATTAACGCTGGCCACGAGCGGTACCGCGCATCGGCGTAGAATCAGTTCGGACGAGAGGAACGGTAGTATTACTTCGTCTGCGGGGCAGTACGGACATTTTCGCTGCCTGTCATTTGCGCAATTGTTTATCTGTCCTAGAAAAAATTATGATTTCGTCAGCAAAACGACCGCGGTCGGACAAACTTCGAAAATTTATTGCAGAAATTCCAGACTTAATATATGAAGGTGCTAAAATTAAATGTGTAATCTGTAAAATCCCGTTAATGTGTTGGTCTAGATAACATTGTCTACGACACGTAAATAGTGAAAAGCATGTCTCAAAAAGAAATTGCGCACGAGACAATGAAAAATTATATTTAATTTATGCGTTACGTTTATCGCATGTAATATACCGTTAATTTACTAGACAAGGAATTGCTTTTGGAATAACTATTCGGAGTGCAAATTACCTAGTCGAACATCGTTACGAAGAATTGTGCCATCTGCGCGCGAACATATTGAACAAAAAATAAAATCGGAGTTGAAAGATCAAAAATTGTGGTTATGTGTCGACGAAACAACAGATCGGAAGAAACATTCTGTTCTTAATGTAATGGCACGCAAATTGGAACCTCATCAATCGGCACCATCAATTCTATTAGTCTCCAAACGAATACAACAGTGTACTGCCGAAGTAATTTCAAAGTTAGTGTTAAATACATTGGACAAGTTTGAACTTTCAACAAACCAACTCTTGATGTTAGTGAGTGATGGTGCTGCAAACATGCTTTCTGCAGGCCGGTCTCTTAAAAAGCATTCTGCTAATTTGTTACACATTACGTGTAAAATTCATGCTCTCACTCTTGTGGCGGATAGTATCAGAAAATGTTATCCTGAGGTAGACGCTTTAATAGCGCATACCAAAGCAGTATTTGTCAAATCACCGAAACGTATTCGCGAATTTCACAGACTGTGCGGGGGCACAGTCTGGTATACGGGGGCACCAGAACCTATTCTAACTCGTTGGGGAACATGGTTGCAGGCCGCGTTTTATTATCATAAATATTTTGACAATATTAAGAACGTGGTTTTACAATTCGATACAAAGGAAGCTGCCGCTATCCAGAAAAGCCAGTCGAAATTTCAAGATAGTCAGGTTAAAATGGATTTAAAAATCATTCACGACAATTACTTCGGGCTAGCAGATGCAATAGAAAAATTACAAAATCCTGTGGTGCCGTTAGAAGAATCTACAAATAGTGCAACATGTTCACGCACAGCTATGCGCGATCGAAGACGCAAAAAATGTTTCTGTTCTAGAAAAATGTGAAAGTGTTTTTGAGAAAAATTCTGATTTTGGCACATTAAGACACATTTGTGAAGGTGCGTCAACAGAATCAAGTTATTTGAAAGATTATTTTACTTACCCAAATATTACGTCACTAGATGTAGAACGTTCGTTCTCTGCATATAAACGCATTTTTTCCTCATGCCGTACTAGTTTTGCCGAAACAACAGTTGAAACATATCTAATGTTGCAGATATTTAACAGACATTATTCACTTTGTGATTTCACGGAGGACTCTTAAAATGGTAAGTGTTTGAGCACGTGTTATTTAATTTTTATTTAAAAGATGAGCGAAATTATTTGCGGCAGCAAACATCTATATTAGCAGAATAATTCTAGTGGAACGCGAGGCCTGGTCGACTCTACGCTACTGCGCGGTACCGCTCGTGGCCAGCTTTACCTATGATTGAGTGAAAAGTTTGAATTGTGTGAAAGTTTGGCAAGTGAATATCTCGAACTTATAAGTTGTGAAGTAGAAGAAAAAGAACAACATGAGTTAATAAATGACCATATTAACAAGATTCTTGGGCGTAGACGAAATGCCCACCAAAAAGTCATTAAGTAGGGTAGATATGGTCTCTACCTGTTTTTGTATATCCTAAATGTCCACCGAGGATTTTAAGATTAAGATACTGATTGATGAGTAAATTTTCACTGATTTCATTTCATTTGATACCATATAAAAGGAAAGTAATTTATTTAAAATTCAGTTGGTTTTCAAACATAGTAGTACCTATTCGACCTTTACAATGGAACCAAAAATTATAGTGAATCAACGTGGCAGTGAAGTTTTAATGCTACAAAATGCAAAATTTTCGTTTGGCAAAGTTTTAACATCGAAAAATGTCACAAATGTCGACAAAATGAAAAATTCTGGCGGTGTGGTGTAAATTATGTTCGGCCAAAGTGTGGACCCTAGGACATGAGAATGTTATTCGAGGAGCCTCTTGGACCATTCCCACAATATCGATGTAAAAACTCAACAGACAAATAGATATGTATAACCATTCATTTTTGAACTCTAAATTCTAAATACACTTATTTTATTTTTTATTTCATTTATTGTAATTCAATATTTATTATTTTTGAAGTTTTGTTTGTTTTTGTTTGTTACAGTCAGTAGTTCAGCAAAAAGAAAAGCCTGTGAAGATATTGCAGAGAAGCCTTCTAAAATCTTATACTTGGCAATAAATGAAAATGTTGAAGCAATGGAAACCTTGACCGTCGCAGATGTGAACAATATTAGGAAGGGCATCTATTACAAACGGAAGCAGCTACAACCACCTCTTCCCAAAAATGCCAAAGACACAATACAATTATGGAAAACTTATTCACAAGGAAAATGGTTGAACAATATTTTAGGTTTATCGTATCTGGACCCTAAGGAAGTTTGTGATTGTTTAATTTTTGATCTCATTTCGATACAACCAAATGACACACGAGTGACTAAATTTGCAGACTATTGATAGAAAATTATATTGACGAAAACAGTAGTTATCCACCAGAACTTTGAGCAGGTTTCACAAATTCCATTGAACATACAACAAATTGCTGTGAATCATTTCACGCCAAGTTCAATGAAAATTTTTATAAAACTCATCCATCTCTATTCAACTTTCTTAGTATTTTATGCAAATTTCAAACAGAAACCCATATTAAATTGCAAAGTTTACAAGAAGAATGTCGCCGAAAAGATAAAAGGACTCAATATAAACAAGAATTTGTTGAGAAAAATATGAAATTATTAATATCTAAGGAAATTAGTAGATTAGAATATGTCAAGCGGTTAGGTTATTTTTCAAAAAAATAAAACTCGTAGGGTAGTTTATATATGTACATTCAGTATTTGAATAAATTGTCTTGTGTAAAATTTTTCTCGGACTTTATTTATTTGCCATTACCATAATTCTCTCCCACTGATTAATTTGGTGGGCATTTGGGATATATTGAAAATGAACCTGTTTGGTCGACGGTGGGCATTTCATGTATCCCAACTTCGATAACAGGTAGAAAGTGCGCAGTTCGGAGCCGCCGCTTTTCATAAAAGGATCTGTAAAAAAGTCCAACGACCGGTGGTCTTCAGTGCTTCCGAACTTGGATGAAGATACACTCACCGGAACAATTAATCGCCCGCCCATATTTCTTGTCACAATGTTTGTTTACGTTAAGTAATACACATAACTAGTCTGGGCAAACAGCGGTAACAGTCAGTGTAGTAGATATGTGGTGCGGAGTCGGCGATTATTTATTTCACGCGTTCACAGCGTCAGTACCAAATCGATGCTGTATGCGAGTAGTTCTATGTATATGTAGGCTGTCGTAACTTATTTCGTAATTATACGCTTATGTTTGCTTTAAAAATGTCGTAGTTAGGTACGTCGCGAAAACGACCAATGGCAGACATAGTTAAAAACTTTATAGTAGACATGCCGGACTTAATTTTGATGGCGCTAAAATTCAATGTCTAGTTTGTAAAATCCCTTTAATGTGTTGGTCTAGAAGCCATTGTCAACGTCATATCGAAAGCAAACAGCATTCTTCTGCAAAAAGTGGCATACGAGACCAAGAAAAATTTACCTTTGATTTATGTGTTACTCTTATTTTATGTAATCTATCGTTTCGTTTACTAGACAAAGAAGGATTTGTCTGCTTCTGGAATAAATATGCGGACTGTAAATTACCAAGTCGGACATCGATACGAAATGTAGTGCCATTTGCTCGTGAACATATAGAAAAAAGAATGAAAACGGAATTGAAAGATAAAAAACTGTGGTTGTGTGTGGACGAAACAACAGATCGTCAAAAACATTCTGTGGTTAATGTAATGGTACGTACAATGGAACCGCATCGACCGTCATCCTCCTTCTGATTTGCTTCCAAAACGGTTATAAATTGTACTGCCGATGAGATTTTAAAGGTGGTGTTGAACTCATTGAACAAATTTGAAGTTTCAACTATGCAACTTTTAATGTTTATGAGTGATGGTGCCGCAAACATGCGTTCTTTGGGCCGATCTTTTAAAGAACACAGTGGTAACTTCTTATATGTAACGTGTAAAATCCATACTCTAAATCTTGCGGCACAAATGATTCCTACATGTTCCCACTAGTAAATGCATTGATTGCTAGTACAAAGGCAGTTTTTCTAAAGTCCCCGAAACGTACCCGACTATTTCACAAACTGTGTCCTGATTTACCTGAACCACCACAGCCGATTGTTACACGTTGAGGAACATAGTTGCAGGCTGCGTTTTACTACAACAAATATTTTGATCAAGTAAAGAAGGTAGTTTTAAAATTCAATCCGACAGAAGCTGCAGCAATCAATAAAAGCCAGGAAATATTTCAAGAGAGTCAGGTTAAAAGAGATTTACAAACTATTCTCAACAATACTTCGGAACTAGCGGAGGGAATAGAAAAATTACAAAATGTTTCGATGTCGCTAATGGATTCTGTTCAAATTGTAAATGATGTTCACGCAGTTATGCGCTGTAGAAGGCGAAACAAATTGGTGTGTAATACGAAAATTAGATAGCGTTTAGAGAAAGACTCCGATTTTCTTATATGAAGACAAATTTTTTGAAGATGGGTGTGAAGATGCATTAAGTTGTTTCAAAGATTATTTTAAATATGCAAATATAACATCGCTAGATGTCGAACGGTCGTTTTCGGCATTAAAAAACATTTATTCCGCACGTCGTACTCACTTGACTGAAACAGCTGTGGAAACATAGCTAATGATTCAAATATTTAACAGATGTTACACCAGTTTGTGATTTCACGGAAGATTTTTAAAACGGTAAGTGTTTCATCACGTTTTATAATTTATTTCTTATCTTCTATTTTATGTGTAAACTTTTATGCGCTCGCCACGCCTCTAGCTATTACCGCATATTTGCCCAGGTTAATAATAAGTTAAACTTTGTGCGAAATATAAGCAAAATTTATTTCACTTTAGTATTCGGTTACGTCAGGTTACACTACATTGTTTATTATGGAATTTCGAAAATTAAATCTATAATGTCACTAAATACAAAGTCATTTCAATCAGTGGTGAATTTACAAACAGGATGTGAAAGGATAGGGTACGGATATTGAATAGTATAAAAATGAAACTAGAAACAATATATGTCGAATACGATATATTCAAAAAATAATTTCAACATTATGCAATTTGATTGAACAATCAAATAAAGAAATCTCTTATCACAGGTGCAAAAGAAAATACATTTATCGATCTTACACATTTTATAAAAATATATATGTACAAATTTATTACGTTCTATTGCAAATTCCTCTCTATTCTATAAATTTGACACTATCCTACGTACAATCCCTGCATTAAAATATCACAATCTTTCTTTATTTAAAATGATCAATTTACAGAGAGAGTTGGTAATAATAATTCGTTATATATCGTTAAATATTGAGATTACAATACTATTTAACAATTAAAAAAGTTTTCTTCGCGCGAGACGTAATATATATGTAAACTTTGATCTCTTCAGCGGAGAATATTCTGACGTATTCTATAATGAATACTTCGGAATATCCGCATCAATAAAAAAATAACAATAAAGAAAAAACAGCAGGTAGATCTTCTTTAATATGTTAATACTCTTAAATAATTCTAATAAAGAAAATACTTTTTCGTAAATAATTTAAATTAGATCGTTTGCCTAATTAACGGAGCAATTCCTTACGTATGTGGCGATGCGGTGGCACTAGTGGAAGGTGAAGATGGATTGGCGCTATCAACTTGACTATATTCTTCGGATTCAAGATCCAAGTCGCTATCTTCCGCAGATTGCATCGGTACGTGAAGCGATGGTGTATCTTTATCGGCTATAGCGCATGCATCCGTTACGTGTTTGTTGAAGGTGTCTGGTTTATCTGCATAGACATGATGACCTGCTCCCATAATAATCTAATCAAATTAAATACAAATTAGACCCTGTAAATGAATTTCAAGAGTCAGAATTTATTTGAAATTGATTCTTACGTGCGACTGAACAAAAAGAATTCGTTCCTTTTTCCTTCACAATCTCGGCTGCCATATTATCCACCCACGATTTCGAACCATACATGAGTGTTATAGGAACATCCTTGTGCAATTCGTGGATTCGGTTCACCATTGGATGCCTTGCCCAACCGAAAACCTTGCATCATGCTATGGAAAGCACTTTCACCACTGTAATAAAAAATTATTTTGTCTAGTTTGAACTTTCAACAAACCAACTCTTGATGTTAGTGAGTGATGGTGCCGCAAACATGCTTTCTGTAGGCCGGTCTCTTAAAAAGCATTCTGCTAATTTGTTACACATTACGTGTAAAATTCATGCTCTCACTCTTGTGGCGGATAGTATCAGAAAATGTTATCCTGAGGTAGACGCTTTAATAGCGCATACCAAAGCAGTATTTGTCAAATCACCGAAACGTATTCGCGAATTTCACAGACTGTGCCCCGTATACCAGAGCCATCAGAACCTATTCTAACTCGTTGGGGAACATGGTTGCAGGCCGCGTTTTATTATCATAAATATTTTGACAATATTAAAGAACGCGGTTTTACAATTCGATACAAAGGAAGCTGCCGCTATCCAGAAAAGCCAGTCGAAATTTCAAGATAGTCAGGTTAAAATGGATTTAAAAATCATTCACGACAATTACTTCGGGCTAGCAGATGCAATAGAAAAATTACAAAATCCTGCGGTGCCGTTAGAAGAATCTCTACAAATAGTGCAACATGTTCACGCACAGCTATGCGCGATCGAAGACGCAAAAAATCTTTCTGTTCTAGAAAAATTTGAAAGTGTTTTTGAGAAAAATTCTGATTTTGGACCATTAAGACACATTTGTGAAGGTGCGTCAACAGAATCGTTAAGTTATTTGAAAGATTACTTTGCTTACGCAAATATTACGTCACTAGATGTAGAACGTTCGTTCTCTGCATATAAACGCATTTTTTCCTCATGCCGTACTAGTTTTGCCGAAAACAACAGTTGAAACATATCTAATGTTGCAAATATTTAACAGACATTATTCATTTTGTGATTTCACGGAGGACTTTTAAAATGGTAAGTGTTTGAGCACGTGTTATTTAAGTTTTATTTAAAAGATGAGCGAAATTATTTGCTGCAGCAAACATCTCTATTAGCAGAATAACTCTAGTGGAACGCGAGGCCTGGTCGACTCTACGCTACTGCGCGGTACCGCTTGTGGCCAGCTTTACTTATAATTAGAGCGGGCCAAGAGCGCCACGCGCCAGGTTCGCAATCAGGCTGCCGGGCGCATATATGTATGTAAACATAGGTAATTTAAATATGTAATTATTAGGACGAGGACCAAAACCACTGTCTATTACGTCGTGAAGACGCGCAAATATACACCTGCAGTTTGGGTGTTCGTTGATAAATAGGGCGTTGTTCACAGTGGGCCACTACAAAAAAAAGTTCATTCATCGACGGCTACGAACTAACAGCGCGCTTATTCATTTACGGATGACGCGCTCTATTCATCAACAAATGACGAGTCTGCAGATGTTACGTTTGCACCACTTCGTGGCATACTAGAAACAAGCGTCGGTGTGCTCGCTTTAGTGATTATGTCTAACGTAACTATTAAAAATAAACGGCCATTACCTACGAAAGTTAATAAATTTCTTAGTGAATTTGTGGATGTACACTACAATGGGAGTACAATTTTCTGTAAAGTTTGTAAAAAGAAACTACTGTGCTGGAGCAAACGTGATTGTGAAAGACATATAAATAGCGCACACCACAGAAATAAAAGAAATGGTGTGTCACAACAACGTCAATTTCAATTAGAATTGCTTTTAACGTTTATGGTATGTGGTCTACCACTTCGTATACTTGATAAAAAAGCATTTCGAAAATTCTGGGGTACATACAATACGAGTGGATACTACCATCTCGGACAGCGTTACGGAGAGATATTCCACGAATACGTGAGGACATTGAAAATCGACTTAAAGCCGAATTAAAAGATAAACAGCTGTGGCTATGTCTTGATGAGACGACAGATTGCAAAAAAAATTCTATTTTGAATATAATAGTGCGCGTATTAGATCCTATTAAACCAAATTTGCAATTCTATTAGCCAGCAGAAGATTAAAACAGTGTACTAGTAAAGCAATTACGGCCGTAGTTCTCGAAACGTTACAAAAATTTCAAGTGCCAACCAGTCAACTGTTGTTGTTCATGAGCGATGGTGCAGCAACAATGTGTAGTGTAGGCCGTTCCCTTAAAGAAAAGTGTGAAGGACTTTTACATGTTACGTGTAAAGTCCACGCTTTACATCTTGTGGCACAAACTATTCGAGAGTGTTATCCGGAGGTGGATGCATTAATAGCAAACACAAAAAAAGTGTTTCTCAAAAGTCCTAAGAGGACTAGGGCATTCCACAGGTTATGCCCTAGTATTCGAGAACCACCACAGCCCATTCTTACGCGTTGGGGAACGTGGTTAAAAGCGCTTTTTATTATAATGAACATTTTCAAGAAGTCAAATCCGTTATTTTGCAATTCGTCCCTGCCGAAGCTAGAGCTATTAGGATGAGCCAGAAGGGATTTCTCGATATTTCTGTTGAAACACATCTAAAGAATATTAGCAACAATTACAAAGGGTTAGTAGACGCGATAGAAAATTTGCAAAATTCTGGATTGTCGTTGGTAGAATCAGTGCAAGTCGTGGACGAAGTTAGTAGATTGTTACACAGTATAAACGATGCAACAAGTGGACGAGTTTTAGCTAAGTTCGATAGTGTTTTAAAAAAGAATCCGGACTACACGAGATTAAGACAAATGTGCGATGGGGCATCTGCAGATTCCTTGACTAAGTCTAAAGATTATTTTAATTACGCCTGTCTTACTTCGGTAGACGTGGAACGGTCGTTTTCGAAATATAAGAACATTTTTTCGTCTCGGCGAACATCCTTCACCGAGGCAAATGTGGAAACTTATCTGATGGTGCAACTTTTTAAACAAGCCATCCGCATTATTAAGAAGGATAGAATTATTTATTATATCTTTATTTACAGTTACATTATTAAGTACAACAGAATAAAAAAAGCGTTCAGTTTCTCAGTTATTTCCTTATTACATCCCATTTACAACGCATACCGTTTTCAATCAAATAAAAAATCATAATGAAAATAAAAACACCTCAGCGTGTATATATATATATATATATATATATATATATATATATATATATATATATCCGCTCTAATTACTAAACATTATTATTGCGTCAGCTTTTATTTTTTTACTCTTGTGTATTAATTTCGAAATATCACATATCTGCTGTGACTCACATATACGCTATTTACAATAAGCGGCCGTTGCGCCTGATTCCGATTCTGTTGGATGGCGCAATTTGGCCCGCTCTACTTATAATACACAAATACTACCTGGAAATGGTAATAGGCTTTTAGAAAAGGTTAGTTTTAATAATTCCTTACAGAAATGTATATTATATAATTTTAAAATTTTTTCCTAAACAGTTAATATAATTTGTCATTAAAATAGTTTTAGTTTTTCGTATACATATGTGTATTTATATAATATTTACTTTATATAACGGCCAATACTTTTTTCCTTTTTTTGGTGGCCGTTATTGACAGGGTTTACTGTAACTATATTTCAGGATAGCAAGTTTGGATATTCCTATTAGGTCAGAAGGCTTCAAATAGATTCAAAATAAAAACACAATTGAAATATTCCTGTGATATATTAGAAAACGAAAAATAACAGAACAATAAACTAATTTTCACAAAACTTATATTACAGATAGTTTACTATTGTCAATGTATTAAAATAACTTTAAAATTAAAATAACAACGCTAAACTGCAATATCACAGAATTTTAAACCACTTCTTACCTACACATCTGATTTCAAACGTAACTTATTACACAATAAATAAGAAGTACAAATAAATAACAACAATTAATGGTTAAAATCATAAATTAGCAACTTTTAAAGAGTATTTACACTAATAAATACACCAAAAAGTTGAATTCGAAATTACCACATCGTCCATTTGTTCTGAATTACGTGTTAGGATGTCGACACAGTCATGTTTTTTGTGCGTCAGTAGTGTTGGTAACTGAATCTTCGGATTGATCTTCATTACCTTGTAGAATGGATTCGGTCTCCCCGGATGCTTTTATTGCTAAGTATGGTGACTCAGATTCCGAATCCGCGGACGCGCATGCGCGTAATACGTGTTCGTTAAAAACATCCGGTTTATCGGCATAAACATGATGACCAGCTCCGGTAATTACCTAGAACGAAATGTAATAGTAAGTATATCGGAAACTAAAAGCTAAAGTTGAATAGAAACATTCACTTACCCGCGTATCAAAATTTGCTCGTCTCTCTTTAACGATTTCAGAAGCTTTATTGTCTACCCAGGATTTCGATCCGTAAATCAATGTTATGGGTACGTTCCTATGTAACTCATGGATTCGTCTTACCATTGGATGTTTAGCCCATGCATAGAAGTGTGACATATTGTGGAAGGCACTTTCTCCACTACAATTTTAAAACACTGTTTTTTTTTAATATACCGACCAAAACGCGGAATAAAAACGGTATGGGCTTCTGGTTTATGAATTACAAAAGTTTGCTGATGTTTTAAGATCAAATTGATGCAAATTATGCCTACTAGTCAGTAACATACAGTGTGCAATAATAGTCGGGAATATTAAATGTTATATTTTATGGCGTCATCGCAAATTTTTCAAACAGTAACCACAATTTTTATCGCTTAATTATTGCTTTCATAAAAATCTGGGAAAGCTCTTATGAACTCATTTTAACGTTTTTTGAGTGGTGTGACAATGACTTTAAAAATTACAATAAACTGGGGTTACAAACTTCAAAGGTGCCGACAAGCTACGCATTTTACACGAACTCAACGCATCTAAACGTGTGCTATGTTGAATGTCAATGTGAAATGTCATTTACTTGACAAAATTGCGTGAACGCAAATTCATTTGTGCATCTTGCCCACGTTATAAACGGCGTATTCGTTCGCGTACACGTGTAAGACACGACTTCGCTCTCGCAGTTCCGAAAAACGCCGATTATGTTGACCGATCATAGTACGCTGGCTCTTACGGTATAAATATATTTCTAATCCTAAATGTTCTATCACTGGACAACGGCCAAAATGTATCTAAAATAAAATCGACTAAATCTTACTATTTTTGGTGTGCTAAAACCAAAAATAAACTTATCTTTTTGATATTAATTCAAGTTTTAGAGATACGTGATATCATGCGTCCCTATATATTAATACTGTAACCGTAAGTCCGCCTTGTACTGAACAGCCCCTGTTTACAAACAAATAACAAATGCCACTATCGCGAATATTATGGAATTGAATAGAAAAATCTAGAAGCCGTATTTGGGTATATAAGCAGCTACAAAGCGGAGAGATTAGTCAGTCGAAGTTAGCGAGTCTAATCGAATAGTTGACATTGTAAGATCTCTCGAAAGTGTGTAAACAATCCAGATCATTTCAGTTATGTCTGTGGTGAGGTGACTTTTGCGTCTCAGAAGCGGTCTATTACTCCATTGATAAAACAGGCATATCGGTTCTATTTCGGTTGCAAAATAGGGGATCAAGACAAACATTGGGCGCCACATATCTGCTGTAATACATGCGCTTCAAGTCTGAGAAACTGGTTAAATCATAAAAAACGATCTATGCGGTTTGCTGTCCCAATGGTCTGGAGAGAGCCTACAAATCATGTTAATGATTGCTATTTCTGCATGATACCTCGTGTTGGGCAAGGCACGGGTATATCCAAGAAGAAAAAAACGGTTATCAACTATCCAAATATACCATCTGCCGTGAGACCTGTGCCCCATAGTGACGAAATTCCTATTCCAGAACCCCCAGGAACATTCACTTACGAATCAGAAAATACAGCGATTTGTCATGAAGAAGATATGCCATCAACATCAAGAGATCCTGATTTCATACCAAGCACGTCAAACCGCACAAAATAACCCAGTCAGAATTAAACGATCTCGTGAGATCTAAAACTTCCAAAAAGTAAAGCAGAATTACTAGGATCAAGACTGCGGCAGTGGAACCTATTAGAAGACGATGTTTCGGTACGTGTTTTTCGTAATCGCCATAAAGGCCTAGTACCATTTTTTGACATGGAAAATAACTTGGTTTTCTGCAATAACATTAGCGGTTTATTGGCCGCTTTAAATATAAACTACAAGCCAGAGGAATGGAGATTGTTTATAGACAGTTCAACATTCAGTTTAAAGGCAGTACTATTGCATATTGGAAATATTCTACCGTCTATTCCTGTTGGATATACCGTTCGCATGAGAGAATCATACGACAATATGAAGTACCTATTGACAAGCATAAAATACGATGAGCACCAATGGCAGATCTGTGGCGACTTAAAGGTTGTTGCACTTTTACTTGGGTTGCAGCTAGGCTACACCAAGTTTTGCTGTTTTTTGTGTGAATGGGACAATCGGGCAAAGGCACTTCATTACAAAAGACAAGACTGGCCTGTTCGACAATCATTAGAGCCAGGTCAAAAGAATGTACAACATATGCCATTGGTAGACTCCAAAAAGATTTTGTTGCCACCACTGCACCTCAAATTGGGCCTAATGAAAAACTTTGTTAAGGCATTGAATAGAGATGGGCCAGCTTTTTAGTACCTGCGTCAGAAATTCCCAAGGCTAAGCGAAGCAAAAAATTAAAGAAGGTATTTTTGTTGGGCCACAGATTCGAAATATTCTGAAAAACGAACATTTTGACAGCACTCTAACAGATATTGAAAAAAATGCTTGGAATGACTTTCGCCTCGTGGTCACTTATTTCTTGGGAAATAAAAAAGCTGAAAATTACGTTACTCTTATTGAAAATATGCTGTCATCGTATCAAAAAATGGGTTGCAATATGTCTCTAAAGATCCATTTCCTACACTCACACCTGGACTTTCTTCCTGGAAACTGCGGAGCTGTAAGTGATGAGCACGGCGAACGCTTCCATCAGGATATATCAACAATGGAGAAAAGGTACCAGGGAAATTGGAATGCTTCCATGCTTGCCGACTACTGTTGGACTCTTATTAGAGATGCTCCAGAAACAATTCACAAAAGAATAGCAAAAAGACGGCGCATTTAGTGACTCTAAAAGTGTAAAAGTATCTGCTCTTTGTTATTTTGTTAAAAATAAAATAAAAAAAACTTGTTCTTGAAAACTACAACTAAGTTTTTAATTTCATTGTCATTTTTGTATTCAGCGCCCCAAAATTAACAAAAAAATGCACTTTTCAAACAAGATACAACAAATAAAGTAAAATTTGTTGTCCAGTGTAATTAGTAATTTCGACTTGTAGCAAAACACACAACAAATAGAAATTAACGAGATAGATACAACAGTAAATATTAGATAGTAGAACAAGTGGTGCATCTGTTTTATAAAATGGCTATATTTAACTATCTTGTCTCATTTTTATCTTAAAAGTAAAAAAGAATACTTCTGAAAACAAGTATCAATTAATTACACAATGACCAAACCATTAATTGCTGTCTTTTTGCAAGAAATAGGCCGACATACATATAACCACAATGATGTTTTACATGTAATAAGTAGAGTAGCTCACTAGCGCCAACGGGCAGTGGCGGAGGTTCGATGCAACCCTCAGTATAACTGCGAGTCTCAACCAGATCTGTTGTGTATACATGTACGCTGTCGTAAATACTATTTCGTAGTTCTACGTTTGTTTTAAAAATGTTGCCTACGTCGCGAAAACGACCAATGTTGGACAAAGTTACAGAATTTATAGCGGAAATGCCTGACCTAAATTATGATGGCGTTAAAATTCAATGTGTAGTTTGTAATATTCCTTTAATGTGTTGATCCAAAAGGGATTGTCTACGTCACGTAATTAGTAAACAGCATTCTTCAAAAAAAAATTGCACACGACACTATGACAAATTTAAATTTAATTATTATTGCATGTAATCTACCGTTTAATTTACTAGACAAGGAAGCATATGTCTTCTTTTGGAATAAATATTCGGACTGCAAATTACCAAGTCGGGCATCGTTACAAAGAATTGTGCCATCTGCTCGTGAACATGTTGAAAAAAAGACTTAAATCGGAGTTGAAGGATAGAAAACTGTGACGAAACAACAGATCGTAAAAAACATTCTGTGGTTAATATAATGGTACGTACAATGGAACCACATCAATCGTCACCTTCAATTCTATTAGCTTCCAGACGAGTACAACAATGTATTGCCGAAGTAATTTCAAAGTTAGTGTTAAATACATTGGAAAAGTTTGAACTTTCAACAAACCAAATGTTATCCTGAGGTAGACGCCTTAATAGCGCATACAAAAGCAGTGTTTGCCAAAACGTATTCGCAAATTTCACAGACTGTGCGTGCCCCCGTATGCCTGAGCCACCAGACCCTATTCTTACACGTTGAGGAACATGGTTACAGGCCGCGTTTTATTATCATAAATATTTTGAGAATATTAAGAACGTGGTTTTACAATTCGATCCGAAGGAAGCTGCGGCTATAAAAGAAAGCCGGTCGAAATTTCAAGATAGTCAGGTTAAAACGGATTTAAAAACTATTCAGAATCTCTGCAAATAGTGCAGCATGTTCACGCACAGCTATGCGCGGTAGAAGACGCAAAAAATGTTTGTGTTCTAGAAAGGTTTGAAAGTGTTAGAGAAAGATTCTGATTTTGGCACATTAAGTTAAGTTGTTCCAAGGATTATTTTAATTACGCAAATATAACGTCACTAGGTGTAGAACGTTCGTTTTCTGCATATAAACACACTTTTTCCTCACGCCGCACTCGGCTTGCCGAAACAACTGTGGAAACATATCTAATGTTGCAGATATTTAACAGACATTATTCACTTTGTGATTTCATGGAAGACTCTTAAGACGGTAAGTGTTTGAGCACGTATTATATTTTATTTCTGACCATTTATTTTGTGTAAACTTTTATGCGCCCGCCACTGGCTGTTGGCGCAAACTGAGCAACGCTAGCTATAAATGTGTATAGTTTATTTCAAATTATAAGAATATAACTGTAGACTTACAAGGCCTTTAATACTTTTATTGCACCTTCTGTGACGATAATAACCTGGCAATGCATATTGAATCTAGGGGCCGTATTGACTATAAATTACGGCCCTATAAGATAATTATATGTAACGCTGGCCACGAGCGGTACCGCGCATCGACGTAGAATCAGTTCGGACCGAGAGGAACGGTAGTATTACTTCGTCTGCGGAGCAGTACGGACATTTTCGCTGCCGGTCATTTGCGCAATTGTTTATCTGTCCTAGAAAATTATGATTTCGTCAGCAAAAAGACCGCGGTCGGACAAACTTCGAAAATTTATTGCAGAAATTCCAGACTTAATATATGAAGGTGCTAAAATTAAATGTGCAATCTGTAAAATCCCGTTAATGTGTTGGTCCAGACAACACTGTCTACGACACGTAAATAGTGAAAAGCATGTCTCAAAAAGAAATTGCGCACGAGACAATGAAAAATGTATATTTAATTTATGCGTTACGTTTATCGCATGTAATATACCGTTTAATTTACTAGACAAGGAACCATTTATCTGCTTTTGGAATAACTATTCGGAGTGCAAATTACCAAGTCGAACATCGTTACAAAGAATTGTGCCATCTACGCGCGAACATATTGAACAAAAAATAAAATCGGAGTTGAAAGATCAAAAATTGTGGTTATGTGTCGACGAAACAACAGATTGGAAGAAACATTCTGTTCTTAATGTAATGGCACGCAAATTGGAACCTCATCAATCGGCACCGTCAATTCTATTAGTCTCCAAACGAATACAACAGTGTACTGCCGAAGTAATTTCAAAGTTAGTGTTAAATACATTGGACAAGTTTGAACTTTCGACAAACCAACTCTTGATGTTTTGTGAGTGATGGTGCTGCAAACATGCTTTCTGTAGGCCGGTCTCTTAAAAAGCATTCTGCTAATTTGTTACACATTACGTGTAAAATCCATGCTTTCAATCTTGTGGCGGATAGTATCAAAAAATGTTATCCTGAGGTAGACGCTTTAATAGCGCATACCAAAGCAGTATTTGTCAAATCACCGAAACGTATTCGCGAATTTCACAGACTGTGCCCCCGTATACCAGAGCCACCAGAACCTATTCTAACTCGTTGGGGAACATGCAGGCCGCGTTTTATTATCATAAATATTTTGACAATATTAAGAACGTGGTTTTACAATTCGATACAGAAAAGCCGCTATCCAGAAAAGCCAGTCGAAATTTCAAGATAGTCAGGTTAAAATGGATTTAAAAATCATTCACGACAATTACTTCGGGCTAGCAGATGCAATAGAAAAATTACAAAATCCTGCGGTGCCGTTAGAAGAATCTCTACAAATAGTGCAACATGTTCGCGCACAGCTATGCGCGATTGAAGACGCAAAGAATGTTTCTGTTCTAGAAGAATTTGAAAGTGTTTTTGAGAAAAATTCTGATTTTGGCGCATTAAGACACATTTGTGAAGGTGCGTCAACAGAATCGTTAAGTTATTTTACTTACGCAAATATTACGTCACTAGATGTAGAACGTTCGTTCTCTGCATATAAACGCATTTTTTCCTCATGCCGTACTAGTTTTGCCGAAACAACAGTTGAAACGTATCTAATGTTGCAGATATTTAACAGACATTATTCACTTTGTGATTTCACGGAGGACTCTTAAAATGGTAAGTGTTTGAGCACGTGTTATTTAATTTTTATTTAAAAGATGAGCGAAATTATTTGCGGCAGCAAACATCTCTATTAGTAGAATAACTCTAGTGGAACGCGAGGCCTGGTCGACTCTACGCTACTGCGCGGTACCGCTCGTGGCCAGCTTTAATTATATGTTTATGTATATATATTTTACAAACAGTATAAATTTACATAGTAAGCAATTCGATGTTACAAGTAGTTAAAGAATTTACATATTAAATGAGATTTAAACGTACAAACAGGTAATTACGCATATCGCAAATCATAATTCCATTTCTATTCAATTCACTTAAATTTTGTCATTACGGTCCTCAGCAGTTTGTTTGCGTATCCAGGTAGTTATTACCGCAGGTGGTGCAATAACAGCATTTAAGCCGTTCAAAGTTATATTCTTATAATTTGAAATGAACTATATAAGTTTTATCTTGCATTGTCATTTTTAATTTCTCCATCACAAATTACACGCTGCGCCACTGTACGTTAGCCTTTGGAATGACAATGACACGCATATTTCTAAATGAGAGAAAAAAATCGGCTAGAACAATTATTTTGTCTGTGAGTCAACATTATTAGTTTAAGTCATACAAACACTAGAAAAAAAAACACTCAATTACAGTCAGCTGCGATTTAAGAAAAGACAAATACGAACAATTTTCTTTACTGGTTAACGTACCGCAATTGCGCAACTTTGCAAAGATAATAAAACAATTAGAAAGCATTATTGACGATGGGATTAATTGGCTTGATAAAGATAAAGTACCGTAATGATATATAACTTTGTCCCACACGGGTACATATGTTCGTGTATTTAGACGATAACCCCGATTTATTGTAATTATGATTATTACATCATTATTTATCAATCCATGTCACCGGTAAAGTCAAAGTACATGATTATTTTTACTAACAAAGTACATCCTGTTGTTGTTTGAATAGACTAGAGATTAGATAGAGGGATGTTGAATTATTTAAGGACATTTAAAATTCGCATAAGAAAAACGAACTATTCTAGACAGTCTAGACAGACAAATAATAAAAAATTATATTATATAAAATATCTTTGACATAGAAATGACGTTGTTTCTATTACTATGAAAACTGTATTCAATTACAGTCTGTTGTTTTTTTCCAATTGAAGGAGCCTGTATACTTCCTCATTTTTGAATTCTGCGATAAGAATTTTTTTGAACTTATTAGAACTACAGTTCTGAGAATTTTATCTTTATTAATTATTTGGTTAACTTTAAACGATTGCTTGCAAGTCAAAGCACAAAAGGTTATAAAAATTCTACAAAACTGTATTAAACCTCTATGATATCAATTTTAATGAACCTTTTTTTATCAATTTGAATGTACATGTAATGTAGTAATGTATTTTTATCGTAAATTATCACTACTGCTTTGATAATTTACGATAAAAATACATTACTTGCACGCAGACAACATGAAGTTCGTATTTGTAAATAATGATAGCAAGGACTGTGGGGTAGTATAGCAAACAAAATATTCACGGCACACTCCGCACCACACAAATTATTAATTAACTCGGGATGGCTTTTTCGAAGACACGTGGATCAACATCATCAGCCACGTACCGATTGATGTGAGAGAACATATATTAAATCTAACGAACCCTCTCCATCCCAGAAGGCTAGAAAACAAGTTAAATAATGTAAAAAAAAAAGGGAAGGATTTGTCAGCGCGAACCCAGACATATGGTCATCATACCCTAATAAAATTCGAGTGAGACAACGGTTATGTCCTTTCTGTTCGTCAAATTTGTATTCTTTCCTTCTCTATTCTTAAAGATGCATGCGGAATGTACGGGAGGATCGACGTCCCTGTCATAGTACAACTATAAATCAAAAAGGCCTCTACCGTAATAAATCGAAACACATGAGAAGTGCAGAGGTCCCTTCTCTTTATTGATTAGGTTTGCAACCTTATTTATGTAAATAGCCTCATAAGCGTCTAGCTCACGCGGCGAAATCACGTTTTTAATTAATTTAATACTACGACATCTGACGAATTCATCATCTCCAAAAAAAACTGATAACTTCCTTTGCAATTTGATTAATTTGACTACTCATAGCGTTTCGCACTTGATTAATTTTGCTGTTTGCATAGCCTCGTGCATTACACCTGCTGATCTTTTGAAATTTCAAGGATGAAACACAAATTGAAGTCAAAGTTGCATTGAGCTTTTTTGAAGCTTCAGAATGGTCCTTATCATCATCTGCTGTTGTTGAAGATGACAACAATGCAGTGGTTTTGAGTTTACAGTCTTTGTGACATGTTGGGCACCATTCCTGGCCAGGAACAAATATTTTCTTCGTGAGCACTTTCACCTGATTTACTGCATTGTAATCCAGAGGTCTTAATCCTTTTTTTGGTGCTATGACCAGTCTTCGAAAGTGGGTTACAACAGCTCCTTTACAAAAACTCAAACCTGGTTAGAAACAGAGCTTCATAATGAAGGTAAACTACTGATCCAACATCAAGGACTTGAGCAGAGCGCTGTTCATCAGCAGAAAAGTCTTCAATTAATTTCAACCCTTGTTGGTCAACAGATAACATTTAGATTCACTAGAACAACCAATAGTACAACATGGAAATGCACTTGCTTCTATTGGATCCATGGGTCAACATTGTAAGTTGGACAACATTGAAACACATTTTCAATTCACAAAAAGTTCAACGGCACTTTTTATTCACACCAGCAATGAGAAAACTGTCACTGTCAGCCTGTACACTTTTTTAACAAAAGAAGCATAAAAACACTTTTCTATGTCAATATGTTTATCCTGCAGAGTTTTAGCAAATAATCTATGCTTTAGCCAAAAACAAAAGCTATTAAAGTAAGCTTAGGTATGTTACAACAGTTCGCATAAATGCTAGAATTTTTTTGGTATTTTGAACACTTGGTTGATGTGTCTCTAAAACAAAAGTAACATTTTCTGATAGAACAATTTTTGCTCTTTCTAGTGGTAGTTAAAACAAGAAAATTGGAATTGTTAAATTTGAGATACAGGGTCCTAAAAACTATCAAAATTTCATGCATACATTTTTGGTAACAAATTTAAACAATTATATTTAATTAAGCATTGAAGATGAAATACTGAGACTTGGAGGACTTTATCGCAGGCATATTCTCTGATGGTTTATCAAAGGACAGCTCTGCATCTTGTCAGCTCTCGATGATGCAGGCCTGCCCTAATTTGCTACAAATTTGTCCCGCAAAATTTCTTTTTGACTTTGACCTTCAATAGCATGAAAACTAACAATGGCCACATGGCTGAAATTTCATAGGTTTGCAAAGGTTAAACATATCTCCAATATCCCCAAATCTCCTTTCCTTACTATTATTACATTTGTGTAGAAAGCCTCTGAAAGTTGGCTAAAAATGCCGTACGGCTCGCGCGACATTTTGGCATCCTTGACTCAAAGGTCCATTGGACCTTCAATTTTTTACTTTTATGATGTCAACTTTTGCACATACAATAAGCAACATTTACGCAAAATTTTATTAAAATCTGGGAAAATCAAGTGTGAAGCACTGGTCCACTTGACGTGGAATGACGAAGTTTTTGTAATTGTTTTTGTTGTAAATTAGCAAAAATTTATTGTTGCAATAGATCAGTATGTAAAATGTACATATCTTTGGCAATTCTACAGTATAGACTAGCGTTGGCAATCTAGAGTTAATAACCTAATGATCTATTAACACTAATAATTAATCAGAAAATTTTCTACAGAATTCTTACCTTGGTTTTTGTGAATTGCACTGGTAGATGTACTGGGGGATTAAACTGGGATCATTCACGAAAGACTCGTACTTCCTTAAGATATCTGGTCTTGCTTTAGTTATCAACCACTGTCCTAAACATAAAGAGAAACTTACATTTTCAAACTCTGCACATCATAATTGCTTCCAACGCTTACCAAATGGGCCGGCAGCTCTTACAGCCCACAATGGATTAAAGGGTTGTAGAGTAAACGCTAAAACCTTAACCCAAAGCGGAATCGTCACCGACGGCTCAGCGGGTCTTTCAGGGAAACCCCAAGGATCGGCCAAAATCAAATGTTTCACCCTATGAGGATGCGATATTGCATACGAAGTTGCCAAGAAACCACCCATACTATGGCCGAGAAGTACGAAATTTTCCAAATTCATTTCTTTCCTCCATTCTTCAATAGCTTTCACCATCTGTCTTTCAGCTTCTAAGGCATCTGTACTAAATCTTGGCCGCGAACTTCTGCCAAAACCTTAATAACGATAGATATTAAAATTCGATGGATAATGAATGATTTAATAGCGTACCTAATAAATCAATGGCAAAAACAGGTCTTGTTGCTGCCAAACTATCTAGATTTAAACACCATAGAGCTACACCAGCTCCGAAACCATGTAATAATACTAGCGGTGTATTTGATGACTCCGGATTTAGGGAAATGGTCCATATTTTGTCACATTTTCCTACCACCGGTCCAATATCTACAAACCAGCCTCGATATATGGATTTAATATCTGCAACATTAGATGAATAAGCTAAAAATTATATCAAGTGTTTTGAGATTAGTACGTACTTTGAAGTATCTTCTTTTCTATTGATCTCAGCATGTTTTCGGAATATTTATTCCACGACATCCATTCTGTTGTAAACCAGCTATTGCTGTTTTCGTCAAACACCATTTAATGAAAGAAAAACAAAAACGATTATTTTTTTTGCATGGAAATGATAAAAAGATGATAAAATTATTAGGTTATGTTGCGTAATGACAAAACCGCAAACAAAACATACCAAACGAGATTCACATGACAATTTAAAAAACTTCACCTACCTAAATATAGACAAAACAAATTTAAAATACCATCTCCAGAATGATATATATTTCTTTAAGCACCAAGTGATCATTGTAAAATATTTTAAAGTACTAACAGAACTTAAATACTTACAAAAATAACATAAATAGTGTCACCCTACCTTGTTTGAGTGATATCTACCAGTTCCGTATTAGTGCTTTGCGACATAATCCTTCGTCGAAAAAATCGTAATATTTGCAGTGTGTGACCACGAGATAAGTTATATGTGATGTGCGTATTTTTTTCTACTGCAAATTTAATAAAACGTTATCGGATATCAACAATTTGTGCGCGTGTATATTCGCCAAAAGTATTTACATGAATGAATCAGCACTGAGAATTTATTATCATTTAATTAGCTACGCTTTTATTCAAACAATTGTCATTAATCTCCAACTATCGCGGAAGATTGATAATATAGAATATTCAAATACAATTTGTGGTATTTCTAATTAATAGTTGCATATTTGATTCAAATCTTTTGTGTACATACATATACAGTAGGTGGCCAATGAATTAGAAACTTGGAGTAAAATTCAATAAAACCTATAGCAAAAATTCCTATTAATAGTAAAATAAGATCAAACGAACAAAAAAGCATTGTAATCCTTTATTTCACAATTCTAATACGTGCAAGAATTTATTGCTCCGCGTATACCACCCCTTTTTAAAACAGGTAGATAAAAGAACATTGTGTCGCAAATAGAGCAACGCAAACTGCGCTGAAAACCAGTGGCTGACGCATAAAAGTTTACAGAAAATAAACACGGCCGGGACAATTCGGTATAAGAAGTTATTTTTATATTTTGTGAATAAATATACACTTTTATGCAAACAAATTATGTTAATTAATAAAAACAGTCGAAACAAAATTGAGTTTTAATCACCGGTGAATTTGACTGGAGGTATGAGGAATTCTCGGCGGTTCTAGTGTTAAATGTCCATTATAAAGTTCTTTAATCCCATAATTATGTAACGTTTATACATATTTTTATATCATTTAAATTACAGTGCAAAATGTATAATAAGAGTGAATTCTCAAGAACGGCTTAACTATACAAACTGTTAATCATAAATAGAAAAAAAGGCTTCCATTTTCGAGATTCTTGAAGAAATATTTTAATGCATTACGGGACCTATGTGAGACATCCAATAAAGATGCAAAGTAAAGGCGATCTATAAATAGGGTTACCAAACGTCCGGATTTCCCCGGACATGTCTGGTTTTTTAGTGTGTCCGGGGCAGCGTTGCTGGAAGCAGTGCTAAAGCATTATTTGTAGTAGTTTTTTAGTGCTGTAGTACCAAAGTGCTACTTTTAAAAAATGAGTACTTTTTTCATTCGATCATTCAACTAAAACGTTCATATACAAAAGAAATTGTACACCTGCCATATTCCTCTTTTGTACCCAGAGGCGGATTACCCGTAAGGCAAATTAGACACGTGCCTAGCGGTCCCGGACCTCAGGGGACCCCCGGCTCATTTAAGGTTATACCTAATATAGATTTATTTTTACAATAAAATATATTTTACAATAAAATTATTTAGATAAGTATAAAAGTCTAATAATTTTCTTGGGCCCCCTCCTGGATTTTTTAAAATAAGCGTAAAAGTTTATTTCAAACAGTTATAAACTGTAATAATTATAAAGCGCTATTCCAAATAGTTATAAACTATAAATAATTCTAAAGATAGTATTCACTATTCCAAACAGTTATAAAAATTGTATTATTTCGTAATCGAAAAGCAAACAATTTCAAAAATTTCGTTCCAGAGAAGTCTAGAAGTCGAGCGCAGTATCTCGAATAGCGTGGAACAGTGTGGAAAGTTCCAGTGTCGTCTCGATCGATTTTGTCCGCGTATATTTAAGCGCGACGCGCTGCTCTCCGTTCAGTCTACACACGACAGCGATATACGTAAGAAAGCACGTATTGGTAAGCTACCGAACCGCTCGCTATTCAGTGATCGTGAAATATTATTCTGACTTGTACACTTCAACGTTATTTCTAAATTTTACAATAAGACACGCGAATTTATAAAGGTAAGTTTTATTATTATTACTATAGAGTAAACTTATTTAAATACCTACTCAAGCAGAAAATAAACTGACTTAAAGTTTGAGAATTGTGTCCATTAGAGCTTTGCAATTTTAGTAACCGAATAAATGCCGTCCTAATACATGCTAAAATCGTGGCCTTACAATTTACTTTTCAAACTGCAAAACCTTATGCTATTCTATTAATTAAATTTATAATATTATTACTTTTTACAGAAATGAAACGTCGTTATCTCAGTGGAGCAGAAAAAAGAAAATTGCACGAAAAAAAAGTGAAAGAATTTGCTAAAGGACAGACGTCTTTATTGGAATTTTTTGAAAAAGAAAACACTCCTTTGGCAGCTTCAGATGTTCAAATGGGGCCACCAACCGAACACGAAGATGAAGTCATTGAAATTGATTCATGTCAACACATGGACCCATATCTAATGATTCTGGCAGCGATAAACAAGAACCAACAACATCCTACAGTAAATACGAAATATTTAGTAATGACCTGCTGAATGGAGTGAATTTGAAGAAGTTTTGCGATATTTGATCGAAAAAGGTAATTTTGAACAAAACATTGATTTTGAAGATAAGGAAATGATTAAAGCTACTTTACAAGTTAGCAGATCGACGCAAAGATTTATTTCAAAATCAATGTTTAAGCGCAAAATGTTAAATGGTGAAGAAGTAGATCGTTTTTGGCTAATATTTTCTCCGAAAACAAAGTTTACTGCGGACCCTATAGGTTATTTTTGTTTGAAGAAAATCAGGATCAAATTACCGCAGGTTTCAATGACTGGAAAAATACCACAACGACAGTCGTATCTCATGAAAATAGTGCTTCTCATACGAAGGCGTGTTTTAACTGGATGGATAGATAAAAAAAAACAGGGCTTGGAAACAGATTTCTCAAAAGCATATGAAAATGAATGCAGTATTGGCAAAAGGTTTTACAAAGAATTATTGATGTTATAATTTTTTTGTGTCAACGTGGATTTCCATTAAGAGGCAAAGATGAAATTTTGGGATCAGTACACAGTGAGAATTATTTAGGCATATTGGAACTACCAGCAAAATATGACGGGTTTCTAGCAGATTGTATTGAAAAAACTAAAAATATTGGACGAGGCAAAATATCTTATCTGTCTTCGACAATTTGCGACGAATTTATTCAATTATTAGGCGATCATGTTACTAATTTAATTTTACAAGAAGTAAAAGAATCAAAATATTTTGGAATAATAGTTGATTCTACACCTGATTTGCAACATGTTGATCAACTTACTTTCGTAATTAGGTACGTGAATTCACAAACATTTCAAGTGTCAGAAAGTTCTTTAAATCTGGCTCGAGAAATCGTGCAATATTTAATCAAGTGCAATCTTGACATTCGAAATTTCCGTTCGCAAAGTTACGACAATGCGGCTAATATTACTTTATTGATGCATGTGAAAATACTAAAAATGGAAATTAAATACTGTATCAAAAGGTTAAATACGTAAACGAAACATTCTCTATATATCCAACGGATTATGTGGAAGTAAAGGATGCTATACATTCATTGAGTAACTCTAAAGCAATGGGTGACGATGAGGTACCTATTTCGCTGCTAAAGATTTGCGCAAACAGTATATCGATTCCTATAAGTCACGTTATAAATACTTCCTTCAAAAATGGAGAATTTCCTGAAAAATTAAAATACGCAATAATTAAACCCATTCATAAGAAGGGTAACAAAACTGAATTTAGCAACTATAGACCCATTGCACTTACATCAAACATATCTAAAATAGCTGAGAAGTTGATGTATAATCGAATGACAAGATTTATCTGTAAACATAACATCTTACATAACAACCAAAATGGGTTCGTAAAGAAGAGGTCTACAGCACGCGCTATATTTCAACTATTGCAAGAAACAATAAGGGGATTTAATAACAAAGACATTACAGTAAGTGTTTTAATGGATTTGACGAAAGCTTTCGACAGTGTTCATCATGGAGTTCTGCTGTACAAACTTGAAAAAATGGGATTTAGGGGTGTTGCGCTGAATTGGATCGAGTCTTTCTTAACGGAGAGAAAGCAGTGTGTTACAGCAAGTGAAAATTCTGGAGCAAAAATAAAGTCCAGCTGGAGGACCATCCGGTGCGGCGTTCCGCAGGGAACTATTCTTGGGCCTCTCCTGTTTCTTTTGTATGTGAATGACTTACCTGCAATCATCGATAATTTGACGATTTTGTACGCGGACGATACTTCTTGTGTTGTAAGAGAAAAAACGATTCACAGAATAACAGATATAATAGAAACCAATTTAACAACTTTTAAGAAATGGTTCCAAACACACAACTTAAAACTAAATCCAAGTAAAACCCAAATCCTGCCATTTAACATAATTTCGGGCAGTTTTTCGGTGAACTACGGGGGTGAAATACTTACCAGTGTAGAACGGGCTTCTTTCTTGGGCATCGCACTAGATTCGGAATTATCCTGGAACCCTCACATTGAAGACTTGTCATCAAAACTGAGTGGGCTGTGTTACGGACTCAAAGTTATATCGCGGAGTGTGAGCGCTGCAGCAGCACTAAGTGTATATTACGCGTGTGTACAATCGAGGCTGCAATATGGAATTATATTCTGGGGGAATGCAGTCAATATTGAAAGAATCTTTATCATTCAAAAAGCCTGTATAAGAGCAGTGTTTCAGCTAAAACCTAGAGATTCGTGCAGGGAAGTATTTAAAAACAACAAAATACTGACTTTGTCGTCTATTTACATATTAGAGACTGCTTTGTTTGTCCAACAACATTACAGTGAATTGTTTAAAAAATATGAACTCGCGCATAACCATAGTACTAGAGAAAACGCTAACTCTCACTTATTACCGCCTAAAACACATCTTACCAAGATGCAGAAGCAAACCATACATCAATGTCTGAAAATATTTAATCACCTTCCAGAAACACTTAAAAACAACACAAAAATGGTATATAAAAACAAATTAAAAAAATATTTGATCGGTGAATCGTTTTACTCTACTAGAGAATTCTTTACTAAAACAGTTTCTGTAGGGTAATTTTCTTTACTAAATTATTTTTTAATGCGTGTTTTGATTGTGTTGCTTGTGTTTTTTATATATTGTATGTACTTTTTTTATTTACGTTTAACGACAAATACGGTGTAGTTTATACATGCATATTTCGATGTACTTTATTCTTATATAAGTGTGACGTATTCTATACAATTTGTGTATTATGGAATCAATTGACATTATTATTATTATTATTATTATTATTATTATGTCTAGAAAATATCAAGGTGTTCAAAGTGAGATAAAAGAAATAAACAAATTTGCAGAATTTGTACCGTGTAGTGCTCATTCTCACAGTCAGTAACGTTCAGTACAGTACTTTGAGGTACGGTACGAAAGCAGCTAATGTTAACTGCATTAGTACACAATTGTAGTAAGTAATATTGACAATATCCCTAGAGTACATAGCGATTTTAAAAATAGATGGTGTTTTAAACGAAAAAAAAATTAAAATCTTTTACATTAAAAAATAAATACCAAATCTTTTTAGACGTTTACAAAAAGATACAAATCAGAATGCAATACGTCGTGAAATGAAATTGTCTAAATAATTCAATTTGAGTTAAAAAGAAAGCTTAGAAATTTGTTGGGGGTGCCATATTACAAACAAAATTTTGTAAAATTTATTTCACTACTTTTTATATATTTATATTTTTACTTACATCATTTAACTTCCTATGTTTAGATTTTATATGTTCTTACGTTTTATAAATCTGGTTATAACAGTTTTTTTGTTGGTCCCCTGAAGTTCGTTATAACCGGACACTACTGTATTTTCTAATTATCAAATAATCAAAGAAATTACGCTTTTTATTATTTCACTCAGTATTTCCTTCCAAATTCTTTATTTTCGTTATAATTTTATTTTACTCTTAAACAAACCACCCCAACTTAAAAACGCACAAACTGAAAAAGATTACCAATGACGAAGGAATATATCAACTCGAAATTCAAACAATTATGGTGTCACGGTTAAAGCAAACCAAGGATATGAAGAAACATTTAAATAAAACATTAATAAAATATGTAAAAGAGTAATAATTTTACCATTTTCGGTGTGTGCCAACGGCAAAATTTTGCTGAGAAGTTTCCATATTAGAGACACTGTTATTGCTAACCTTCAGCAACATTTGTCTAAAGGATTACGTTCGACTAGACGCAAAGTTAAGGAGAAATAATAACTACGTTCGTCGAAATAACTAATTATATCCTAGCATGATAAAATATCTAAATATACGTGAATCATTTAATAATGTATGGAGATATCGATTTTTTTCAAAGCATATTTTACCTTGACTTTACAACTTTAGCGTTTGGTATTGACCTTGATTATATTGATCTTAGACAAGAGTACTTAGCGAGATGATTTACAAAAAAAAAACATACAAGTCATCCTATCTAAAAATGTTATAATATCTGATAATCTCTCAGCTTGTGATGACATGTATTATCAACAAAGATATAAACGAAAACTTCGTATCAAATAATTTTAATAATTATAAAAGCGAAAAGTTATAAGATTAATATATGAATTACCACCAATTATAAATAATTTGCTGAATATTTGAAATAGCTAGTAATATTTTGCTAAATAACAGTAAATCGGAAGTTGTGATTGAATAATTTAGAAGTATTGTACATGAAAAAGACCACATACATAATCCCAAAAATTTTTGTATGTCTTTTTGTTTCTTTGGCCGGGGAAATTCTGAACTTTCTCGAAATTTGATACAATACCCGATTCGGAGATTTGGAAGCCTAAGACTTTGGCGCTTTCTAAACCGAAATTACATTTCGAAGGTTGTAATATTAACCCAGCATACCTAATTCTATCGAATACTTTTTGAAGACGCTCTTCGAACGTCTTGCTCATTAATAGTCTGGGTAAACAGCGGTAACAGTCAGTGTAGAAGATATCCGCACCACATATCTTCTTCACATATGATGCAGGGGCGCCAGATTACTTTGGATTTTAGCATCAACCATAGAAAACCCTTTCTAGAAGGGAATATTAATAACCATGGTAGAAGTATAAAGTAAGACCGTAGTGGCGCCATCCAGTGTTGGTGGCAAATACAACGGAGGATAATATTTGAATTAAACTTTTTTTTTTAAATAAAGTGCAAATATAGCAATAAAAGTACCGTATTTACAAGTAGGACAAAGTTTGAATACATTGTTAGGTGCTTTTATTGCGTATTTAAACTTGGGAAAAAGTTTGAGCTAAGTTGGGAGTAAGTAATAAATTAGTCCGGGCAAACAGCGGTAACAGTCAGTGTAGTAGATATGTGGTTCGGAGTCGGCGATTATTTATTTCACGCGTTCACAGCGTCAGTACTAAATCGATGGTGTGTGCGAGTAGTTCTGTGTATATGTAGGCTGTCGTAACTTATTTCGTAATTGTACGCTCATGTCTGCTTTAAAAATGTCGCAGTTGGGTACGTCGCGAAAACGACCAATGGCAGACACAGTTAAAAATTTTCTAGTGGACATGCCGGAGTTAATTTTTGATGGCGCTAAAATTAAATGTCTAGTTTGTAAAATCCCTTTAATGTGTTGGTACAGAAGCCATTGCCAACGTCACATCGAAAGCAAACAGCATTCTTCTGAAAAAAGTGGCATACGAGACCAAGAAAAATTTACATTTGATTTATGTGTTACTCTTATTTTATATAATCTATCGTTTCGTTTACTAGACAAGGAAGCATTTGTCTCCTGAAATAAATATGCGGAGATCGATACGAAATGTAGTGCCATTTGCTCATGAACATATAGAAAAAGGAATGAAAACGGAATTGAAAGATAAAAAACTGTGGTTGTGTGTGGACGAAACAACAGATCGTCAAAAACATTCTGTGGTTAATGTAATGGTACGTACAATGGAACCACATCGACCGTCATCCTCCTTCTTACTTGCTTCCAAAAGAGTTATAAATTGTACTGCCGATGAGATTTTAAACGTGGTGGTGAACTCATTGAACAAATTTGAAATTTCAACTAAGCAACTTTTAATGTTTATGAGTGATTGTGCCGCAAACGTGCGTTCTTTGGGCCGATCGCTTAAAGAACACAGTGGTAACTTCTTACATGTAACGTGTAAAATCCATACTTTAAATCTTGCGGCACAAACGATTCCTACATGTTTTCCACTAATAAATGCATTGATTGCTAGTACAAAGGCAGTGTTTCTAAAGTCCCCGAAACGTATCCGACTATTTCACAAACTGTGTCCTGATTTACCTGAACCACCACAGCCGATTGTTACGCGTTGGGGAACATGGTTACAGGCTGCGTTTTTCTACAACAAATATTTTGATTAAGTAAAGAAGGTAGTTTTAAAATTCAATCCGACAGAAGCTGCAGCAATCAAGAAAAGCCAGGAAATATTTCAAGATAGTCAGGTTAAAAGAGATTTACAAACTATTCACAACAATTACTACAGACCAGCGGAGAGAACAGAAAAATTACAAAATGCTTCGATGTCGCTAGTGGATTCTGTTCAAATCGTGAATGATGTTCACGCACAGTTATGCGCTGTAGAAAGCGAAACAAATTGGTGTGTAATACGAAAATTTGAAAGTGTTTTAGAGAAAGACTCCGATTTTCTTATATTAAGACAAAGTTGTTTCAAAGATTATTTTAAATATGCAAATATAACATCGCTAGATGTCGAACGGTCGTTTTCGGCATTAAAAAACATTTATTCCGAACGTCGGACTCACTTGACTGAAACAGCCGTGAAAACATATCTAATGATTCAAATATTTAACAGATGTTACCCAGTTTGTGATTTCACGGAAGACTTTTAAAACGGTAAGTGTTTCGGCACGTTTTATAATTTATTTCCTACCTTCTATTTTATGTGTAAACTTTTATGCGATCGCTACGCCTCTGGCTGTTACCGCATATTTGCTCAGGTTAGTAATAAAACAAAAAAAAACACTAATCACAGAATGTTTTTGACGATCTGTTGTTTCGTCCACACACAACCACAGTTTTTTATCTTTCAATTCCGTTTTCTTTCTTTTTTCTATAGGTTCGTTCCAACATGCAGTTTGTGTATCGTACATGTACGATACATGGATTAGTTCATGAACCGTTTTCTACGCATGCGTTAAAAATGTATTACTTTCCGACCGATTCCGTATCATGGCGTGTTGGAACGGCTTATGGACATTTACTGAATTTGGACCTGTCTGTCACTTTAAGATTACCTGTGACTATACATATAGGTTCCCAAAAGAAATAATGAAATAGTTTTCATTATTTTTTTTTTGGGAACCACTAACTGAACGTCTAAATCGCCATCGTCACTGGAAGAACTATTTAAGAAATCGGAGAAACCTTCCAAATCACTCATTTTAACAGATTTCTTAAATAAATACTAATAGTAAACAATTACGTTATTTGCAGGTTACAAACTGCAGTCATTTATTGCACGTACGAAAATCAAATAAATAAAATAAATATACTAATTAAATCAAATAAGTATACTAATTACATATTGCGCATGCCTCTGACTAGCGGTTCCACAAAAATCTGCGGATCGATTCGACCGTTCAGTGAACGATTCGGTCATAGTCAAATTTTATGTTGTTAACATCCGACTATTCGTACACATTTCAGTCAGAAGTTATGTTGGAACGCCAAATTTGCTTTGCGCATGTACCCGACGGTTCACAAACTGGTTTGCTAGTGTGTTGGAACGAACCTTATATGTTCACGAGCAAATGGCACTACATTTTGTATCGATGTCCGACTAGGTAATTTACAGTCCGCATATTTATTCTAGAAGGAGAGAAATGCTTCGTTGTCTAGTAAACGAAATGATAGATTACATAAAATAAGAGTAACACATAAATCAAATGTAAATTTTTCTTGGTCTCGTATGCCACTTTTTACAGAAGAATGCCGTTTGCTTTCGATGTGACGTTGACAATGGCTTCTGGGGATTTTGCAAACTAGACATTGAATTCTAGCGCCATCAAAAATTAAGTCCGGCATGTCCACTATAAAGTTTTTAACTGTGTCTGCCATTGGTCGTTTTCGCGACGTACCTAACTGCGACATTTTTAAAGCAAACATAAGCGTACAATTACGAAATAAGTTACGACAGCCTACATATACACAGAACTACTCGCGTATAGCATCGATTTAGTACTGACGCTGTGAACGCGTGAAATAAATAATCGCCGATTCCGAACCACATATCTACTACACTGACTGTTACCGCTGTTTGCTCAGACTAATTTATTACTTACTCCCAACTTAGCTCAAACTTTTTCCCAAGTGCAAATACGCAATAAAAGCACCTAACTATGTATTCAAACTTTGTCCTACTTGTAAATACGGTACTTTTATTGCTATATTTGCACTTTATTTAAAAAAAAAAGTTTAATTCAAATATTATCCTCCGTTGTGTTTGCCACCAACACTGGATGGCGCCACTACGGTCTTACTTTATACTTCTACCATGGTTATTAATATTCCCTTCTAGAAAGGGTTTTCTATGGTTGATGCTAAAATCCAAAGTAATCTGGCGCCCCTGCATCATATCCAACGAAATGTTAAGTTTGGAAAGAAAAATCGGCACGGCAACGCGCAAAAGAAGCGTCTATTATTCGATTATTTCGCGACAATAAAAGCCTGTCCTCAATCACCAATGGAGAATTTGAATAAAAATAATACCTTTCATGAGAAATACATTTTTATGTCTATATATCTTTAGTAGGTAACAAATACTCAAGAATGTAATTTTTATTTACGCAGACATCTTAACAGCATGTATAGCATAACTGATTGACGTATCACTAATCCAGGACCATTTATTTGTAAAGAAATTGTAAAACATTCCATGAATCATCTTAGTACAGCAATTATCTGAAATTAAAGATCCTCATAATATAAATCAAATTGAATAAATCATAAGTAGAGTGGGCCACGCGGGTCAACAGACAGCTGCGTCGTATCTATACGGTTACATACAAGCCTCAGTGTAGTTTCGACCTTCCATTAGCGCGGTACGTGTTGTTCAGAAATGTTCCGTACGTCGCACAAACCACCCAAGGCGGACCAAGTTAGAGAATTTTTAGCCGAAATTCCTGATTTAACGTATGATGGCGCTAAAATTAAACGTGTAGTATGTAATGTCCCGTTGATGAGTTGGTCCAAAAGGGACTGTCTACGGCACGTAAACAGTGAACGGCATGCTCCAAAAAAAAAAACTTACACACGGGACTATGACAAATTTATATTTAATTTATGTGTTACTTTTATTGTATGTAATATACCGTTTAATTTACTAGACAAGGAAGCGTTTGTCTTATTTTGGAATAACTATTTGGAGTACAAATTACCAAGTCGGACATCGTTACGAAGGATAGTGCCATCTGCTCGTGAATATGTTGAAAAAAGAATTAAATCGGAGTTGAAAGAAAAAAAAATGTGGTTATGTGTGGACGAAACGACAGATCGTAAAAAACATTTGGTCGTTAATATAATGGCACGTAAAATGGAACCGCATCAATCGTCACCTTCAATTCTATTAACTTCTAGACGAATACAACAATGTAGTGCCGAAGTAATTGTAAAGTTAGTGTTAAATACATTGGAAAAATTTGAACTTTCAATAAACCAACTGTTGATGTTTATGAGCGATGGTGCCGCAAACATGGTTTTTGTAGGCCGGTCTCTTAAAAAGCATTCTGTTAACTTGTTACACATTACGTGTAAAATTCATGCTCTCAATCTTGTGGCAGATGGTATCAGTAAATGTTATCCTGAGGTAGACGCTTTAATAGCGCATACAAAAGCGGTGTTTGTCAAATCCCCGAAACGTATTCGCGAATTTCACAGACTGTGCCCCCGTATACCTGGGCCACCAGAACCTATTCTTACACATTGGGGAACTTGGTTAAATGCTGCGTCTTATTAACATAAATATTATGAGAATATTAAGAACGTAGTTTTACAATTCGATCCAAAGGAAGCTGCCGCTATCAAGAAAAGCCAGTCGAAATTTCAAAATAGTCGGGTTAAAACGGATTTCCTTCGGTGTCGTTAGTGGAATCTGTGCAAATAGTTTCAAAGAATATTTTAATTACGCAAATGTAACGTCAATAGATGTAGAACATTCGTTCTCTGCATATAAACATATTTTTTCCTCGCGCCGCACTCGATCTGTCGAAACAACTGTTGAAACATATCTAATGTTGCAGATATTTAACAGACATTATTCACTTTGCGATTTCACGGAGGACTTTTAAAATGGTAAGTGTTTGGGCACGCATTATTTTATTTTTATTTAACAACTACGCGAAAGTATTTACGACAGCAAACATCTACACACAATAGCTCTAGTGGAACCCAAGGCCTAATCGAAACAACGCCGCTGCCCGTTGGCGCGCGTGGCCAACTCTAATCATAAGCCATGTACAACGAAGAAAAAGTCACTTACTATTTTCTAATATCCTTTGTAACATATGAGGTTCGATAAATTTCTCGTAATCATGAGTACCTTTTGGGACGGTGCCTATACTTTCAGCAGCACATATTACAAATAATCTTGACGCCAATGTTTTATTTACTGTTGTAAGGAATATTGACCCGTCTGGTTTTAAGCATTTTACACATTCAGTAATAAATCTGTTCTGGTCATTTACATGTTCAATAACTTCGGAAGCAACAACTGCATCGAACGCTGCCAAATTCTCCGGTGAAAATTCTTCAATAGTTGACACTTTATAAGTTACATTACTTAATGTCCTATCATTCTTTGCACGTTCTTGTGCAACTTTTATCAAATCATTGGTTACATCGATACCAACAACTTTACAACCTAACCTTGCTAACGGTTCCGATACATATCCGCCTAAAACAAAGCAAATTTGTAGATTATGTAAAAAAAAAAAATAGTTATGCGATATACCCCCACATCCTACATCCAAAATGTTCAGATCTGTTAAAGGAACCGAGCTACTACAAAATTCTCTTTTAACTGCACCTGTACTTATTAAACCGTCCCTTATAAAAGGAATTCGCAGAGCACTCATTGTGTATAAAGGATTCCCATCCTCATGTTCCCACCAATGCTGAGATTGCTGTTGGAAGTGTTTAATTTCACGATCATCTATAGTTGTTGTAGACGAACATCTAAAAGTTTATAGTATTATTGTTATACATAATTTACATTGGATAATTATTGCATACCTTTTAGAACTAGGAATTACAAATTTTGATTTTGAAATAAACCTTTGTGATATTTTCTTTAACATATTTGAAAGAGGACTAAAATAACATAACCTCAAAACCCTCACTTATTTATTTATTTCACCTATGTACATTACATTTATTGCTAAATTACTAATCTTATGAAAAATATAAATAGATGACCTTGCTCAGGGTTATGTTAATGACAATTACGTGTAAATAAATTAGATTTTTGCCATATTAGTAATTTTGCAACATAGCAACATCATTTCTAGAGTAAGATAATCGTTCGTCGCGCCATAGGCGTGCGGTTTCTTCAATATTTATAATACCGAAAAAGAAGTAATAAAGCGAATAATAAAAAAACTAATCAAAAATTATAATATCTGTAAGGCTGCGAAACACTCACCCTCTTAAGCAGCGTAATCAAGTAGGCTGGCGGATTACATTGGAATTACTGAACATAAGAAGTAGAAGCACCATCATCAGTATTATAACTAGCGCGGGCACTTTTTAAATTTCGCGGATCATTTAAGTTGGTAGTTCCGGCAATAAAGGATATATTTGTCTGTATTACGTTAAGAAATTGGCGTATATGTCATTTATTACCGGAACTGCCAACCTAAATCAACCGCGAAATTTAAAAAGTGCCCGCTCTAATTATAACCCAGTGGATAAGAATCGTAAAAAATTGATAGTATTAGATATGTTTCAATAGTTGTCTCGTGGAACCGTGTTCGCAGTGGTGAAAAAATGTGTTTATATTTGGAGAAAGATCGTTCGACATCTACCGATGTAATACATGTATGATTAAAATAATCTTTGAACTCAATTAATGGATTAATCGAAGTACCATTACAAATTTGTTGTAATGTGATAAAATTGGAATCTTTCTCTAACATACTCTCCAACTTTCTTAAAACGCGAATATTTTTTGCGTTATCTATAGTGCGTAGCAGAGTATGTACTTCGTCCACTATTTGCAGTGACTTCACTAACGACAACGCTCTATTTTGTAATTGTTCCAGTGCGTCATGTAAGCATTTATAGTAGCTATGAATACTTTGTAAATCTGTTTCAACAGAAATATCTTGAAATTTTGACTGACTTTCCTTAATAGCTGCAGCTTCGGCAGGATTGAATTGTAGAATAACAGCTTTTATTTTTTTGAAATGTTCAGCATTATAAAAAGCTGCCTGCAACCAGGTCCCCCAAAGTGTAAAAATCGGCTGTGGTGGTTATCAGCAAAGGGTCGTTTGTTTAGCCTTGCGCATACTGGACATTTTCAATTAAAAATTTTCTTGAATGACTAGTATTCCGCACGCCTGATTTAAATCACACGCACACGCCGCGCTAGTGATGATGAATGTGTACGAATTTGAACTGCTTTGCCACCCGGCAGATGTTTACGCATCGCATCGGACAGGCGCGCGCCGAGTTCCGTTGGCTGCTCCAGCTGTTACGGCTATGCTGGGACGACACGATTATCTTACCTTAATCATAGCAAACAAAAATACTTTTATGAATTTCCTGTGGATTGGATGATACCACGTGATACATATTTTATAACCGCATAAACAACTGTTACGTAAAAAATTTACCTATTTGAAAAATTGTGTTGTGGATGGTGGTATGGCATTGTTAGTAAAGACTTTAAATTTGATGGGAAATAAATGGAAGTATATTAGAAATATTCGAGAAATGCGCGCGTGTCTAAATATTTAGTTGCGACAACATAAACTTGCAAAAAATGCTAACATGCCTATCACTTTTAACAATATCCGAAATAGCAAACTAGAAATAGTTTATTCCTCGTGCTTAACTGTATAATTTTGTTTGAAATAAAACATAATGGTTGTCGACACGCAGTAACCCGACCAGTGAACTGGGACAGGTAATTTCTTTTTTTTATCACTAAATAACACCGTATTCTAAAAAGCTGGTTCGAAATTTCATATATTCGAGCGAATTCTATTGTTTTTTATCTGTTCCTTTTACTATTATACGGTATTCTGACACTGCGACTATTGCGACGACACATTCTGCATGTACAATCTTTCTTAAAGCCAGTTTTACACGACGCGATTTATTGGCCAATTAATTGAACAAGTTGACCTTCGATTTTATCGTAGCATGTAAAACAGCAAAAATCGGAACGATTTCTTGAACAAATTATCGTACAATTAATTGAATTAAATAGAACATACTCTATTTTGCGACGAGTTTTCACTAACTTTGCTATTTTAACACCAACCCAGTAACAGAAAGATACCTACGAATTTTGTATAGTGTTTTTAAAGTAAAGTGAGGATAAATTTGACGATTATAATGTAATCGATAATTTGAATTAACTAACCGAAACCGAAGTAACCTAACCTATATCTGTACCGCAGAACATATCTTCCTAGAAGCATAAATTACGTGCACATACTTAGAATATGCCGTAAGAGCGAGCGTAGTATGATCAGCCAGCATAATCGCCATTTTTCGGAAATGCGAGAGCAAAGTCCTGTATTACACGTGTACGTGAACGAATACGCCGATGATAACGCGAGCAAGGTGTTTTTGGAAATGCAACAGCGAAGTTGTGCCTTGTACATGTGCGTGAACGAATACGCCGTTTATAACATGAGTAAGGTGCACAAATGAATTTGCGTTTACGCAATTTTGTCAAGCAAATGACATTCCACAGTGACATTCAACACAGCACACATTTAGATGCGCCGAGTTCGTGTAAAATCGCGTGATCATAGTACGCTCGCTCGTACGGTATATTTTAAGTATGTGGCTACGAGTTATGTGTGGGACAATATTTAGCGCCATCTAGCGTGGGGACAGCGAACTCCTTACTTAAAATGGCTCACTTACTTACTTTCAACATATTCACGAGCAGATGGTACTATCCTTCGTAACGATGTCCGACTTGGTAATTTGTACTCCGAATAGTTATTCCAAAACAAGGCAAACGCTTCCTTGTCTAGTAAATTAAACGGTATATTATATAGAATAAAAGTAACACATAAATGAAATATAAATTTGTCGGAGTCTCGTGTACAAGTTTTTTTTGAAGCATGCCGTTCACTGTTTACGTGCCGTAGACAGTCCCTTTTGGACCAACTCAGCAACGGGACATTACATACTACACGTTCAATTTTAGCACCATCATACGTTAAGTCAGGAATTTCGGCTAAAAATTCTCTAACTTGGTCCGCCTTGGGTCGTTTGCGCGACGTACGCAACATTTCTAAACAACACGTGCCGCGCTAACGGAAGGTCGAAGCTACACTGAAGCTTGTATGTAACCGTATAGATACGACGCAGCTGCCTGTTGGCGCGCGTGGCCAACTCTAATCATTAGACATTGCACACAAGCGAAAAAACAAAGAAAAAAAGAAAGTTAGTGACTAAAAAACATTTTTTATGAAATCTTTTATCTAAACGTTAAATAGTCAAACCTTTGTTACACAAAAACTATAACCAACTCAGAATTTATTTTATTGTATTTAGATTTAGTAGCGTAAATTTCAAAATTTGTTGCCCAGTGTAATCTTGTTGCATGAAACGTATAAAATGCATTACGCACAATACGAAACGTGGACCAATTCTGTACCACATCGAATAAACCTTTGACTTCTTTTAGGTATTCGATGTGTTGGTTCCTGTTCTGACGAACATTTTTGTTTGACGTAGTGTCACGACCGGTTTCGGCGGTTTCCATTATCAAGTGAGTGGTGGTGCCGTGTGTGCTTGTGCTTTTATATGGTGTAGGTGGAGTAGTGGGGAGAATAATGCGTCTTGTGTGTTGTTGATCTGCGTCTTCATTAACTTTCCTGTGTGTTTGTGTATGTATATCTGTATGTTCTCCATTATATTGAGTTTTTCGCTTTTCTGTAGCGTTGTGATTACTTCCATTGTTTCTTGTACTGTCCCTGGGCTGTGTCCGTTCATATTGAAGTGTTCTGCGTTCTTTTGGATATCATATAATTCGATACTGCCAATATGCGGAATCCTAAAATTTATGTGTAATACACGATCTAGACATATAATCTTTGAGAAATTAAAACTGTAGTTCTAATTCATTAAACAATGACAAATTATACTTACTATTTCCCAGTAGCCTCTGAATTTGGCATGGTACGATAAATACTATCGCCTAAATATGAGCATTAGTTATAATTTCTATTTTCCAAATGATGCACACCCTTTAAAATTGAGGAAGTCGTGCTCTTTCAATGTTGTAAAAGCAAATCAATTGGCTGATGTTAAATATTTCACATACCCTTTTACCAATTTGGTACTGTCATTGACATGCTATGTGACGTTAGGTGCTGTTTCTGCATCAAGAACTTTGGGAATATTGAATTAAAATTCTTCAATAAAGGATGCTGAGTAAGTATATATTTTTTTACAATTTGCCTTTACCACCACAAATCTACATGATGGTAATAAGACCACTAGATGCAATGACATTCCGAAATGTCAACTATGTCTTCGAAATAGATCCATTAAGTTGCCTTCAATGATAATGTAAATAATAACATGGGTTTGCAAAATGTATCAAAAACATATAGCATACCTTTAGATCTAGTATTTGTATGACATTTTAAATTCCATCTGCAGTTCTAAGCGGGACTTTCTGTTCCGTTAACATCATCGTAACTGCAATCGAACATTTGCATCAAAGTATAAGTAGTAACATCAAAAAACATGCACTAATTCTTACTTATTGTTGTTATTGTGTTATTTCAAGTATAAAAATCGTTTTACATTACATTTATCTATTAGCAAGAGGTTATCACGATTTTAAGAAAGTAGATTTTCTATTAAGAGTATATTAGAATAGCTGTTACACATTTTTATGATTTTCATAATTAAACAAACCAAGATTGCCATTGTTTTCATGTATGATCAATTTATTACGTTTTAATTTTAAATTTATTCTGGATTGTTGATCTTTTCTTGACTACAAACATTCACAAGCATTATTAAAAATACTTGTGTTTATATGGTTGCCTATTCATAAGTAAACCATTTGGCTATCCAACTGATTATTTTGATATACAAGTGCGTTCTAATAAATTGGATATAGGCGATACTGCCGAAAACACAAGGTAACCGGCTCCGGCGTCAGCAGGTTGTGACGTATTTTGCTGTAGGTAGTCGATCAGCGATATTTGTAGATTTGATATTCACACGTTCACATCCTTTCTAGCGTTTTGAATTGGTTTATCTAAATTATATTGGTTTTATTTAAAAAAATACTGGGTAGTGATATTTCCGTACCTTATTGGTGATACCTGTAATGTTTTTCTAGTGTTGTATAAGCGATAAAACCTTTGCTGACACGATAAAAACGGAGTAACCTAAAAACTGTGGCGTCGGCTGTTTTGTATGTTTTGTTTGTGAGTTACACTTTGTAAAAGAAGATATTATTTGTTTTTCAACAGCTATAGATTCAAGGACCGGTGAAACTATAACTGTAAGTTTAAAAAACTCCTAAGCTTAAAAAAGATGCTATTCCAACTCAATTCCGTTGTATTTGACAAAAAACGTAAAGATTTTATTGTTCAAATAGTTTTATATTTTACAAAATTATTTTTGAACACGAAGAGATGTTTTTAAATGTGTATAATAAACGTTCTGTTTTTATGCAATATATTTTAAATATCACCGAACATAACCGTTTGGATACTGATATATATATAAATGTCATATTCACGGCAGTGAACGTATTGCAACAATTATAATAAATTGTTCTATAAATACCCTAATTAAAAATGATTGTGGGAAAAGTAATGACAGATTAGGTATAACACCACATAATAGGAAATTGAAGACCCTGGTTAAATAGCAGGTCTGTAAATTTTATCGTGAAATTGAACAAAATTTCGTAATAAAATTGCAATTACTATATCATTTCAGGCTTAGCCGATTAAATATCAATCACAAATACATCTTTCGCAAAAACGGTGCTCGGTTACGTGTTTGGTTTTTGCTTTGAAACTTAATTTTTCCAAAATAAAATCGAATGGGATGCGAAGAAGGGTTTAGTTGACGACTGGCATCCTCTTTAAGCCGGAAGCCCTTCAAAACCCAAAAAGGAAATACAAAAAACCGCTTTTACAGCGTAGGCTAATATCGTGCATGGCGATACATCACCTATAGAGCGTGACGTCATCGAAGAACGCTGAGGTCTTCTAGATTCTGTGGTAACGGTATAGGTAGGGTACTGGTAATAGAGGTAATGGTCACGTGACTTCCCTTACCCTTTTTATTTGGGCGCACAAATGGGTAATGGATAGATATCGATAGTTGTAATTCCCGATGAGACCCAGTGTATAGCAAAACAGATTAGTAATTCGAGGATGTTAAACATTTTCTTTGTTGTATAATTCCTATTCTTTTCTCTGTAATAACCGTTTCTATTATGTATTCTAAGGCTTGGATTGGTTGAAGTGGAATATAGTTGGAATGACTACGAGTTGACTACTTCCTAGTTCATTTTCTTTATTATTTCCTTTTTTACTTAATGTCAATAAATAATGAACATTAACGAATTGATGAATATTAATTATATTTAGCATTTTTTTCTTGTTTTATCTTGAATTGAAAGTAAAAGGATTAGAATTCTAGCTATCAGCAGAGGAATATGATAGTGTTTGGTACGGCTGTAAAGTACATAATTGGGCTATTCAACTTTTTGACATGTTGAAAATGATATTTACCAATTTTACACTTTCCACGAATGCCAATAGTTTACTTAACGCATGAAATTTCATCAGCTTTACTAATGCATCTATTTGCGCGCTTGGTATGACAGATGGAAGATATATTATTGCTTTTTTAGCAGATTATACTGGAATTTATCGCATGCATACTTTAGTTACGTGGTGATAGAGCAAAATAATGATAATAATAGAAGTGACTGCAAACCTCAATACTCTAATTGTATTCGTCGCGTTTGGAATAACTGAAATTAAAACGGAAGAAATATGTGTATAGAATTGGGTACATTTATGGGATTACTTACACGTCAAATGTTTGTCTAACAAGCAAACGTAGGCAACTGTCCCCCCTCGATTTTCATAAAATTTTGCAAGGATGTAATACACCGAAAAATATTAAATACTTTTTTTCAGATGGTTTCTTTAATCGACGGTAAAAGATACCTCCCGAAAATAGATTTTTTGCTATATCTCGGGAACAAAACAAGATATCGAATTCATTTAAAAAAAGGGGTTGTTTCCTGTTACTAGCACTACATTTCAGATGAAAAAATCAGTGGTACACACATGGGGTCCTTAGTGGATTAAAAAAAATCTCATACATATGTACATATATATCAATCTCCTATTCCTTCAGTTGAAGTTAAATTTTATTAAAAAATTGCAACTGCATTTTATGCGTTAGTATGAAAATAGACCATTACGCATAAAAAAATAATATTTTCTAATCAGAGAGATACACGATTTTATCTACAACAGTATATATTGGAAATTTTTTGAAACAAACACTTAAGCTGTAAATGGGGTTTATGTAAATATGTTTTTTTATTAAATTTATTTTTGTTTCAAAGTCGTTAAAAATAGAAGCATATTTTTCCTATATGTAAGTGCTATATATAAACCTATATATAAACTTTCATATCAATGCATCAAATGCAGTTAAAAGTTTTTAATAAAGCTTGTTTGATCTATATTTCAATGTTGTGTCACCCTCTTTAAACTGAAGGAATAGGAAATTGATATACAGTGCGGTCCTAAAGTCCGTCCCCCCCATGCTAACTTTTGAACGACAGAAGCTAGCGTTTTTAGAAAAAAATAGATCGATTTCAATTTTTTATGAACTAACTTTTGCCGTTATCAATATTTCAGTTGTGTTTCCGGTTTCACTGGAAGGTGATCGAAAGATAAATCCAACGATACCACATATGTTACACTTTAACTAAGAAGTATGACGATATGCAGCAATATAGGTAATCTGTTTCTGTTGTTACGCAAAGTTGGCTCGTTGCTAAGCAAAGTAATCATAACAAATGCCACACAGCTGTCAAATATCAATTCCAAAAGCGTAAATTATTTATTTATTGTTATTATGACCTGCATTTGTCATACGTTCCTTCTTTGTACTCGTTATTGTTTTCTCTCACTTTAACTTATTCTATTAATTGTTGTTATTTCTTTACTTTATCGAACTTTATTGCAATTAATTAATTATGGTAAGTTTGTTTAAATATGTTGTTTAAAATAGACATTGAGGCAAAAACCAAAAACTTTAATTTTTTTGTGTAGTGAAGGGGAAAGATAAATTGACCCCAATACCTGTGGGCGGCGGCGAAAAAAAAATATATTTTTTTAATCCCCTAACTACCCCATGAATTCAAAGACTGGAATAAGAAAATGGAAGTGTTAAGACAAACTAAGAAATTGAAAGGAACGAGAATTTATATTAATGACGATTATGCACCGGAGATAGTAAACCAAAGAAGAGAATTGGTTAAATTTATGAAAGAGATAAGAAGAAAGGGTGGTAATGCTAAACTGGTATATAAAAAGATAAGTGTCAATGGAGAAATGTATGATTTGAAACAGATGCGACAAAAGCAAACTACAGAGGAGAGAAATGAAAGAGAGGAAGAGGATGTGAACCAAATTAGTAAAGGCAGAAAGTTTAGTGAACGATCACCATTTGAAGAGGACAAGAGAGAAAGGTTAAGAAAGATAACAAGAACCAGTTTTAATACAAAGGCAAAAAGTAGTTCAAAAAACTAGTAAAAAATGAAAGCAAGATGGAGATACTGGTAAAAGACAATGGCGACCAAACGGAAACGAATAAATTAAAAAAACAAGTAAGAAAGGGAAGGAAAGAGAAAAGAAAACGACGCAAATTTAGAGTTAGCACATGGAATGTAAGAACGCTGATGGAACCTGGAAAATTGGATGAAGCAATAGCGGAACTAGAAAGATATAGTGTTGATATTGCGGCACTGTAAGAGATAAGGTGGAAAACAAAATGCAGGATTGACAGAGAAAACAGTACACTAATATATTCAGGGGATGAAAACAAGGACAGAGGGGGTGTAGCGTTTGTCTTGAAGGGGAATATGAGAGATAAAATACTGGAAATTAGACAAATAAACAGCAGAATGTGTTACATTCAAATTAAAGCAGAACCAAGCAATATATCGCTGCTAAATTTATACGCACCTACAGAAGCAGTAGAAAAGGAAGAAAAACATAGATTTTATGAGAGAATTGATGAGGAACTCGAGAAAATACCGGAGGAGGACGTAATAATAGTCTTGGGAGACCAAAACCTCCAAATAAGAAAAGAGGATTACATAAGTCATGCGGCAGGAAAGGAAACTATACACGAATAAACTAATGATAATGGATAACAAATGTGCAATATGGCAACGAGAAACGACCTAATCATAAGCGGTACAAAATTTAAGCATCCAAGGAGACATAAAATGAGATTGATATCACCTGGACGGAGATCCCAGTCTCAAATTGATCATGTACTGGTCACGAAGAGAAGGCAATCATTCGTAATTGATGTAAGAACATATAGAGGGGCATATGTTGACTCGGACCACTTCATGGTAGTAGCAGCATTAAATTAGATAATGAAAAAGATCACAAAGAGTAATAAAACACGTGATAAATGGGAAATTGAAGCAATTGAAGATCAAAAAATCAAGCAATTATATCAAGAAGAGATAAACAAGAAGATAAATCAGCAGCAAGAGAAAGATAAAATAGAGGAAGAATGGAAAATAATAAAAGAAACAATAGAACACTCAGCAAGAAAGAGAAAGCAAAAGAAAAGAAAGCAATGGTACAACGAGAATTGCGTAAAAGCAGTAAAGGCAAACGTGAGAGAGAGAATGAAGTGGTTAAGCAATAAAGAAGAAGATCAGCGGAATAAATATGAGGAAAAGAGGAAGCAATGCAACAAAATAATAAGACAAAGTAAGAGAGACTGGAAAAATGAGAAATTACAACAAATTGAAGAAGAAAATACATACAGGAATACAAGAAAATTCTATCAGAAGTTAAGAGAATAGAATAAGACATATAAGCCCAAAACTTGTATAATAAAGAAGAAAGAATAGAGATGGTAATATTGTAATAGAGGAAGAGCAATATAAAGAAGTATGGGTAGAATATTTTAGAGAGATGTTAACGGAGAGGGTGTAGGAAGAAGAAGCAATAGAAGAGATAGATACAGAGGAAGCAACAATAGGAGAGCCAACATTGAAAGAAGTACAGTAATAATATTTAAAAGTAAGAATGTAAACGCGCCAAGAAAGGATAATATAAATATAGAATTATTTAAATATAGTGCAGAAGAAATGATCGAAAGTATATATGAATTAATAAAGCAAATCTGGAAAGAAGAGGTAATGCCAGAAGAATGAAGAATAGGGCGATAATTACCATACACTAAAAAGGAGACCAGCAAGACTACAGCAACTATAGAGGTATAATGCTACCAAACACAGCGTATAAGATCTTGTCAACGCTAATACAAAAAAGAATGAAGAAAGAAACAGAGAATAAAATAGGTAAATACCAATGTGGTTTTATAGAAGGACGGTCAACAACAGATGCCATATACACTTTAAAACAAATCATAGAAAAGGCAATGGAGTACAAAATGCAGATTGAAATGCTATTCATAGATTTTAAGCAAGCTTTTGATTCAACAAAGAGAGATAAGTTGATGGAAGCACTGAGGACAATGGGAGTTTCAGCAAAATTAAGAAGGCTAATCAGGATGACAATGGAAAACACAAGGATAACTATCATAACACAAAAAGGAGAAACTATGGATATTGAGATAGACAAAGGGGTACGACAGGCACTAGAGTATGTACTGAGGAATGGAAGCAAAAGTACACTGAGAACCGGAGGAAGACAAGTAGTAGGTTATGCTGACGGGGTCGTAATAATAACTAAGAGAAGAAACATAATGGTAAACACTTTAGAAGAAATAATAGGATTGCACATAAACGAAAGCAAAACGAAGATTATGAGGGTAGGAGTGGAAACAGGTAAAAGAGAAATTAAATTAAGATGTCACTCCTTCGAAAAAGTACGATGACGGAGATAATGGCGACGAATAGAGCATACCAAGCAAATAAAAAATTAATGAAAAGCAAGATATTGACAAGAGGAACAAAAATGAAAATATACGAAAATATAATAAAACCAGTAATGATGTATGGAGCGGTAAGTAATGTCGATGACCAAAACAGATGAAGAAAAGCTAAGGATTGCAGAACGGAAAATATTAAGAACTATATTGGGAGCGATGAAGTTAACAGAGAATCAATACAGAATATGTACCAACAAAAAACTACTAGAAGAGATGAAGGGTCAGAAAGGTAAAGCAACAAAGAATGGGATGGATAGGGCATGTGTGGAGAGCAAAAGAGGAAGACCCGATCAAAGTAATAACGAAATGAGGGATGGCGGGAAGAAGAAGAAGAGGCAGACCTCGATCAAAATGGATAGAGGAGGTGAAAGAGGACTTAAAGACGACAGGAATAAGAAATGCGGAAGAGAAGGCGAAGAACAGAATAGCATGGAAAAAGATATGCAGCGAAGTATAAATGACAATGGGGACTGATCCACCCCGTGAAATGGATCTAGAAATCCTCTAAAGAGGAGCCGCCACCCCACAGGGGGTGTTTAGCCACTATACATATACAACCACCCCATGGGTACACCGCTCAGTTTTTCTCGTCTAAAATGTAGTGTTAATAACAAGGGATAATCCCTTTTTCAAATGAATTCTATATCTCTCGTCTTGTTTCTAAGATATAGCAAAAAATTGTTTTCGGAGAAGAAGCAGGGGGGGAGGGGGTGATAATTTTGAGCGTTAATTATACCCCCTTAAACCGAAAAAAGCAGCTAAAGAATGCGTGTCTAATATTTTTCGGAGTACTACATCCTTGCAAAATTTTATCAATGTCGGAGGGGGACGGTTGCCTATGTTTGCTTGCATGTTAGGAAAATTAGTTCAGGATCTCAAGTCAAAATGTTAACGCTTTTGAAGTAAATAATTCATTAGTTGCTTTATATTAATTTTAATAATTTCTAATTTCACAATTTTATCGAAAAAACTTGTTTGTGGAAACCAACAAACCCTAGTAATAATTATACCGAGTATTTATGGTAATTTGGATCTAGGTAATTATCCTAATTGAATATGACAATTAAATATGATTAGTAATAATGCTAATAATTATTATTCAGCTTCTAAAAATTCATTGCGTCAAGTTTATTTTGCTGTGGAATTCGCTATTTTCTAAACACAAATTTTCCGTACCCACCTTTTTGTTTGTTTGCATTCGTTGAAGCAGGAAATGCCTAGTGTATCCGGAGGTACCATTTGAGGAGACCAAGAGGGAACTCTACCAAGTTTAACCACCATTTTGAGCACTTAACCGTCACCCTTGAATATTGAAGGAAACACTTGGAACAATTATTTTGTTGATGTTTGAAAATGTACTTTCTCTTTCCCTCATAAATTCATATCTAGATTTATTGTGACTCTTACAATTCGACCTATTTTCTAAAAAATGCGATCGTAGTAATGCATTCAGTGCTTTCGTAGGCTGGTACGAATAAGCGAACAGGTAAAAAAATGTAGAAGTCATGCACGCAATTTCATTGTCAGTGTTGAAATTCCGAATGCAATGCTTCGTAACAATGCCAAATGCAACAAACAATTTTGTTTTCAGGGGTAAGTGTGCGCATTCTTAAATACATACTTATTGAAAATATGACAAATGATTTTTCTTACATGTATATAAGCTGATGTATATATTTTTGTCGCTTTTCAGGTGCGGCTAGGGAGTGATTTCGAAGTTATGGATATCCACCTTGGTGTTGCTACGTTGTTTATATTAGGAGGTAAAGTCTTTTTTTTATTATTTTTACTGTTAAAACGAAGTGCTGTCTAAATGTGCTAGTTAATTTTTTGAGAAAGTTTGAAATTCCATTGATAAGGTGGTCGATGATGAGCTTCCACGGCTGGAATCTAATGTGGATAGGTGTTTTTCGCTAATTTAAAAAGTTTTCTCAACAATGCCCTTAAAGGATCTCTGAAAAACCTGAGACGATAATCGGAAATACCATCACGGTAATACTTAGAAGATGTTTTCTATACAAGAAGGTTATTATTATCAAAATTGATGATAAAGTGGATTGCAAATTAGATGTTTCTAAACTAGATCAACATAGCAACTAAAAGATCTTGAACATAGGTTTTTTTTTCTAAAAAAATTGTATTGTCTTAAGGCATTTTATTATTTGTTACAATTTTGAAGCAGTCACAAAGTATAATTATCATTTCTCCTTAACACATTTCTTTGTTAGCTTTTGATTTTGTCAAGGTTTTTTGAGGACTGTCAATATTTGTGTAAATCGGGTTTGATATCTATGTTAAATGCAGATTTATGTCATTTCATTGATCTATATTTTCAAAGACAATATTTAGTTTAAAAGGAAAGCTTAACGGAAAAGCGGTGGATAAAAAGGAAGGAACACTTATTCTCAGTATAATTGGTTATCCTTTAATTGGCCCGGTGTTTAATTAAAGTAGATAGAATAGAAATAAATCTGGGTAACTGAAAATATTGCAATTGATGCTTTATTATTTCTATTTTATTTATTTTGTATTTGTACAATACAATACACTATAGCTTCTGAATGTCTACTTGTTTTCTACCAATTTTAAAATTTTATTTGTTATACAATTATTTACGATTAAAAAACATATTACTAGAGCCCGGTAACTGGAAAGCAATCGCAGCGGCGGTGTGACTGTGTTTAGGTGGGCGGGGAGGGCTGGTCGACTATGATACGACACGACAAATCATCACTCAGTTCAGCTTAGCATTGGATAGCGGATAGGACGTGTTGATTTTATTGATATAGACGTAGTTATTAATTGTAGTTTTTAGTGAACATGTCAAAGGCTAAAAAACGACCCCTTCAAGACGTAGTAAATAAGTTTATTTCTGACTTTCTCGATTTGTTTTACAACGGGAGTAAGACAGTTTGTAAAGTGTGCAAAATACATTTGATGTCAAATAAGAAGTGGAACTGTACAAGACAGATAAATTCCGCACAGCATAGAAAACGAAAATTGGGCATGCCACCGAGAAGTGCATTTTTGTTTTTGATGTAATTTTTATGTTCATAACCTGTAATTTGCCACTAGGCTTACTCGATAAACAACCGTTTAAGGACTTTTGGGACAAATACAATCCCGAGTTGCGGTTGCCAACGGAGAAAACGGCACGTAAGCTTGTTGCATTTGTACGCGATGACGTGAAAAAGAAAATGAAACGCATATTTAAAAAATAGTTTCTTTGGTTATGTGTTGACGAGACAATAGACTGTAAAAAAAAATCAATTGTAAATATTATGGTACGCATACTAGACCCTAGTAAACCTACATTACCACTGTTACTAGCTAGCCGAAGACTACAAGAGCGTACTGCTGCAGCAATTACGAAGGTTGTACTTAGTACGTTGGAAAAATTTCAAATTTCAAAAGATAAAGTGTTGATGTTTATGAGCGATGGCGCAGCGATAATGCGTTCGGTAGGTCGTTCTCTTCTTGAACATGGTTGCAAGCGTTTACATGTTACGTGTAAAGTGCATGCTTTACATCTTGTGGAAGAAACCATTCGACAATGCTCTCCCGAGGTAGATGCATTAATAGCAAGCACAAAAAAAGTATTTTTGAAATCTCCCAAACGCCTACGATCATTTCACACAGAGTGTCCTGGTATTCGTCAACCACCGGAGCCAATTCTTACACGTTGGGGAACATGGTTGCAGGCAGCTTTTTATTATGCTGAACATTTCAAAATAGTAAAAGCTGTTGTTGCACAATTCAATCCTACCGAAGCTGCAGCTATTAAGGAGAGCCAGTCAAAATTTCAAGATAAATATTCGTAGCTACTATAAAGGATTAGCTGTCGCAATAGACCAATTACAAAATAGATCGTTATCATTATTGGAGTCTCTGCAAATTATGGACGGAGTGCATACACAGCTACTGACTATACATGACGCAAAATATAACCGCGTTTTAGAAAAGTTCGAGAGTGTGTGTGCTACAGAAAGATCCCGGTTTTAGCACACTAAAACAAATTCGTGATGGTGTATCGAATAATCTATTGATTAAGTACAAAGAGTATTTTAATCATGCATGTATAACATCGGTAGATCTTGAACGCTCTTTTTCAAAATTTAAACTCATGCTTTCACCACGGCGGACATCGCTCACCGAGACAACTGTGGAAACACATCTAATGGTGTCAACTTTTTGCCACTCTTATCCATATGATGTTAATACTGATAATGGTGCTTCTAGTTTTACAAGGCTGCTTAAAAGGGCGAGTGTTTCACTACTTTGCACGTATTATAATTATGTATTAGTTCTGTTATTTTTTTTCTATTTTCTTACTATCGTTTTTGTATACTAGGCAGGTACGGCTATGGCACGGCTCCCTGTTATCGGGCTCTATATATTACTGATACTCGAACTTGAATTCTGTCATCACCAGCCATAAAAACAAGGCAAATTAATAAAAATTATTTTAAGGATAGTATGAATTTTTTTTCAGATTTTTTCACTTTGTTATTTGAGAATTTCTTTATTGTGTGAATTTATTACAGGAAATTTTAACAACCGTATGACATCCAACGTTTATTGTTTTTGGCTTTTTCTATCTTTCTATTTCGTCAAAATTAGAACTACACTACCGCTCATAAGTATTCTGGCACCCTTGGATTTAAAATTTTTGTATACAAAGAAAGTATTTAGGAAATAAATTCCAGCATTATTGAATAGTATGCTAATAATCAGTAAGATTCACTTAAATTTATTAAATAATATCGGTCTGTTCACTTCTTTTATCTGTATGAGAGGTAATACCGTTATAAAAGCGCAGGTAATAGCGACAACAAAGAGCGTATTTCTTGAAATTCCAGGAAAAATGTAACAGTTGGTGAATCATGAATTAGTCTGGGCAAACAGCGGTAACAGTCAGTGTAGTAGATATGAGGTACGGAGTCGGCGATTATTTATTTCACGCGTTCACAGCGTCAGTACTAAATCGATGCTGTATGCGAGTAGTTCTGTGTATACGTAGGCTGTTGTAACTTATTTCGTAATTGTACGCTTATGTTTGCTTTAAAAATGTCGCATTTAGATACGTCGCGAAAACGACCAATGGCAGACACAGTTAAAAACTTTATAGTGGACATGCCGGACTTAATTTTTGATGGCGCTAAAATTCAATGTATAGTTTGTAAAACCCCTTTAATGTGTTGGTCCAGAAGCCATTGTCAACGTCGTATCGAAAGCAAACAGCATTCTTCTGCAAAAAGTGGCATACGAGACCAAGAAAAATTTACATTTGATTTATGTGTTACTCTTATTTTATGTAATCTATCGTTTCGTTTACTAGACAAAGAAGTATTTGCCTCCTTCTGGAATAAATATGCGGACTGTAAATTACCTAGTCGGACATCGATACGAAGTGTAGTGCTATTTGCTCGTGAACATATAGAAAATAGAACGAAAACGGAATTGAAAGATAAAAAACTGTGGTTGTGTGTGGACGAAACAACAAATCTTCAAAAACATTCTGTGGTTAATATAATGGTACGTACAATGGAACCACATCGACCGTCATCCTCCTTCTTACTTGCTTCCAAAAGAGTTATAAATTGTACTGCCGATAAGACTTTAAAGGTGGTGTTCAACTCAGTAAAGCAACTTTTAATGTTTATGAGTGATGGTGCCCCAAACACGCGTTCTTTGGGCCGATCTCTTAAAGAACACAGTGGTAACTTCTTACATGTAACGTGTAAAATCCATACTCTGAATTTTGCGGCACAAACGATTCCTACATATTGTCCATTAGTAAATGCATTGATTGCTAGTACAAAGGCAGTGTTTCTAAAGTCACTGAAACGTACCCGACTATTTCACAAACTGTGTCCTGATTTACCTGAACCACCACAGCCGATTGTTACACGTTGGGGAACATGGTTGCAGGCTGCGTTTTACTACAACAAATATTTTGATCAAGTAAAGAAGGTAGTTTTAAATTCAATCCGACAGAAGCTGCAGCAATCAAGAAAAGCCAGGAAATATTTCAAGATAGTCAGGTTAAAAGAGATTTACAAACTATTCACAACAATTACTTCGGATTAGCGGAGGGAATAGAAAAATTACAAAATGTTTCGATGTCGCTAGTGGATTCTGTTCAAATTGTGAACGATGTTCACGCACAGTTATGCGCTGTAGAAGGCGAAACAAATCGGTGTGTAATACGAAAATTAGGAAGTGTTTTAGAGAAAGACTCCGATTTTCTTATATTAAGACAAATTTGTGAAGGTGCGTGTGAAGATGCATTAAGTTGTTTCAAAGATAATTTAAAATATGCAAATATAACATCGCTAGATGTCGAACAGTCGTTTTTGGCATTAGAAAACATTTATTCCGCACGTCGTACTCACTTGACTGAAACAGCTATGTAAACATATCTAATGATTGAAATATTTAACAGATGTTACTCAGTTTGTGATTTCATGGAAGATTTTTAAAACGGTAAGTGTTTCAGCACGTTTTATAATTTATTTCTTACCTTCTGTTTTATGTGTAAACTTTTATGGGCTCGCCACGCTTCTGGCTGTTACTGCATATTTGCCCAGGTTAATCATGAAGCTATAATAAAGTCATTTGAAGTAAAATTTTTAAATTACAGTCAGTTATCCTTCCATGTTAGTAGCGACAACATCTCTTAACGAATAATGTTTATAATTTCGTTTAAAATTTTAAGACATGGCGAAAAAGAAAGAAATTAGTGTTGAAATGCGTGCTCTGATAGTAGCACAACATAACTTAGCCATAAGCAGTCGTCAAATTGCTAGAAAATTACATTTAAATCCATCTACTGTTGATCATAACATCGAAAAATACAGTGAAAGTGGCAGTTTTCTCAAGATATTGCAATCGTGGTATCCAGCAAGCGAAATGGAAGAAAAACAGCTCCAGATATCGCCGCAGAAGTCAATAATCCGAAACCGATTAGCTGATGCGAAAGCACTTGCTTCGCCAAATTAATAAGAAAAAGAGGTTACAACGGGCACGTGAACATCGAAATTGGACGGTAGAAGGTTGGAGCAAGGTATTGTGCTGGCGACAATTAGAGGGACCAAGCCGCCATTAGGGTGATTCCTCTGGGTAACGTCCTAACTTATGCCAAGCTTCGTGGGTTGCCTGACGGCCTAAAGGGCCCTCCAGTATAGGGAGGATGCATAATGGGGTTATTGTGGCCTAAATGCTGCAAGGTTCAGGTCACTTTCTCGTTGTCCATAATCATAACCGCTTATAATACACAATTTGCCCTATCATTTCATTTTGCTACCAATTTCTTAGTAGTTCAGTAATTCCTGACATTTTTAAAATCTTTTTCGTCTAATTGCGTATACTATAGCCGGTTGTATTACTGCATTGTTTATCTTGATTTTTATCGTTTTTCTATCTTGTAAGTTGTGATTCCTTCTATGGCTACTATTCTTGTGGTATTATTTTCCCAATGCTGATTTCTATTTCGGTCTATTCAATATCTTCCACCCATCCGGTGGCTCAACATTAATGTTTTAGTGCATTTGTAAGTTGAAATGGGATAGATGTACAAACAAAATAAAATCTTTTCGAAGTCTGGCCAAAGTTTTATAGCCATTCCATCTTCTTTCATTTCAGTTTATTTACCGCTGGCGCATTTGGCTTGTGCACCAAGAGATTATGGCTATGGAGGGACAGTGTGCGTTTGCAATGCAACTTATTGCGATTTTTTGGATCCAGTAAACAAAGTTAATTTCCCTAAAGCCCTTGTTTTCACTTCCAATATGGCGGGTCTACGATTCTACCGCACAACCGAATCCTTCAGAAACGTTTCAACCGACGAACTAGATTCCGTCGATATTAACGTGACGCGACATAGGACAATGCAGGCGATTCACGGATGGGGTGGTGCCTTCACAGACGCTGCCGGTATCAATATGGAAACGTTAACGGACGATGCCAAAGAGAATTTGTTGAGGTATTACAATAACTTTGTTAATGTTTGAAAACTTTTTAAGATTCATGCTTGGAACTGATATCTATAGTAATATTGACACATTTTCAGATCCTACTTCGCAAAAGAAGGAATCGAATATAATTTATGCAGGATACCAATAGGCGGTACTGATTTTTCGTTGGAGGCTTATTCCTACGACGACGGTGAACCCGATCCGGAACTAAAAAGGTTCGCTTTGAATCGGGCTGATTTCGATTATAAGGTGCAGCATGGTTTCTGAGCTATTTCATCTTTTAATTATCCTATAAATTGCAGATACCATACATCAAAGCGGCTCAGAATATTTCTAATGGTAAAGTTGAGTTCTTCGCATCGGCGTGGACCGCGCCTACATGGATGAAGACGAATGGAAAATACCATGGCGGTACTCTCAAACCGGAATTCTATCAAGCGTGGGCAAATTACTACGTTAAATTCTTTAACGAATACAAGAAGCGTGGAATTACTTTCTGGGGAGTGACCACAGGCAACGAGCCAAGCTTGGCGAAGTTTCCGCTAGTAAATTTTCAACAGCTTAGCAGCATTGGATGGACCTCCCGTACATTGGTATAATATTCAGCATAGATAGCGTCAAACGTAAGCATTTGCATTTTTTAGGCCGTCTGGGTTGCAGTTGCTTTAGGACCTATCCTTCATAAAAGTGGTTATGGGAATATTAATATTATAGCCTTAGATGATCAGAGATTTTATCTTCCATGGTTTATGGATTTCGTAAGTATGAACTAAATTAAAATCTGTGAAGGGGATTTTATTGTATTAAAGATTAATTGCATTCTATTCTAAAGTCTTAGGAACCCATTGTGGGGATGACAAAATGTTTTGCTATGAATGTCTTTTTCTTATTTTAATGAACACTGTCTAGGTATATATACTTATAGAGTATTTTTCTCTCTGGTTAACTTTTGAGGAGCTCCACTATATTGTATCATGGCATTCGCTTGAGTTTGCTATCGCTTTCCAGTTACCTATCGCCAATGTAAACAATATTATAGTTTTCACTCATAGCTTCTTCTCACAAGGCTACACCCATATTTATATCTGGGTTTGATTTAGCCATCAACCAAATTTCGAACCCATGATATTTATTGTTTCAATATTAGATACATTTTTCTAGTTTTGCTCCATTTCTTCTCGTTCTTATTTTCACATAAACATTAAATGCTCATAGATGAAGGCTACATAAAATTTCTTCTTTAAATATTTAGGATGGGAGACCTTAAAGTGTAATGAGTCTATTTAATCTTTCTCAGGAAAATCGAAATAGGAAATTTGGATCTTTCACCATTGTTATTAAAATTAAAGCCAAACGAAACAATATTTGGATGCCAAAAGAGTATAAATATTTGTTATATCAAAAAGTAATGACATCGTCTTTACAAATTTTACATTTATTACTAGAGCGGGCCAAATTGCGCCATCCAACAGAATCGGAATCAGGCGCAACGGCCGCTTATTGTAAATAGCGTATATGTGAGTCACAGCAGATATGTGATATTTCGAAATTAATACACAAGAGAAAAAAAAAAAAAGCTGACACAAAAAAAATGTTTAGTAAATAGAGAGGATATATATATATATATATATATATATATATATATATATATAAACATTCATTGATGACCCCGTTGAATGTATAATTCGGTCGCTGTGGAGCCCAAAATTACGTTGTTTGGCCCGGGTCGGGCTAAACAACGTATCGAGGTGTATCTCAGCTTTAAATGGCTGGAAATAGTCAGTAGACCCTAAAAATATAAATTTCGCGGGGGGCTCCATAGCGTACTATCCCTATAATTAAATAGACAAATGGTTCCGGGAAGGACCATGTAGGGGGGCGCCCTGATAAAATTTTATATACGGTATATACAAATAGATCAACATGACTTTGTTGAGCCCGAAATTTGGCAACAACTGCGTTGGGTTCCATAACATACCATTGTATATAACTGTATGTTGGTAGCGGATTTATATATCGCGGTGACTTTCTACTCTATAAGTATCATTAACCTGAATGTTATTGTTCTCGATATTTTAGTATCTGTACGTCTAACTATTCGTTAGCTTACCTCACAAAAAAATTATAATACATTTTTTCTGGTAAATTCGCAAATGATTGTTTCATATAGACGCTGTAATCATAAATTAAAATACTTGTTAGGCCGAAATAGTTGATTTCTATTACCCTGGTAAGTGGAATCAGATAATGTAAACTGCTTATTTTGTCAGTTTCTTTGACCGTACAGATTTCAACTATTTAATTTCTTCAGTGATTTATGTTTGATTAGTTGTGTGTTATATGAAATTTAAAACCTTCTTCTTCTTCAAGGTCTATAAGTTTTGGGCATAATTCTTATGTTATTTCAATTTAGATAACCTACACATAAAAATATTTTTTTTCCATAAGTTCTTAGTTGTTATACTCCTCTATATCGAATATAAATGGAACGTTAGAAAACAAATAAAACAACATGATAACAAAAGAATTACATGTGGAAGGAATGAATTATTTTTTTTTAAAAACGAGTGACGATGTTTTTAGAACAAATTTCATTGGCGGTACCAAATGGGTATGTAATGTGAAAGTGGATGGAGTTTGATATCTGAGAGAATTTAAATATTCATGTTTCTGGTGATTTGAATTGTAAGGTGAGAAATGAAAAGGCAAGATGAATGTTTTGGTAAACAGGAGGAGGAAAAGATAAATGAATAAATGAACAACCTACTGATAAACACCTATTTCCATCATAAAGAAATCTATACGATACCGACAAACATCAATTACAGAAGAAGCATAGCAAGTCACAGTTTAAAAAAAAAAAAAAGGCAAGTGTGTGACGTGAAGATTAAGAGAGGACCAGAGACATTTCCCGATCACTACATGCTTGGCAAAAATTAAAAAGCGTAAAGATAAAGAGGAATCTAAAAGAGCGAGTGAAAGTGACATTAGTTCTGAAAACGATAAGAACATATAGATTGAGGAAGGAGAAAGAGTATATAGACTAATAGAAGTACCGGAAACCAACGCAGAAATGCTAGAAAAGGAAAATATAATAAGAAGAATCTTCTGAAAACTGCCAGAGAAACATGCGAGAACCCTAAAAACAAATTCTATAAAGCAACAAACATTATAGTTAAAGAAGTTAACAAACAAACAAAAATAAAAAAAATAACATGGAAGCAATACTTGAGTAAAAGGGATAATATCAAAATATGAAAGGAAATATAGAAGGAATAAAAAACGAAATTGAAAAATATGGTTAGAAAATCTGGGAAAGCAAGTTGAAACGAAAGTAAAGAAAGGATAGTTAAAAAATGGCCTAAAAACACTGGAAAGCGGAAACAAGCGGGAATATGTATACGAAGAGTAGGATAAGATAAATTATTACGAATGATTCGCAACGCATGATGAAACAATGCAGAGCGGAAAACAATGCAACAAAATAACTACACGGGCAAAAAACCAGACCAGAGTAGGGGAGGTTGTCGGGAAAGTAAGGATAACAACATGAAAGAGGGGGAAGTAGAGAAGGCGGTGAACTTAGCAAAAATGGGAAAATATCAAGCTAAAATAGAGTGACAGCAGAAAGTTATTTGCAGCATCTAAATTAACATGGAAAGGACCCCATTGCCAAGGGTTAGACGAGAGTCGAGCGGTCCTAAAAGGGCTAGAATAATGACGACACTTTTAAATTTAGGAAAATGCAAAAGACCTTACTGATATATTTTGCCTTTATCAATTTGTGTCAAGGTGTCTGAATGTGCCTGTTCAGATGATATCATGATTATGACAGGAAGTCAAAATTTTAAAAACATATGATAAGATACCACTAAAAATGAGAGTTAATACCCGAAAGATAAAGGTAACGTTTCCCACTGAAAAGGAAAATTCAAAAAAGTTGGGAATACTGTGAAACTTATGCAAATGGAATAGAACTTTGATAAGCAAATAAAAATTTCCGCGACAACAAAAATGATACTGTTTGAAACTATTTGTAGGGCAATACTAACTTATAGTAGCCACGGGGATACCAATAAAAACCATGAAGAGTAAACTAGAATCTTTGGAAATAACTTTTAGGAATTACAAGAAAAGACAAAAGAAATACGGATGTATGTAGAAGGACTAGATATAAATTTAAAAAGTTAAGCTAAATTGTTTATGACGTATAACTTAAACCATACCATACATCAAACATATACCATATATTGAGGTGATAAAAAATGAAATATGTCCCCTTGCTCTTTTTGTATAGGTTTGTAACGTCTTCCTCTGGAGAAAGGCGTTGAAAAAAATTCAGCTTTTTAATGAATGCAGTTTTTTAATTTTTATTATTTTTTTCTGTGTCTTTTTTCCTAAAAAAATATGGACTACAACGTAACATTAGTCAATTGCTCGTATTGACATTGTTTGTGTAAGAATGGAATATCAAAGTGGTTAGCGATGAATGCAATAATTCTGTAATCATTAATTATAGATTGGTGGATCACTCTTACAAATAGACGAACAGAAAAAAAATATGGGAGAGTGTTGCAACTATTACAAGACTATTCGGAATCGAGGAGTAACAGTGAAAGGAGACAAATGTGGCGACACGAAATAGCGATAGGAAACAATGTGTGCTGAGGGGACTAATCTTCGTTTTGCACTGTGCAAATTGTTAACACATGATAAATTCAAGGAAAAAAAGCAGCCCAAAAAAAATAACAGCTATTAGATATTTTCCAAAAGCAAGGTAGTCTGTTAATAAAAACTGTATCACATTAGCTGGCGCAAAATTATTCAAGGTATTATGTGAAAATGTACGGCGGGAAATTTGGGAAAAATCACTCATAAATTACAACTATCAAATCTGGCTTTGTTTCAACCCATAAATTTCCCATGTCCTTCCTTCAATGATTTCGAATTGAAATTTTTAAAGTTTCCTCCCGCTTTTTTCCTCTTTTTAGGTAACAAACTGTAACAGTAATTCACCCTTTTTAGTTTTATTCCATATAGAAGCAAGGCCAAAATTTTATTTCTTTCTGGTTTTCCTTTTTTCACCTTTCTATATCACATAACAACAATGATACATATAAATATTCAATAATAAACGCATTGCAAGTAAAACACATTACAGCGCAAGTCAGTTGCGCATTCCACTTGCGGACGCTGCATAAGATAGATCGTAGCTCAAAAGAAAAAAGAAACCCCAGATTTTGGGGGTTTGGCAACGTTTGCGGGCTCCAAACGTAACCTAAGATATAAACAAATATACAGTCGGGTTCCAAATAATACCGTTGGGTTTTATCGGGGTTCCAAAAGGCATTTTTCATACCTAATTTTTTTAATTTAAAGGAATTTTTACCCCTCTTTTGGTGCGCGGGTTTATATAAATAAAATTTAAAAGAAGGGGGGGTTACTCTTCTATCTCATCGTTTAGGCCGGGATCATCACGACCCGACAATATATCGGGCTCATTAACGTACTGTTTACAAGTATATATATATATATATATATTTTAATATATATAATGTACACGCTGAGGTGTTTTTTATTTTCATTATGATTTTTTATTTGATTGAAAACGGTATGCGTTGTAAATGGGATTGTAATAAGGAAATAACTGAGAAACTGAACGCTTTTTTTATTCTGTTGTACTTAATAGGGTAACTGTAAATAAAGATATAATAAATAAATTCTATCCTTCTTAATAATGCGGATAGGCTTGTTTTAAAAAGTTGCACCATCAGAAAAGTTTTCCACATTTGCCTCGGCGAAGGATGTTCGCCGAGACGAAAAAATTTCTTATATTTCGAAAACGACCGTTCCACGTCTACCGAAGTAAGACAGGCGTAATTAAAATAATCTTTAGACTTAGTCAAGGAATCTGCAGATGCCCCATCGCACATTTGTCTTAATCTCGTGTAGTCCGGATTCTTTTTTAAAACACTATCGAAATTAGCTAAAACTCGTCCACTTGTTGCATCGTTTATACTGTGTAACAATGTACTAACTTCGTCCACGACTTGCACTGATTCTACCAACGACAATCCAAAATTTTTTGCAAATTTTCTATCGCGTTCTACTAACCTTTGTAAATTGTTGCTAATATTCTTTAGATGTGTTTCAACAAAAAAATATCGAGAAATCCCTTCTGGCTCATCCTAATAGCTCTAGCTTCGGAAAGGGACGAATTGCAAAATAACGGATTGACTTCTGAAAATGTTCATTATAAAAAAAAGCGGGCTTTTAACCACGTTTTCCCCAACGCGTAAGAATGGACTGTGTGGTTCTCGAATACCAGGGCATAACCTGGGAATGCCCAAGTCCTCTTAAGGACCCCTTTTTTAGAAACACTTTTTTTTTGGGGTTTGCTATTAAGCATTTCCCCCTCCGGGTAACACTCTCGAATAGTTTGTGCCACAAGATGTTTAAAACATGGACTTTACACGTAACATGTAAAAGTCCTTCACACTTTTCCCTTTTAAGGGAACGGCCTACACTACACATTGTTGCTGCACCATCGCTCATGAACAACAACAGTTGACTGGGTGACACTTGAAATTTTTGTAACGTTTCGAGAAACTACGGCCGTAATTGTTTTACTAGTACCACTGTTTTTTAATCTTCTGCTGGCTAATAGAATGCAAAATTTGGTTTAATAGGATCTAATACGCGGGACATTATATTCAAAATAGAATTTTTTTTGCAATCTGTCGTCTCATCAAGACATAGCCACAGCTGTTTATCTTTTAATTCGGCTTTAATTCGATTTTCAATGTCCTCACGTATTCGTGGAATATCTCTCCGTAACGCTGTCCGAGATGGTAGTATCCACTCGGTATTGTATGTACCCCAGAATTTCGAAATGCTTTTTTATCAAGTATACGAAGTGGTTAGACCACATACCATAAACGTTAAAAGCAATTCTAATTGAAATTGACGTTGTTGTGACACACCATTTCTTTTATTTCTGTGGTGTGCGGCTATTTATATGTCTTTCACAATCACGTTTGCTCCAGCACAGTAGTTTCTTTTTACAAACTTTACAGAAAATTGTACTCCCATTGTAGTGTAAATCCACAAATTCACTAAGAAATTTATTAACTTTCGTAGGTAATGGCCGTTTATTTTTAATAGTTACGTTAGACATAATCAGTAAAGCGAGCACACCGACGCTTGTTTCTAGTATGCCACGAAGTGGTGCAAACGTAACATCTGCAGACTCGTCATTTGTTGATGAATAGAGCGCGTCATCCGTAAATGAATAAGCGCGCTGTTAGTTCGTAGCCGTCGATGAATGAATTTCTTTTTTTGTAGTTGCCCACTGTGAACAACGCCCTATTTATCAACGAACACCCAAACTGCAGGTGTATATTTGCGCGTCTTCACGACGTAATAGACAGTGGTTTTGGTCCTCGTCCTAATAATTACATATTTAAATTACCTATGTTTACATACATATATGCGCCCGGCAGCCTGATTGCGAACCTGGCGCGTGGCGCTCTTGGCCCGCTCTATTTATTACGTTAAATGTTCAAACAATCGGCCAAAAAATTATATCTTCTACTCACAGTGGTCTTTTAAAACAAATGTAGCCCTTTCCGAACTCCTATCCTGAGAATACTGCGAAATCTATTCCAAATTGATATACTTTCTAAAAATTCTTCGCAGTTTACAGATTTTGGTAGTTTCCTTTCAGCTAAAAATTTCCAATATATTGCCAACATTACCAACTGTTTTTTTTTTAATTTTACCCCAAAATCATAATATTTAAATGGTTCTAATTTGATGGCCATTGACTGTAGATAAATATGAATAGCACTCCATATTAGAATGATTACGTCACTTGTTACCACTGATTGTCCATATTCGTAGGTCTTCAAAAATCCTATTGCAAAAGACTATATTAACGGAACCGCAGTTCATTGTACTGGGACAACTTATTCCCAGCTTCTTTGTTAACAAAATTGCATAATAAGCACCCAGATAAGTTTATTATCTCAACAGAAGCTTGCAAAGGTAGTAATAACAATTTAATATTGTTTATGAGATCGTCTTTGAACTTTTCCGATTTTCAACAAATTACAGGTTTTTTTCTAAGTAGAGGTGCAAATTGGGATCTTGGGCTAGAGGTGAGGACTACGCTCAAGACATAATCGAGGTGACCATTGCAAATTTTATATCAACAACGTTTCTAACAAGAATTGCGTTGATTTCAGGATCTGCGCAACTGGGTTACAGGCTGGATCGATTGGAATATGGCTCTGAATGTGACAGGGTGGTTCCAACATACATAAATAACATAGTAGATTCGCCGATCGTAGTAAATGCGTCCGCCAACGAATTTTATAAGCAACCCATGTTTTACGCCATTGGTCATTTCTCTAAATTTATCCCGAGGAAATCTGTACGCGTTGATAGCTCTGAAAGCAGCAAAGTTTGGTCAGTAGCATTTAGACGGCCAGATAAGGGTATCGCAGTAGTGATCTTGAATAGGTAAAGCGCCTCCGGAATTTCGGTCTTTCTTTATTCCTGTAACACTAACGTTTCATTTTCTAGGGCGAAAATTGACCAGAATATCACGATAGCGGATGGAGGGAAGGGTGTGCTGGCTCTGAACGTGACTGCTCATTCTCTAACTACCGTAGTGTATTGGTAAAATAGGAAGAAAAACAATAAAAATATATGTTATATCGTAGATTGTCTCTTATTTATGTATTTATTAAATTTATTTAAATTTACAATGTTTCACTTATTTTCTAGACAATTATTGTAGTAGTTTGCGGCACCATCACTCATAAACATTAAAAGTTGCTTAGTTGAACGGCAAATTTGTTCAATGAGTTCAACACCACCTTTGAAATCTCATCGGCAGTACAATTTATAACTCTTTTGGAGGCAAGTAAGAAGGAGGATGACGGTCGATGTGGTTCCATTGTACGTACCATTACATTAACCACAGAACGTTTTGACGATCTGTTGTTTCGTCCAAACACAACCACAGTTTTTAATCTTTCAATTCCGTTTTCATTCTTTTTTCTACATGTTCACGAGCAAATGGCACTACATTTCGTATCGATGGTCCGACTAGGTAATTTACAGTTCGCATATTTATTCCAGAAGGAGACAAATGCTTCTTTGTCTAGTAAATGAAACAATAGATTACATAAAATAAGAGTAACACATAAATCAAATGTAAATTTTTCTTGGTCTCGTATGCCACTTTTTGCAGAAGAATGCTGTTTGCTTCCGATGTGACGTTGACAATGGCTTCTGCACACAACACATTAAAGGGATTTTACAAACTAGATCTTGAATTTTAGCGCCATCAAAAAGTAAGTCCGGCATGTTCACTATAAAGCTTTTAACTGTGTCTGCGATTGGTCGTTTTCGCGATGTACCTAACTGCGTCATTTTTAAAGCAAAACATAAGCGTACAATTACGAAATAAGTTACGACAGCCTACATATACACAGAACTACTCGCATTACAGCATCGATTTAGTACTGACGCTGTGAACGCGTGAAATAAATAATCGCCGACTCTGCACCACATATCTACTACACTGACTGTTATCGCTATTTTGCCCAGATTATTAATAAGTATGTTGTACTTGCAAATCAGTGTGTGCGATAAACAATGTTTTAAGTGGTGTATCGTACATTTAGATTTATTTATCAATAGCATGTCAACCAGGCCATCCAAATTATCTTCTTTTTGATTAGACTAAGAAATGAATCAAATCTGCAGTATCGTACCACATATGGTCTGTAGTACTTTAAACTTGAATCATGCCGTTGAGGTGTTATTATTTTGGTTCTTTGCAGGTAAGGTTTTTCTAAATTGATGTCTTCTGTTTCTATTCTCACTTCGATTTAATCGTAGCAAGTGTTAATGGTGCCTCAGAATGCTGGCATCGTGATTATGGTAATACGGGGACGGTTTGTGTTTGTAATGCTGCGCATTGCGATACAATTGATCCTATTACTCAAGGGGAAATTGGACAGTATGTTTCCTACACTTCGAATTTAGCTGGGAAACGTTTCGAAAGGGAGGTGGCACAATTTGCCTCAACTAGTAGTGCTGGAGCTGTCGCTATTGATCATGATATTACTTATCAAAACTATCCACGGATTTGGAGGTGCTTTTACTGATGCTACCGGCATAAATATTAATTCACTGAATAGCCAGACAAGAGAGTATCTTATGAGGTAAACGAAAACTTACAAGGTACATAATTTTAATATGTCATGACCTGCGTTTCTGTTATGGGTATAGATCATACTTCTCTGATGAAGGACTGGAATACAGTTTAGGCCGTGTTCCCATCGGCGGGACAGATTTCTCTACTCGTAGTTACTCCTATTTGGATACAACTTCGCCAGATCTAACATTATCTGCGTTTGCCTTACAACCAGAAGATTTTTCTTACAAAGTAAGGGTAATTGGTGCAAATTCCAAGATATCATATTTTATAGAAATTTGTAGATACCATTGATTACCGAAGCGCAACACTTAATGAATGGCAACCTACAACTTCTCGCTTCCGCTTGGACCGCGCCCAACCTGGATGAAAACTAATGGTCTTCAAGATGGTAGTGGCGATTTGGAAACGGAATATTGGCAATTGTGGGTGGATTATTTTATAAAATTTTTGGATTCTTACAAGGAGCAAGGTATTGAATTCTGGGGATTGACTACTGGAAATGAACCAAGCTTGTCCCTGTTTTCATTCAACAAGATCAACTCTGTTGGTTGGTCACCTTGGACTCAGGTATATTTTTGAAGTTTCCCGTTTTTATTATTAATCATATGATTGCAGAATAAATGGATTAGCAGAAATTTGGGACCTACCATTAGAAATTCTCAATATTCTAATTTAAAACTGATAAGCCATGATGACCAGAGGGTCTTACTTCCACTTCTTTACAGCGTAAGTCTATCTATTCAAACGAAATGAACGAATATGATCGTAGACAACGTTTATTTTAGTTATTCGCCGATAAAGAAGCAAGAGGATATATTGATGGAATAGGAGTGCATTGGTACTGGAACGATGTAACGCCAGCATCTTGGCATTCAGATATTCACAATAGGTAGTAAATTATAATTGGAACTATATGGGTAAATCAATCATTGTTTATCTTCTCTAGATATCCAGAGAAATTTTTAATCAATACAGAAGCTTGTAAAGGCGATAAATTGTGGGAGAAAGCTGTTGTTTTAGGTTCTTGGTCAAGAGGTGAAAAATACGCAGTAGACATAATAGAGGTAAGTATTAAAATCACCTAAACTCCAAAATCTAAATATAAAAAAATGCTTTTATATCAATTGAAGAATTTACAAAACTGGTCTGTTGCTGGATAGATTGGAATATGGCCTTAGACACAACTGGTGGTCCAACTTACATTGATAACAACGTTGATTCACCTATCATAGTGAATGTGCATGCGGGAGAGTTTTTAAAACAACCCATGTTTTATGCAATCGGTCACTATTCCAAGTTCATCACTAGAGGATCTGTAAGAGTAGATTTGATAACAGAGCAAAACGGCGTTCTTTTGGTGGCTTTTGATAGACCAGATGGAGCTACAATAGTTGTGGCAATTAACGGGTTAGTTGGTTGTTTTGATTGATCTGTGGTATCCCAGAAAACTTTTCTTATATGTGTTTTAGGGAAGAATCAAACTCCCAAATCAATATACTGGATCCAAAGAGAGGGTATATCTCTAAATTAATCACAGCTAAATCATTCAATACAATTATTTATTGGTAATACCACTAATATCTATATTTTTACAAATAAATATGACTATCCATTAATCATTTCATTTTAATATTCTGATCCTTTGTCTTCTGGATATAAAAAATATATTTTTACCGGACCATAAGGTGTGGCCAACCACTTCAGCATGCCGTATTAAAAATATAGCCGCTATTCCATAAGCCAAACATGGTATACCTTAAATAGATTAACATAACCAACTCTTCATCTTTTCTAGGTATTACTAACCTAAGTTTAACACCTTAATACACCTAAAAAGAAGTCCTCCAATACCAAATTTTGTACTGGCCTTTTCGAACAATGGTATTTGATATATGGGTAACACCCAGTTCGCAGTATGTGATAGTTAGATTTACCAACTTTCCAATTAAAATGGGACTTGCCCCATTGGTCGTCAGTGACACTACTGTACTGCAAATGAGGAATTATACAGCTAGTACATCTAGTAAAGACTGGCTTTAGTAAAAAGGGTTACCTTGATGAAGTACGACGTCCAAGGTGGTTCATTACATTGCTGAATGTAACACGTTAAGACCTCGGATGCTTTGGGTTTTGTTAATTGTTGCGAAGCTCTAAATAAAAGTCTCGTTTGTTGCAACATTGGTGTTGAGATACCTGTAGCATATGGAAATATTATTTTGGTCACCTAGAAAATGTTCTATATTGAAAATTTTCGTTAGATTTCAATAAAATGCATCTGTTAATAAAAAAAATATTATTGCATTTAAAATTTCTTGACTCAATTGTGAATAAACAATAAATGTAAAGGCAATTATTACTATTATTATTAAAGACGGGCCATGGCACAGATTCCTCTTGTCATTGCGACCCAAATAGATCTCTTGTAAGGTACCTTTTTGTGTTTTAGAATAGTTGGACACTTTTAATAAATCTTAATACTATTCTAGGATCTTCTTCCTTCAATCCAGTAGATGTGAGAAGTGGCCGACTGAAGTATTGCTGTCGAGTATGACTGATGGAAACACATTTACACAAAATGTATTCTACCGTCTCTAGATCTTCTTGGTATAGACGACAGATTTGATCTTCAGCCTTTCCTAATTTATATAAGTGGTAGTTTAGGGCTGCATGATCTGTCAAAAACTCCTACCAGTAATCTAGGGTCCTCTTTGTTGAACGATAGCACTATCTTTGCTGCCTTCGCTTGATTTTGTTCTGGAATGCTTTGCTAGTGAGAGGCCTTTGATTATCTTCCCATTTCTTGATTACTTGTTGTAGGCTCTTTCGTATGCCACAATAGGGGTTAGGATCAATGAAACGCATGTTAGCTGCTTCTTTGGCCAGCTTATCTGCCTTCTCATTTCCTTCAATCCTTTGATGGCTTGGGATTCATCAAGAGTAACGTGGTTATTGCGTCCCAGATGCCTTAGATTATGTAAGATGGGACAAAAGTAAACTTGGACGACTGGCAAGCGACAAGGTAGTATCGATAGTATAAACAAGGCTCAGTTTCGTACAGGTTTACTGTGTATCGTCCAGGTTTACTTTGTGCCGTTGTACATATTCGTGTATCAGGTCAGGTTGTATAGACTTTAACAGCTTTCAGTGCTGCCTGACTAATAGCAAATATATTTATGGTTGCGTCTCTCGTCCCTTTCCCGAGATTCTTTATGACGCATAAGTTTAAAGCAGAAATCTCTACTTGAAACATGTTCGTATGGAGTCCCATAGAAATTTTTGGGTTGTAGTTAGGACCACTGATGCCTATGCCGATTCTTTCTATTCTTGAGCCGTCTGTGTACCATGCCAAGGTTCCTCTTTTGCATCGAGGCTCCCCAGATGTCCACTGGCTTTCAATTACCACATTGTAAGGCGTATCAAAATTGTGTTTGCAGGTAGTTAACGTTGGGATCTTCAAGGATTTTAAGATGCCCTTTAAGATCTACAGGCTTTAATCCAATATAAAAGCAACGAAGAAGTTTTAACCTAATCATCGAATTTGATGTAGTTTATGTATTTTTATTTATGTATTTTAACAAGTTGTGTCATGTAGAAACAATATAGTAGTTTGTATTACATCTAAAAGAACATTTGCTAATAATTATGGGGAAGTGTTTCAAAGAAAATTCAAATAATTATCTCCTGTTATTCGAGGTGGAAGAAAATATGAGTCTAGAAGCATGCAATTTAGTAGACCAGCCCAAACTTGAACTGAAGATATGTGCTGAAAATTAGTTCTTCTCACAGAATGCAGATTTTCTAGTGCCCAAAACATGGTTATTACAAACATTGTTCGCTCATTTTTTTGTAAATGTGGCTTCTTCGGCAACTAAAATAAAACTAGCAAAATTTTCATCTCTGTTGCTTTGACGCAAAAGTCACTGATAAGATTCAACTCGTATGGGATGATCTTGTAGCTGTAATGCTTGTACCATTTGGTAATGATATGGATAAAATTTCCTTGTCGTATAGTCTTTCATGTATTGTTGCAAGTCACTCAAACTTGAGCTTGATTCTTTTCGAAAATTTCTAAAATTTCGTCTCAGTATCTGCCACTTCACGTCATTGGAGCAGGTCTCTCAATATGACCTCCTCGTCCTATAAGTTATTTGTTTTCATAAACGTGTACTACTCAAGGCGGTCGAATCGAAAATCTCGATATAGCACGTAAAGCCTGATAAAAGATCCCGCAGAATCCTTATGGGAAATGGCTTTCCTTTGTCCTAACTTAACTACGGAACAAAAAGATGTCGATTTAGCTATGAACGATGACTAGACTGAAGAAGACTATAATGATGATGATTTACCTTTAAGCACATTCCTTCTATCTATTAAAATTCAAACTAGAGCTAGCTGAAATTAGGGACATGTTTGGGAAAATTGGTGAAGCTGTGTTAGACCAAGATGTACATGAATGGGTACAAGGGGAAAATGAAGATGGAGCATTTCTCACTGAAGAATAAATAATTGATAAAGTCGCTTCTGAATCAGGAAATGAAGAGAATGTTGATAATCAAGAAAGCGATGAAGAAATGCCAACAGTTAAGCTTGTGGTGCATGAAGAAGCTGTGAAATGTTTCGCCACGTGTTTAAGATGGGCTTGTGAAAATAATTTAGCTTCTCAATAAGTAACATTGCTTCGCACACTGCATTAAAGAAGAAATTGCTAGCAAAAAACAAATCCGTTTCACCGATTTCTTTTTTGATCATTGAAATGCACATTTTAATTTATTTATTTTTTAATTTGTTTTTCGTTTTTATTTTTAATAAATATCTTTCAAGATAACTTTTTTGTTTTATTATTAGCTATCCAGTAATCCGAAAGTATTAGCAATTCGAACGTATCTGTTTAAATCCGTGTTTTATTTAGTTCGGAATTAGTCCGGATTAACTCGGAATTAGTTCGGACAAAAAGATCAATAAAAATTAGGTACAAAGAACATTTGGTTCATCTCAAATTCAGAAGGTTTGATAAATCTAGCGTTGCCCTACATGTGCTTGAAAATAACCATAATGTTGATAATATAAAGTTAATTAAGGACGTAAAGAGTATTGCTCAATTAATTTGTTATGAAGGCATGGAAATTTAAAAGAAAATATATCACTTAATGAATTGATATTTAGGACCACTAAATTCCAGCCTTTATCCTTTGTTACATGATGTTTAGTTAATTACAGCTGTAATTATGACCATGTGCAATGAACCGCTTCATTGGAAAACAAGGATTTTAATAACTCACGTCATCCTGACCATTTACATTTTAATTTGGGGATTATTTATTATTTATCTCTAGATTTGCATTTTAGGCTTAATTATAGTCCTGTATAATGAAGAGGCTCATCAAGAAACACTTAAAGTAGAAGGGTATATATGTATATATTTAGATGTACTTAGTCGGTCACTAAGTTCTGTCACAAAAGTTTTTTCTAAAAATTCAAACGCATAGCATGCGATTGATAAAAACGAACGACTAATTGAGGTTGTGCCATTTATTCTGACAAGGGAAGGTCCCCAACCCGATAATTCGAAAAAAATTGAAACTTCGCGTTTCTTGCAAAGGCGCCCATTTTAGGGGTGAAACACCTCTCCGAAGTTTCGTCGATTTTTAGTTTTCTTGCAATAACTCAGCAATGCGACGAGTAAAAAATTAAAGTTACATATCGGAATATTCCTCGTTTCATTGCCTATCAAAATATCGGTAATTTGACCCCCTTCATTAATAAAAAATATATATAGGTACCCCCTCCACCCCTTAGGGAACACACTGATTTCAGATGAAATCACATCCAGGTTAAATAGCTTCCTAAACCGTATAAAACCCACCGAATTTTTTTTTCTAATAATTTATCTTAGGAGAGACTGTGGGCATTAAAACAAAAATTGATTTAATTATAGGCGAATGTATTTAAATTGACTGAAAGTGAATACATGTTTAGTTGTTGCTTACGAATTACTATATCGACTTTAAAAATGTAGTACATGTAGTAACATTAATGCACTATTATAAATAATTCAAGAGTACATATACAAAGGTTAGTATAATGCAGAATTACCTAAATGTAATGAAATTATTTATACTTATGCGTGTAATACAGTTATGAACTATGATGACGGTATTCATCAAAAAAATGTTTAAAGCAAAAGGCTTCATTACACTATGAAACAGCGTATTCGTGCTCTTTCTCCACAAACTGAACATCTGACACTGTACTGATCCTGGAAAATGGCAAACGCAAAAGTTACAGTGTGCTCAAAATGTTCAGGTTCGTATCTACATATCCACTTTTATACCATGAATATGCAAATAAACTCGTATATTTTGGAGAGGACAGTTGGTTTTGAACTAATGACTGTAATTTAATGATGTTGTTTCGTGCATGTAGGTCAACGTTATAGTTATCCAACATAATTTTCGTATCCTTTCCAGGCACGAAAACCGTACACATTAAGTGATTGTATTATTCCTGTTGTTTTTTAGGTATTGTAAGTACTTGGACGTCTTTCTGTTGGTTACTAGATATATATTTTTTCAACGAGGAAGGGCAGTGACCCGTCCATGAATCTAATAGTAACACACTTTTGGGGCCAGTATTTGGCAGATATATATCCGTAAACCAATTTGTGAATAATTCAGACGTAAGCTTACCGGATGCCGATGCCGCTACACGAACGTTTTTGGCTTGAAATAAAGTTTGTTGAACTCTAGGGCCAAACCTGCCTCCAGGTTCCTTGAAGACAATATACAATAGGGTAGAAGTTGCCCTGCTGCCGAAATTATAGGAAGAATTGTATAACTATGCGTTGTAGCTGATACAGATTGGACTACCGACCCTACATGTTTAGAACCTTGTGGAGCTAGAGTACGAGACGTGTGTAGCTCTAACTGAAATCCGCTTTCATCTGCATTGAACACGTTTTCTCTGCGATACGTTTCTATATATGGTTTTACCATATCAATGAAATCTGACGCAATTCTCTCAAGCTCTGCTTTGTCTGTACCATGTAATCGAGTAATAAATTTGTTTATTTTCGTGATACTATTTTATATGTTCTTTTGAAATGTTTTATCCATTTTCATTGATACCTTGAAATCTTCCAGGCCAACACTTCCTTTAGCTTCAATTGCCCAGTTCCGTAAGTCCATATCATGAACTATAGCGCTCGAGTCCATAGCATCGCTAAATTTGTTAAATACATAGTCCGATATTTGTATTAGTTTTTTCTCGTCTAGTACCACCTTGTTGTAATGAAGATTCCCATCTATACAATTGGGATAAAGACGTAACCTTTCTGTATCTGGCTTTCACTCATTCAAATTTTAAACGTTTGCTCTTACCACTTTTCCAGAAGTTAACAGCGTCCTGTTTATATTGCAAATCATTAACTCCTCCCTCGTCAGCAGTACATTCTCGATCTTCTTCTTCGACGTATTCTCTTTGCTCCTCAATTGTTGGAGGTGTCTCTTCATCTACATATTCAGTCGCGTATGGACGGTATATGTTTAGAAACTCCAAGGTTTTTCTATCGCATCCGCTAGTCCCACGTAATTGTTCAGAATAATTTCGAAATCTGTTTTAACTTGACTATCCTGAAATTTCAAGCGGTTTACCTTGAGAGCCGCAGCTTCCTTTGGGTCGAATTCTAAAATCACGTTCTTTATATTCTCAAAATATTTAAGATAATAAAATGCAGCCTCTAACCATGTTCCCCAACGAGTGAGAATAGGTTGTGGTGGTTCAGGAATACCGAGGCATAGTCTATGAAATTCCCGAATACGTTTTGGGGATTTTAGAAAACAACTTTTGTATGTGCTATTAGAGCGTCTACCTCGGGATAACATTTTCTGATACTATCAAACTACGAGACTCAGAGTATGAATTTTACATGTAATATGCAAGAAGTTAGCACAATGTTTTTAAGAGATCGACCTAGAGCAAGCATGTTTGCGGCACCATCACTCATAAACATCAACAGTTGATTTGTTGAAAGTTCAAACTTTTCCAATGTATTTAACACCAACATTGAAATTACTTCGGCAGTGCATTGTTGTATTCGTCTGGAAGCTAGTAAAACTGAGGGTGACGGTCAATGTGGTTCCATTGTGCGTACCATTACATTAACAACAGAATGGTTTTTACGATCTGTTGTTTCGTCCACATATAACCACAGTTTCTTATCTTGCAACTCCGATTTAATTCTCTTCTCGACATGCCCACGAGCAGACGGCACAACTCTCTGTAATGTTCTCTCACTTGGTAACTTAAAGTCCGAATATTCATTCAAAACGAGACGTATGCTTTCTTCCTTAGTAAATGAAATGGTAAATTACATGCAATAAAGGTAAACACATAAATTAAATTTAAATTTGTTATAATCTCGTGTGGAATTTTTTTTTGAAGCATGCCCTTCACTATTTACGTGCCGTAGACAATCACTTTTCGACCAACACATTTAAATCTATTTTACACACTACACATGGAATTTTAGCGCCATTACACTTTAAATCAGGCATTTCTGCAATAAATTCTCTTATTGTGTCCAACTTTGGTCGTTTTCGCGACGTAGGAAACACAAAACAAACGTAGAACTACGATATAGTATACGACAGCGTAGATGCATACACAACAGATCGGCTTTCGAGTCGCAGTTATACTGACGCTTATACCGAATTGTCCCGGCCGTGTTTATTTTGTGTAAACTTTTATGCGTCAGCCACTGACTTTCAGCGCAGTTTGCGTTGCTCTACTTATAAGTTACCGAATAGCGCTTCTACTACTAGTAAAAGAAATTTATCTTTCTTATTTAATATTTGCGTTTAACATCGACCACTTTTTTAATATAATGATAAAAGTTGGGGACAGAACTTAGTGACCAACTATGTAAAAAGGATTACTATCTTGTTTTTAAAATTTGCATTTTGCATAATTATTTGCTTATTCTGGTTACCAAAAGTTAAGTTATTATTTGTCATTACAATCTTGGATGGAGATTTATAGTACTTATACAGTTGAAGACGGTTTCCCAAACATTTAATAATGTCCTAAGTTATTACATTGATCTATCTTTTCCTGTTAGAAAAAAAACATAGAACTTGCAGAAAACCATGGATAACAAGGGAATTGTGAATTCATCAGTAAATTTAAATCATTTGTATAGTATTGCTATCAAAAGTAAAAGGAAACGAGGATCTGGCGTATTACAAACTATACAAAAAACCTATAGATGGGTTTTTAACTGCTGGCCAAACGTTATATAATTCAAATTTAATAAAACATCGAGCAATAAACCCAAGACTGCCTGGAATATAATCAATAAAAACACAAATGTTAGAAAAAAACATAGGGAAATTAATGAATTAGAGTAGACGGTGTTAATGTTAAAACACCAGTCGAAATAGCGGAAGCCTTTAATAATTTTTTTATAACAGTTTTACTAATTTTGTACCGACAAGCTTAAATTGCAATACTGATGGCTGTAATATTAAGTACAACGACAGAAACTATGTATTTAGACAGAGTTACCGGAAACTGAGGTGGCCTTTGCTGTATCGAGATTGAAATTATCTAACTTTTCCGGTATAGATTGATAGTAATAACATTGTAAAAAATAATTATACAATTTCAAATACAACCACTTACAGCTTGATCAATAGATCGTTTATAGACGGGATTTTTCCCAAATGTTTAAAAACTGCAAGAGTTCTCCCGTTGTACAAGAGAGATGATGAAACAAACTTAAAGAATTACAGACCTATTTCATTTTTGTCAGTGGTATCAAAAATAATGGAAAAAATTATTTTGTAAAAGGTTGACATCATTCTTTGAGTTTTCCAACATCTTAAGTGTGTATCAGCATGGTTTTACGAACATGATCAACGGAGACCGCAATGATTCATTTTGTCAATTTTGCTTTACAATGAATTAAATGAAGGGAAAGGTTGTTTAGGTGTCTTATGGACTTAAGCAAGGTTTTCGACTTGATTGATCATCAAATATTGATACAGAAACTGTATATGTATGGAGTACGCGGAAAAACACTTGAATGGCTTGCGTCTTATCTAACTGCTAGATCGCAAGTAGTGGAAATTAAAGGAGACAGCGGTCGGATGCCTTGCCTCTCGATAGGGGGTTTTCCCTCAAGGATCCGTGTTGGCCCCTTTTTGTTTTTGTTTATGTAAAACGACTTTGTTGACCACTGTAGCACATTCGAATACAGTAATGTATGCTGATGATACCAGCTTCCTCGTATCTGAATGGACTAGACCGCATTTAGTTTTGCTCACACAGAAGCTACTTGATGCTTTTGTTAGTTGGTTTAATAGCAATAAAGTTATATGTTAAATGAAAAAACCGTTTGTATGCGTTTTAGTCCGGGTTTCCCTAATAAAATGCACGAATGTGACTTAAAAAAAATAAATTCGCGCACAATCCAGCAGGTCCAACACACCCCAATTTTTAGGGGTCTACTTGGACAAGGGTTTAACATGGGAAACATATGTCACAAATTTTATGTAAACAGCTTTCAACATCATGCTATGTAATTATAAATTAAAGACTGTTGCTAGTAATGAAGTTGTAATGTCTACTATTTTCGTCATTTCAATCTAGAATAAAATACGCGGTATTGTTCTGGGGGTTTCTTGTCACGTTGGAAAGGTGTGCGAATACAAAAATTGGCTATTAGAAATAGGGGCTGGTGTATCTAAGTGTACTTCATGCCGCTCCTACTTCTCTTCTATGCATTCTTTTACCGTGACTGCTCTTTATATACTAGAGATTGCGGGTATGTTAAAACTAACTTAAGTTTATTTACTAGGAATGCTAATTTTCATATGTACGATACTAGGAATAAAGATAGTTTATCCGTACCAAAACATGAATTGGTGACGTATGAGAGATCTCCAGTTTTATATGGGGATCAAAATATTTAATTCATGCCTGTTTCTATTAAAGATTTAGAAAATTAAAGTTTTTAAAAAAGAACTTAAGACATTTCTTTATAATAATGTTTTTTTATTCGCTAAATGAATTTTTTAATTACGTTTCTACTTACGATTTGTTGCTTAGTATTGCTAAATAATATGTATTAGGTAAATTGCATATGTTATTTTCTATGGGCTGCATGTTACTTGCACACATGTCGTTTCTTTTTTCATTGATATTGTAAATCTATTTTTTTGTATATTTTTTTGTTGCTTATCTTATGCCGTATGGGCCACTAGATCAAAAAATATTATTTTTATTTATGTAAGGGTTTGTTTTTCACTTAGTTTATTAATTCACTTTTACTGCTGATGATAGTTTTATGGCAAGGGTTTTAGGCGAACTGTTTCGGATTAAAGAGTTTGCACTGTATTCCGGTTGCTTGGCTACACTAACCTCATCTCTGAAACTCGTGTAAAACGTAATTGACGTAAAGTGCTTCTCTCTAAACGGTTACAAACTATACATATTCTAATGTATTTACATTGCGTATTAAAGGAAGGAAAATTTAAAAAAATTAGCTAATTATGCAAAGTTTTCTTGTATGTATGTTTAAAAATCATATTGGTAAAGTAGAAGAATTCCTAATCTTAATAGGCCATCACGTGATCAACTTCCAACCAATAGCTATTAAGAATTACCTAGAGAAGCCAGGCAGCGAAGGTAGCGGAACAATTTTAAATCCCGAGAGGCCAGGTAAAGCGCTAACCGTGGGCGTCATCGGATTTGAAGGAAACATGGCGTACGTGAAGTAAAAGTGTCAAAATATTTATGCAGCCCAAAAGTTTTAATTCACAATTTCTGGCTGTGAAACGTTACGAAATCTACGAACTGAATAAAAAAGAACGCCACATTTAACCGGAGTTCGCTGAGGTTCGGGGCGTTTCCACGACGCGGTATCAAAACTCTTTTTAAATTTAGCGTTGCCCCTCACGCTATTCTAAGCCTACGATAGTGGCAATATTTGTAAACAAAGACTGTGTTCGTTGGTTTCGATTGATTCTACGTACCTCTATTTCTTTTAGTGTGTAGGTGTCCGCAGTAGTGTTTGCATTATACATTCGTTCGGTGTGTGCCTTTTTAAAGGGTTTGGTTTAATCGAATTACTTTTTATTATACCAGTCGGAACTATAAGTTACGAAGTTTAGTGAGCGTGTTTTTTAAATATGGATTGAATTTCTTTAAACCTGCATACCGGCGAAAATATCAATTGCAAAATCGAAATAAACGGAATGGAAAGACAAGGCGAAGTATTTCTGATACCAATTTCATCAGGTAAGTATTTATTTATTGATCGTAGAGAATTTCTCGTTAAATTGTACGACACTCACGTATTATGTGGGAAGGCTTAGGTATGTTGTTTTTGTGTGTTTTCTCGTTTGAATGGGAAAGAATCCGTTAGATCTATATATGGTTTTCACACATCCAGCCCATATTATGTGTGTTATAGGTTTAACGGTAACTTAAAACGTGAAAAGCTGATCAACATACCTTGTTTAAACGGTATTTCAATACTGTCAAACGAAGCAAAATTCACCAACTTCTTACTTCACACCCGACATTGGCTTTAAAAGAGTTTTATAGGTTAGAATTTCCTCTGCTGGAAGTGTGTTTATTTTTTCTGGAAGTTAAGTGAATAGGTACATATTTCGTGTTTGCATAATGTTATCTTTATTTAGAAATGCATTTTTGTAATTACCATAATCCCATTATGTTTATTTGACTCAGAGGAAAGTAATATATTGCTTGCTATGAATAAAAAATTACGTTTACGCTAATCGTAATAGTGAAGCAGACGTTCTTGTGGCTTAATTTGTTGCCAGTGGCGGATTAAGAGCCTTTGGGGGCCCCTAGGCACAAGTAATAACGAGGCCCCCCTCCATCTTTATTGCAAAATTGTAAAGTAAGAATTTAATTTCTTATAAAACATATATTTGCAAATAATGTTTAATAATATAACAATAAAAAAAAATTATAAAGAAATTATTTTCATTAAAAAAATTTAAACAAAATTTTACATCCTAATAAAACATTGTTTTTAAAATATGTAATACCCGTAAAAACCCAGTAAAAATTAAAACAAATAAATTTTTATTCTTAATAAAAATATTTAATCAAGTCTACACATTAGGGCTCTATAAGCAGATTTTAACCTTGGGGGACTTTAGAAGCAACAATTTTTTTTCGCCCAAATTTTTTTAAAATTTATTTTTTTTTACGAATCCATGCTCTACGCATAACAAGCTTAAAGCGTTTAGCCGATTTTTGGGTTCCTGACGCTTCTTTTTTGGTTTCTTATTACCGCCAGTTTTGAGAATGTTCTTTCTCCTTTACAAACTCCGCAAGTTAAAGTTAAATATACTGTTTAAAAGCTATAGCTACATTAATAACATGGGCAAATATGCGGTTAACCGCCAGAGGCGTGGCGAGCGCATGAAGGTTTACACATAAAATAGAAGGTAAGAAATAAAATTTTAAAACGTGCTGAACACTTACCGTTTTTTTAAAAATCTTCCGTGAAATCACAAACTGGGTAACATCTGTTAAATATTTTAATCATTAGATATGTTTTCCACAGCTGTTTTAGTCAAGTGAGTACGACCGTGCGGAATAAATGTTTTTAATGCCGAAACGACCGTTCGATGTCCAGCGATGTTATATTTGCATATTTAAAAATCTTTGAAACAACTTAAAGCATCTTCACACGCACGTTCACAAATTTTTCTTGATATAAAAATCGGAGTCTTTCTCTAAATTTTCGTATTACACACCGATTTGTTTCGCCTTCTACAGCGCATAACTGTGCGTGAACATCATTCACAATTTGAACAGAATCCACTAGCGACATCGAAACATTTTGTAATTTTTCTATTCCCTCCGCTAGTAGCTGTTGTGAATAGTTCGTAAATCTCTTTTAACCTGACTATCTTGAAATATTTCCTGGCTTTTCTTGATTGCTGCAGCTTCTGTCGGATTGAATTTTAAAACTACCTTCTTTACTTGATCAAAATATTTGTTGTTGTAGTAAAACGCAGCCTGCAACCATGTTCCTCAACGTGTAATATTCGGCTGTGGTGGTTCAGGTAAATCAGGACACAGTTTGTGAAATAGTCGGGTACGTTTCGGGGACTTTAGAAACACTGCCTTTGTTCTAGCAATCAATGCATTTACTAGTGAAAAACATGTAGGAATCGTTTGTGCTGCAAGATTTAGAGTATGGATTTTACACGTTACATGTAAGAAGTTACCATTGTGTTCTTTAAGAGATCGGCCCAAAGAACGCATGTTTGCGGCACCATCACTCATAAACATTAAAAGTTGCTTAGTTGAAATTTCAAATTTGTTCAATGAGTTCAACACCACCTTTAAAATCTCATCGGCAGTACAATTTATAACTCTTTTGGAAGCAAGTAAGAAGGAGGATGACGGTCGATGTGGTTCCATTGTACGTACCATTACATTAACCACACAATGTTTTTGACGATCTGTTCTTTCGTCCACACACAACCACAGTTTTTTATCTTTCAATTCCGTTTTCATTCTTTTTTCTATACGTTCACGAGCAAATGGCACTGCATTTCGTATCGGTGTCCGACTAGGTAATTTACAGTCCGCATATTTATTCCAGAAGGAGACAAATGCTTCTTTGTCTAGTAAACGAAACGATAGATTACATAAAATAAGAGTAACACATAAATCAAATGTAATTTTTTTTGGTCTCGTATGCCACTTTTTGCAGAAGAATGCTGTTTGCTTTCGATGTGACGTTGACAATGGCTTCTGGACCAACACATTAAAGGGATTTTACAAACTAAACATTGACTTTTAGCGCCATCAAAAATTAAGTCCGGCATGTCCACTATAAAGTTTTTAACTGTGTCTGCCATTGGTCGTTTTCGCGACGTACCTAACTGCGACATTTTTAAAGCAAACATAAGCGTACAATTACGAAATAAGTTACAACAGCCTACGTATACACAGAACTACTCGCACACAGCATCGATTTAGTACTGACGCTGTGAACGCGTGAAATAAATAATCGCCGATTCCGCACCACATATCTACTACACTGACTGTTACCGTTATTCGTCCAGACTAGTCATTAGTGCCAATGTTAGATGGCAAAAATTGTGTATTACCAAATGTAGTAGAGAACTTGCACGTTTTTCTGTTCAATGATATTAAGAAAATGCATTAAAAGCGAAGAATTTTGTTATATGATAAGTCGATATTAACATTCTACTTTCACTACAAAGATTGAAAAGCAAATCTATTATTTCAAACGTATGCGGCCCCTCTTGGTCATCCTTTTTGTGACGTCACCGGGCCGTGATAGTTATTCGTTATTTGACGTCGGTAGAAGTGTATTTGTATTGCCATTTTTGACATTAGAAACTAATTTAACGTGAAATCACCTGTATCTTTGACATAACAATAATTTGATATTCACGTGACAGTTTAACGCAGAACGAAAGAGTATGTTCGTTTTACAATAAAATATGTGCTTGATATACATATGTATTGTATTAGTGTAGCTATGGTGATTGAATGGAATCGTAATGCTGATATCGTTATTACAGTACAACCTCTTTAATCCGAACTAATTAAAACACGGGTTTAAGCAGATGAGTTCGGATTGCCGACATTTTCGGATTACTGGATAGTGAATACATGTTAGGTTTTATGTGTTACTGAGAAGTAAAGAAAAAGCTAACAGTAAAACAAAAAAGTTATCTTGAAAAGATATCTATTAAAAATAAAAAAAGAAAAACAAATTAAAAAATACATAAAGTAAAATGTACATTTCAATGATAAAAAAAGAAATCGGTGATACGTGTTTGTTTTTTGGTGGCAATTTCTTTTTTAATGCATTCCGACTGCAGTGTGTGGAGCAATGTTACTAGTTGATGAGCTAAATTATTTTCACAAGCACGTGGTGAATCATTTCACAGCTTCTTCATGCACCACAAGCTTAACTGTTGGCATTTCTTCATCGTTTTCTTGATTATCAACATTCTCCTCATTTTCTGAATCGGAAGCGAGTTCATTAATTATTTCTTCTTCAGTGAGGAATGCTCCATCTTCATTTTCCCCTTATACCCATTCCTGTACATCCTGGTCTGACAAACTTCACCAATTTTCCCAAACATGTCCCTAATTTCCGTTAGCTCTAGTTTGAATCTTAATAGATAGAAGGAATGTGCTTAATGGTAAATCATCATCATTATAGTCTTCTTCAGTCTGGTCATCGTTCATAGCTAAATCGACATCTTTTTGTTCAGTAGTTAAGTTAAGACAAAGGAAAGCCATTTCCCATAAGGATTCTGCGGGGTCCTTTATCAGGCTTTACGTGCTATATCGAGATTTTCGATTCGATCGCCTTGAGTAGTACACGTTTGTGAAAACAAAGAACTTATAGGACGAGGAGGTCATATTGAGAGACCTGCTCTAATGACGTGAAATGGCAGACACTGAGACGAAATTTTAGAAATTTTCGAAAAGAATTAAGCTCAAGTTTGAGCGACTTACAACAATATATGAAAGACTATACGACAAGGAACATTTTATCCATATCATTATCAAATGGTACAAGTATTACAGCTACAAGATCATCCCATACGAGTTGAATCTTATCAGTGACTTTTACATCAAGGCAACAGAGATGAAAATTTTGCTAGTTTTATTTTAGTTGCCGAAGAAGCCACATTTACATGTCCTTGATTTCTAGCTCAGTAGTTTGAATTTTATTAGATGGAAGAAATGTGCTTAAAGGTAAATCATCATCATTATAGTCTTCTTCAGTCTGGTCATCGTCCATAGCTAAATCGACATCTTTTTGTTCAGTAGTTAAGTTAGGGCAAAAATTTTTTCAGGAGTTTCTCAACAGCTCAGTTTTTACCCTTTGCCAGGCTTCGTCCAGCAAAAATACCACATCTTTTAAATTTATTGCCTTTAAGATTTGTCATCATTAGATTCAACAATTTGTGAGAGAAGTTTCTTGCGATAATTAAGTTTAATGTTGATCCATGGGCTGCAGAATCGGTGTACAATTTGGTGGAAGGTACATGACGGAAATTTATTAATAATCACTCATTAATTCTAAAGCATCGGGATGGCCAGGAGCATTATCTAAAAGTAACACAGCTTTCTTGGGTAATCCCAATTCCTCCATTTTGTTTTCTACCGACGGCACAAAGTGCGAATAAAACCAGATCCTTTGTTACCCAAGCCCTATCAAGCCTATCACATTTTAATTTTGTTCCGCTTAGAAGTTGTGAAGTTGAATGATCGGTTTCGATAGCGAAAGACGAAAATATAGAAAAGTCTTGGTCTGTGGTAATGGCTACTTCATTTCTCTTATTTCCTACTTGAAACAAATTTATTGCATATGTACATATCTTCTATTTCAATTTATAACGAATATATGAATTTCGTTTAAATACGTTTATAAAAACTTGGCGCCTGAAATATACAACATACACTTAGTGCGTCTCTGTTTACGATGCGCGGCTCTGAGTCATACCCCTTACGATTTTGCCGTTCACTGTTGGTAACGATAACCAAATGAAGTTCACCTAAAAGGAACGGAAACAGTGACGAGAGTGTTAAACAAATCCTACTTTATTAAACGATGGCCCGAAAAGCCGGGCTACAACGACACTATCAGAAAGAGTATTCTTTACAGCCAGCAATATTGTATCTTCCAAAGGACGTTGTCTTTTGTCGGAAAATGTTAATATCTAAGGTGCGACAAACAAGTGCAACGTCAGAGGCGTATCGCGCAAAAGTAGGTACGTGAGATACAGTATTATTAAAAAATAATATATTGTTACCTTTTATTGACGTCTTAGCCTTCGTCGTTGGTCTGAAAACGTTTTCGTGTATTTCGAAAATCGTTCTATATCTAGCGAAGTAGGATTTGCGTAATTCAGATATTCCTTTATCTCTTCTGTGCACTCTATTTTCAGTAATAGACCGAACCTTTTGTAAATCGGGATTTTTATTTAAAACTGCACGAAATTTTTCAGCGACATATACATATGTATTATCACATCCTTCACATCTGTGAAATATTTATGATAATAAAATACTGCCTGGAGCCATATTCCCCATCGAGTTATAACAGGCTGAGGTGGTAGCGGAAGTTTCGGACACAATCGTTTGAAAACGCGGATATGTTTGGGAGATTTCACAAACAATTTTTTGGTAGATGCTATTAAATTATTCACCATCGGATACTTCTTTCGAATGGTTTCTGCAACGAGATGATACGCGTGTACGAGACATGTTACGTGACGGAGAGTCGGATAGCATATTTTCAACATCCATCCAACTTTCAGCATTGTTGCAGCTCCATCAGTAACTAACATTGTGACTTAGGCTCCTGTGATACAAAATTCTCTTAACGAATCTTCACAACGGTTTTAGCATCACTTTTTTCAATCCTTTTACTGGTTGTGCGTCTGTAGATCGGCTGTTTCATCCACCATTACGCAAATTTTCTTATTTTTGAACTCGTCTACTGTACAGTTTTTTACTGTACCCTGCAAATGTGGTAAATTGTATCGCAATTGTCTATTCGTTGGTAGTTTCCATGAAGGAACATATTTATCCCAAAAAAGACGAAAGTGTTCATTGTCTACTAGGTGTTGTACACACTTAGCATAAAAATAAAATCACAGGAATTCCCAGTCCGGAATATTGTTGCATAAATTCAGTACATGACGTTTACTTTTAATATGTCTTCTGCAAAGAAATGTATTGCGACCTATTAACCGTATATTGCAAATCTTGCACTGAATGATAGTACCTGTATATTCTGACCCAGGGAAACGGCTAATATATTTATTCACATGCGATGCTAAAGGTAAATCACGCTTACGACGATTCATGTTTTAAAGGACACACGCCCATAAACCGATAATTATCGAACAACCGTTCACTTCCACGCCTATCGAATGTCTAAACTCTCCACTGTCTTCGCATCGACCTAAATCCCCTCTCGGCGGCTCTGCCGTAGCACGCGTTAGTCGAACCTTATTAATATATGTTTTAATGGAAAACAAAGAACGTTATTCTATAAAATAAAAACAATATACTGTGAGACTCGCGTTTCATAATAATAATACATATGTACTGAAGTATTTTTCATTTCCTCATTAAATTTCTCGCAATACTTCATTTATAATTCAAAATTCAATTTCTTAAGTTTGGGTTTGAATTGCAAATTTTCAATTTGATTTGGAATTTTGAATCTTAAATTCGCTTTGGAATTTTTGGATTTCAAAAGTTTTTCAATTCGAATGTTCGAATTGAAGTGTCAGTAATATAATAAACTATAAAGTATTCTCTTTTCTGTTGGATACGTATGTTGCTATTAAATCAGTTTTGGTTGACAACCGATATAATTTAGCGTCGAATAGAGGATTTGGCGAGCATTTTTAAATGTCTGGTATTCCGTGGTGCTACCTTTTAACAACATATTTTCTTGTTGCACACTCTTGGTAGCATTGCGGTGTGATGTGTATTTTAAACGAGTATATCTCTGTATCCGTCGCTATAAAAGAAAAGCTAACATGCAGTTTATGCATATATTTTATGCATATTTTTTGTATATAAATAATTATACCTGTCTAACATTCTATTTAATAGATTGTTATTTCGAGGTTGATTAACAGTAGTTATAAATGTGCGTAGAACGCCATCTGGTAAAAATTTACTAATATTGAATATGTACACTACCGTTCATAGAAGTTCGGGCAAGCAAAAAAATGTACCGAAGTCGAAGAAGATAAGCGAAATATTAAATGGCCATGTATTTAATACTTACTTGCATGATTTTACATATTTTCAAACACAAATTTATTAAAAAGAAAAAGTTAATGTAATACAAATAATTTAAATCCGATTTTCATCGAAAAATCCGCCTTTTGCCTTTAGGACTGCTGCCACTATTCTCGGCATCCGATTCACTAATTTTGCTAATGTTTCATTGGGCAAGCTTGTCCATACCTCCTGGAGAATGGTCCACAAATGTCCCTTCGATTTTGGACACCTTTTCTTAACTCATCGGTCTAATTCTTCCCATAACAACTCTATCGGGTTCAGATCAGGGGACTGTGGTGGCCTTTCCTTAATTTTTAGGGTTCTTTCATTTTCTTCTTGCTGCAGGTAATTTATGCACAATTTAGATTTATGTTTGGGGTCATTGTCCTGCATAAATTCAAATCCACGACCAATTAATCGGACTCCTGACGGTATGGCATTTTCCTCCAGGATTTTCTGATGTTCTTCTTTTTTCATTACGCCCTCAATTTTGAGCAAGTCCCCTGTTCCGATTAAGGAAAAACAACCCCAAATCATTACAGATCCGCCTCCATGCTTCACCGTAGGAACTATACACTCCCGTAACATTCTTTCCCTTCTTGATCTGCGTACGAAAACTCTCCGTCTATTTCCAATAACCTCAAACTTAGATTCGTCAGTCCACAAAACGTTTTTAAAATCGTCCACTGTCCAATCTCTATGAGCTTGTGCCCATTTCAGTCGTTTCAGCCTATTTCCTCTTCGGAGTAACGGTTTTCGACAAGCCACTCGCCCATGCAACCCAGCCTCTTTCAGCCGACGTTTCACAGTACTCACAGAAACTTTGGAATCTCGCTCATTATTGAATTCTGCAGCAATTTCTGATGCTGTTAGTCTTCTATTGCGCTTACTAATTATTTTTATTCGTAAATCTTCCGCAGGAGTCGTTTTCCTTGATGGTCCTGGCCGATTACGATCTTGCACGTCACCGGTTGTCTTAAATCGAACTATAGTATTGTGTACTGTAGATTTTTTTATTTTTAATTTATCCGCAATTCGTCTTTCTGTGTACCCTTCCTGATGCAAGGTAATAATAGCAGATCGTTTTGAAACAGCTAGAGGCTTTCCACGGGGCATTTTAAGCAGTCAAACCGAAATTATTTTATTTTTCACTTGCACAACCACAGGTACTTTCACAATAACAATCTCTTCAGAACTACTGCGTTTACAAATGTTATAATACTTTATAAAGGGTATACGAATATTTCCAGGTAACACGAGTGAATCGGCTAACCGTCGTAGGGATTATTATAAAGCTTTATTGTCACTGTAATTATTGGGGATTTCCAACATAATTATATATTTTATAATAACGGTCTTATAATAGACAAATACTACCTGGAAATTGGCAAAAGGCTTCCAGAAAAGGTTAGTTTTAATAATTCCTCACAGAAATGTATATTATATAATTTTAAAATTTTTTCCTAAACAGTTAATATAATTTGTCAGCTTGCCCGAACTTACATGAACGGTACTGTACATAAGAGAATTTTTAGTTTTGAGAAGGCATTAATTATATCTGCAGTAGTAAACATTCGGAAATTGAAAAAAAAAGATTAATTCTAATGTGATTAGATTAATGGGAATAGATACTCTTGTTTCTATGTGACAGACTACCATTATGAATAAATATTACCTTCAATAACTCTTGATATTTTGCCACGGTTTTTCTGAATAGGTACCTATATGTATTGCTAGACGTAAGATAAAAAGAGGTGGTAGACGTCTGCTTCATTCAACTCCAACAATTAAATTAATTAAAAACTCGTCCATTACGAGGTTAAATCGTAATGAACTTTGCGTAAACGACATGGAACTACGGTAGAAAGAATAAATTTATGCGTATTTATACGTGCATAAATTTCATTGCCCATGCAGACAGGATACTCTACGAGAAGGAAAAAATACGAAAATAAATAGAGCCCATTCATAACCGCGGTGTATTCACATAGATCAATTGCTTCATTAATTGCGACACTCCAATTAAGATGATTACGAAGATCATAACTTGCGTGCGTTTATATCCATTAAGACGAATAGAGGATCCTCTGTACGCGTATACATTATTGCTACATTACATATATTGTGAGCTGAAGAGTAAAACCAAGCCAAGTCAAATTATTCCATACGACTGGTGAATAGTCTAAACTTGAAATCATTCAGAGTTTTTAGGTATGGGTCCAATATATCTTTTATATCTTCCATACTTCTGGACGAACCTGAATTGCGCCGTAAATAAATTACAGATTCAGAAGGAAATAATTACTTTATTAAAACATGCCATAAATTCTTGGCCTGACAGTTCTATACAGGTTCGAGCGTGTTTAAACTCCGTTGCGTCATAGTAGCACATGTGCGAGGCCTACACTATATATATTACGATTCCAAGAGTAGTAATTTTTAGCAGCCAGCCAGACAACGTGACTAGTGCATGAAAATGTTTCAGGTAACGAAAATTGAGTACCGTGCGGTCATTATATTTTTAACAAATGAACGGTATACACCTAGTTTAGACGGCGTTTATGGTGACTTATCTCCTTCATATTCCACTGTAAAAAAGTGGGCAAAATGTCTCCGTTTGGACTAAGAATCCCTTGAGGGCGATGAGCGCCACGGTCGGCGAAGTGAACTGATAACGCCTTAAAACATTTAAATTATTGAAAAAATTGTATTAGCAGATCGTCGTTTGAAAGTGAAGGAATGCGCAGAAATGTCTAACATTTCTGAAACAAGTACACAAGTACAGTACCCTCCTCTCCAACGTGAACGTCGGGTCGAATGTGCGCGCTCGTTTTTAAACGCGTGTGGAGACGACCCAAAACCGATTTTGGAGTTCGTTGTCACAGGAGATGAAGCAATGGCTCTGTACTATGATCCTTTATCTAACAAGGAATCGATTTAATGGCGGCAACCCTATGAACCTTGACCCAGAAAAGCGAAAGTCGTTCAATCAACGAAAAGGGCGATGGTCACAATATTCTGGGGTTGTGAGGGTATTTCACTCATTGACTTTAAATAACGCAGTACAACTGTCAACAGCACATATTATGCATCTTTGTTGTATAAATTGAGGGACAATATTCGTGCAAAACGTCGTGTTTTGTTCTTGTTCTGTCACTTGTTCGACGATTAATTCATTCTCCGTCCCTAACAATTCTTTATAATACTCGCTCCATCATTCCATTATTTTACTTTCTTCCGTGATAGTTTTGTCTTCTTTATCTTTGACGTTTCTTACTGTGCTTCTCTTTTCTTTTCTCAGTCCTCTTAGTACGTGATGCAGCATTCTTGCATTTCCAGTAGCATCGTTCACCATTTTTGTTTCGAACTCCTCCCATGATCTTGCCTTTGCTTCCTTAACCGCTGTTTTGACTTGTTCTCTTTGATTTTTGTATAAATTATAGTCTTCCTGTTTTTTTGTTATTTCCTAGATATTGTTGCCATAGCCGTTTTTTCCCTTGATTTCTTGTTTTATTTCCTTGTTCCACCAATGTGTTAATTTCTTTTTGTTAGTTGTCTTGCTCACCCCACAAATTTGTTTTGCCACTTCTGTGATTATTGTTTTGAAGGTTTCCCACATGTGTTCCAGATTTATTTCTGAGATTTGCTCTTTCCTTAAGTATATTTTCTTCTGATATTCTCTTTTGTTCCTTCTTTTTTATGTTTCCCAGTTTATATGTTCTAATGTTTTCATACTCTATTTTCTTTTCTTCTTTCTCTGATTTTTTCTTCTGTTCTTTCTTATTTTCTCCTTTTATAATTATTTTAACTAAATAACACTTCCGATCTCATACCCTCTTCTTACCTTTACATCTTTGATTTTCTTCATGACGTTTTTCTCAACTAGTAATAGGTTAATTATTGATCTTTCGTTTCTACTTGACATCTCTCTCGTATACTTATGTATGCTCTTATACTGAAAAAACGTGTTGTTTACTACCATATCGTTCATTATACAGATGTCTATAATATTTTGTACGTTCTTGTTTTTAACATTTTCTCCGAATCTTCCCACGCATTCTTCGGCTTCATCTGTGTTGTTACCGACCCTTTATGATCTTCTGTTTCTTCTCGTATACTGTACCAAAACTCATCTAATTCTTTGTTCGTGGCTCTTTCATTAAGTCCATATACGATTAAAATTGTGTATATTTCTTTCACATATTTCTATTTCTAGCTTCAGTCCTCTTTCTGATGTTGCTCTCCACTCTCTAATTTCGTTTTTACTTTGTTCATTTATGATGCATCCCACACCTTCCCTCGCCCATTCTTTTTTTTCAATTCCCCTATATAGCAATAGATGTTCTCTCTCTAGTTCCTCTTCACCTTGTGCTTTCTTTTTGGTTTCTGTGATTACGAGATCTGCGAGTATATCTACTTTTGTTTCTTCCATTACCTGATTTAATTCACTCTCTTTCCCATTTATTCCTCTTATATTCCAAGTGGCCATTTTCCATGTTCTATTCTCTTTTTTACAGATTTTTCTTTCCTCTTGCATTTGTATTTTTATATCGTCCATTTCCTTTTGTAAACCATTCATGTCCTTACTCTTTGCCAGTCATCTTTTATCTTCTTTTTTTCTACTCTATTTAGTTTTTTGTTGGCGATTGTTTCGGTTTTACCAGATCTTCTTTTTCTTCATCCTATTCCCCTTTTTCTCCGTTTATTATTAGTTTTTTGTATCCTATAATAGTTTTGTTTCCTTTATTTCTTTCCTTTTTTTCTTGTTCTCTTATTCGCATTTGTATTTGTTTTTCTTTCTCTATGAGATCGTTGTTTATATACATATATCCTTGCTTCTGTTACTTGTCTGAATTTGTTTTGATTCTGGAGTACTTTCGCTTTTTCTTCCCAGTTCTCCATCTCTATCATGCATGCCTTGTTCCCTATTTTCCTTGCGTCTCTTATTTTTGTATCAATTTTTAATACTACCCTTGCAAAATCTTCTAGCTCGCATTTTAACTCATTATTGGCTTTTGCTTGCGGCGTGTATCCAGTGATAACTAAGTTGTTTTTCCTTTTTTCCCTCTCAAGTTGTTCTACTTTTTTATCTAGCTTTTCAATTTTATTCTCTAGATGTTGTACCGTGTTTTTCAGTGCTATATTTTCTTTAAACATTTTTTCCATGTTCTCGCACAGAACCGTCTGATTCTGTTTAATATGATGGATTTCGTTCGTCATTTCAGCTTTTATTTCTTCCATGCCTTATTTGCCTTTACTGGTGTTCTCTTCGTTATCTTGCTCTTTGTAAAAATATTTTCTGGGCTTTCTTTCTCTCCTTTTCTTTTATTTTCTTCGCTTTCCAGATCATTTTTGTGTGTATCACTCATACCCTTTTAATAATTATTGTTCCTGTTTATTATTTCCAGGTCCGAGAGATAACTAATCTCTCGAAAATTCAGAGACTGGCATGTCTATGTATAACAGGAGCTATTAAAAGCACTCCAACAGCTGCTATGGAAACCATGCTAAACCTACCTCCTCTTGAGATTTATATCAAGGGAGAAGCCAGAATGGGTGCATACAGACTGAAAAATACTAGCAACTGGAGATCCCACAGTGGATCTGGGCACATCAGAATAGAAGCAGTAGTAACAAACCCTATCTATGATATGGGTAGTGATACAACAATCTTCAGGATCTATGACAAACCTTTCAAAGCTTTCTTGAATTGGGAAGAATGGAGGGATGGAGAGGGGAGAAAACCGAAAACACTAGTCTGGTACACAGATGGGTCCAAAACGGGCACTACTTCTGGCGTTGGTGTATATGAGGAAAACCAGGGATACAAAGTATGTGTACCATTTGGGCGATACGCCACGGTATTTCAAAGAAATATATGCTATACAAACCTGTGCGTGGGAGAGTCTGCGTCGGCGACCGCAGGGTGAGGCGATTTGCATTCTCTCTGACAGTCAGGCAGCCTTAAAGGCACTAGCATCTTATCGTATAATCTCCAAATTGCAAACCCTAATGGCTCTATCTAAACACAACAAGATCACACTGGTGTGGGTGCCAGGGCACAGGGGCATAGCGGGCAATGAAATTGCAGACCAGCTAGCGAGGGAAGGCTAAAAAATGAATTATATAGGCCCCCCTAAACCAGGTCTAGGTATTACCAAGAGTGCAGTGCGTGGTGCAATTAATGAGTGGATCATAACACAACACCAATTAAATTGGAAACATGCAGCTGGACAAAAGCACAGCAAACGGATGATGGGAAGACCGTCGCAACATCTGACTGCTGACCTGCTTGAATTAAGCAAGATACAGCTTAGGGCAGCAACACGTTTATTAACAGGACACGGCCGTTTGAGAGGCCACTTGCATAAGATGAGGATCTACAAAGATGAACCCTTACGTAGACTTTGCAATGAGGAGGAGGAAACAGCCCCTCATATTATTTTCGAATATGCAGCGCTAGCTCAACGTAGATTCGCTATGCGAAGCAGAATTGAACTACCAACTAACCTGTTCACGTAAAACAAAACCGAAGGAGGAATAATACAATAGGCTATTAAGCTTCAGTGTTAGGAATGTAAAGACCAGTCCTGCTTTGGTAGGAAAATCAATCAATCAATCAATCATACCCTTCTTTTAATAATTATTGTTCCTGTTTATTATTTCCAGGTCCTATTCCGTTGTTTACTTATCCTCCCCCCCCCTTTTTCTTTTCTTTGACTTTATATTTTCTTTTTATTTAAACACGTTTGCAATTTATTAACCAGTATCGGATTTTTAATATTTCTATTTCAATTCAGACACATATACCACACATTTTTTACCTAGCATTCTTCAAATGCATATTAATTATAAGCACATTATTAATTGCGCTTACCTTGTTTAAAACAGTACCACATATACGTACATAATGAAGCAAATTATTCACATTGATTGTGATTTTAAAAAGGCTAAAACTAGAGGTTATCTACAGAATAACGTTCAAACAAAAGTAAACGTAATGTAGAAGTATACATGCAAAAAATGCCTGGAAACAATAACCAAGACAGATAATGCTGTATGTAATGTAATCACTACAGGCAACAACAATATTTGAAGAACAAAAGCATTACAGCTTCTTACTCTTGGCCGTGTTGCTTTTACACCTCTCAATTTATGCCACTAATATTCAAAAACAATAACTGAAATATTTTCTGGCGCCACGCAGTGCCAGTAGTTATAGTCATGCCGTCCTAAAGACACTATACATATATGTATGTATCCTCTTAGCTAGAGAGTAGCGAATATAGAAACCGAAATATAGATGGCATGCAATGATATAATCTTTAACGTATGACGTTTCATAAACATTTTCAAAAGATACCGGTTAATGTAATATTTTTTTTCTTTTTATTACTATTTATCACGTGTACTAATTTAACTCAATAGAGACTTGATTTTTGCAAGAAAATCTATTCTCTTGGTGCATGAAACCATTTTTCTGTGCGTAACGCCAATTTTTACGTAATTACTATCCCATCTCTTCTTCTATTACTGCAAAATAGCAAAAGAATTCGAAAATTTCGTGGAATTGGAGATTTTACGATTGTTTAACTATTACATCTAACTGTCACATACTTTGTACGTGATCGTGGTCAGCCCATTTCTTCGCCTTGCACGGTATAGTGGTATTCGACCAGATACAAATACCTACACTGAACGTGTGGGAATGTACAATAAAACTATGTTGATTATTTATTTAATCGCCCAATGTCATCTAAATATTTTGAACTGTTCTTCTTTATACATTATCGAAAATATGCTTGAAAGTGTCACCGATTGAATTATTGCGATAATTTAAATTTGAAATTCTTATTTCCAAGAAAAACTTGCCGCAATTGACACAATCTTGTTAGTATCGCATAATCAGAAGAAAAGTTACAGCGCAAAGGCGATTTGCTGGAATCGAGAAGTTTTAAGAACCGATATTGAGGGTAGAAAAAAGTGTAAGACGGATGGAATTAACGGACGCCGAAGAAAAAGTTCTTGGAATTATAAAAGCTTAAGAAATCGTTTTAAATTTTCTCGAAAACTTGCCAACGAGTTGTAAAATGCAGCTGGTGCGAGAATTATCTTTGTTATCTGTGTGCGAGCTCATTTTTAAACTTCTGTCTCGTTAAGTTCATAAACAAAAGATGGAAAATATGATTGCCTGGAGTGTTTATTATTTAAAATTACGAAAATAAGAATGAATAATGGTATCATTCAATATATTTATGTGAATTGATATACTCAATCTGTTTAAACCGAAAATAAGCAGGATACGGAAAGTACCTATTTGATTTCTAATGATTTAATTTAATCCAAAGGCTGATACAAAAACGAAGAATTAAGGGACAATCGTTATAGTTATGGACAAGGAGAGAATGAGAAACCTCATGGCATTTATACGCTACATTAAGACCATTATCCATCCTCTATACTGGTGAGCCCTCTAGGTCGTCAATCAATCGACTGGCTTGACATAAATCATGACAGTTGCAGAGGAAGTATTCCGCTGTCTTGTCTTCAACTTTGCAACCTCTATATGGCAGGTCATGACAGGTCCATTATTCTAATCAGAGTAGAGCACTGCACGCGCTTATTTTTCACAGCCCGGCCCGCCCGTGGCCCGTTACAGCATGGAGTAGGCCCGCCCGGCCCGTCCGTGCAAACAGCATTTACTGCATACGTTATATCCATTCGATGTAGTTACTAAAACATTCTTGGCCCGTCAGGCCCGTGCAATTTTAGGCCCCGCGCGCAATGAAAAGAGACGAGGCCCGCTCGAGCCCACCCGCGGGCCCGGGCGGGTCGAGCGGGCCGGGCTTTTCCTAGGCCGTGCAGCGCTCTAAATCAGAGTCCTTATAACCATGCGAAGGCTCTCCTGTACAGTCTCAGGTACCTAAATGCTGCTTGGGCCATGAACCGTCAAGTCTAATCCTCTCCCAGACAGCCTTATTCTTCAATATTAGGATTACCATTGTGCTTCTTCAGCTATACACGTAGGTTCATGCTTCACCGGGCTGCGAGATATATTGTACGTAGCGCGATCTGGCTTCCTTGCATTTATCCCCGGTGGCCAACCTTGCCGCGCGCAACTGCTGTAGCCTATCTGACGCACTCTTTGCCTTTCTGTGCGCTGGTGAGGTTCTAACAAGAGATCGTGGATTTCGAATACATTACGTTAGTTTATACAACCGCAAAGATGGTACAGATTATTAAATGGTATTTTGCGAATTGCTGTAAATGCCAACAAATAGACGAACAGCCTCAAATCCCTCTATCGCATGCCGAGCGGGAGGAGAAAGAAGTGAGGTTCTGTTCGTTAGTTGAAATGGGCGAACCTTGCTCTAGCCGGCAAATTTCAGACGAATTCAGTATTGGTAGAAGTACTGTGAAACGTATTTTGAAACGCAACAAATACAAAAGTTACAAGGTTCAATACTGCCAGGAGATTTTTTCCCTTAATAGAGTAACATAATTATTGAATTTTTTTTCTTTAGTTTAATTTTATAAGAATCGTTGTTTATTTTCCTATTTAGAATTACTTTTTCGTTCACCTACATCGTATACCAGCAACAAAATGAATATAAGAAACTGTACTTTCTAACATAATCTGAGAATACAGAAAAATTACTAATCGCTGATGCAATAGCGGCACGGCTGGTGAATATGCGGCCACGGAGAGTGTCTTTCATCGTTGGAAACAGCCAAAAGTCGCTAGGAGCCAGGTCAGGTGTGTGGGGAGCATGAGAAATCACTTCAAAGTTGTTTCTCTGTCAGCATTCGTGGCACCCACCTGGAGGACACTTTTCGCATTTTCAGGTCGTCATGCAGGATTGTGTGCGCAGATCCCACGGAAATGCCGACTTTGGAGGCGATCTGTTCCACACTCGTTCGGCGATCCCCCAAGACAACTTTCTCCACTCGCTCGATCATGTCGTCAGACCGGCTTGTGCGAGGTCGAGATTGTCTTGGTTTGTCATACGACGTTCTGCCTTCTTTGAACTGTCGCACCCACGAACGCACGTTAGACACATCCATGACACCATCAGCACATGTCTCACTCAACGGGCGATGAATTTCTATCGGTGTCACACCACGTAAATGGAGAAAAGGAATGATTGCACGCTGATCTTGTAATGAAAACGTCGCCATTTGAAGTATCAAAAACAGTTCTCACTCTCGCCGCTACCGCTAAAGGTTCCGTGTGCCGTACAGTGCTGCCATCTCTGTCACGCATTGACAAAGGGTGCCCGCTTATTAAAAAAAAACCGCATGTTTCTATCTGTTTCCAGTTCCGAGAAAAAACATCGGAGGTGTTATAAGTTGAATGCACCTCGTATAATATTACGTGATTGAGCGGACAAGCGTGCGTACCGCTGCCCGGTCTATGATATACTGCGATTGGATGCGATCTATCAGTGAGACTCGAATGCTGTGTTGCCATTCACAAAGGCAATATCCCGTTCGTATCTGGACCGACGTGTATGACCTTCATCAACGAATATCTTTCGCATCTGTCATCGATGACTTTGTGAAAGGATAGAACTCTTCAAATGTGTTGGTTGACTTCTGCTGGAACCTCTGTCAAATCGAAGATGTTAGTCAAATTTTATTATTCTGATTTAATGAATAAAAAGTTAAATTTTGTTCTCCAACGGAATCAGTGATTGAAAATTTATAAAATGGTACGTGCTAAATAGTATAATATGTTACAGGTATTTCTATTATTCTTCCAACATTGTTTATTTTAAAATAAACACGTATTGTTGTGCACAACTAAACATAGCACATTGAAATTTCCTTTTTTCTTCTCAGTATCCATTGTTTAACACGCAGGTTCAGCGTTATTGTAAATATAGAAATTCTTGCAAGACTATATTTGTCCTGCGTAACGTAAAAATAGCCGGTGTTTTTTAAGAATGAAAAATGACGCAGAAAGGAAGCCCACTGTATGCAAATGGAATGCGAACAGTTGCAACTTACGTGCGTTGCTCTTTTCATTTTGTTGTTTTTACGTGGATGTATCGCAGCCAACACAACAGATGACAATCGAACAAGATCACGGAGTATTTTTCAATACCATCGTAATTTAATGCCTGCTCGTTTGATGGAAGGTACGGAGTCTTTTAATGATATGCGTTTCTTTCTTTTTTGCTCTGATATATACAGGGTGGGTGTTGTTTGTATAGCCTGAATTCGTATTTCTTTAAAATAACCGGTGTCTTGAAATTTCTGATACAGCTTCATTACGACTAGATATTAAGGGATTTGCATTTGTGACATCAATGACATCTACAGTAGTTTCTTGGGTATCGTCAGTACTGTAACATTTTGGTTTTGGCTTGCTAAATGCTCTGTGATTAATTAGATTTTCTCTTAACCTATTAAAAATAGATCTATGAGGTTCTCTCCTTTCCGGATAAAGATTGTAATATAAGTCGGTCGCATTGTTCTGTTACTTTGAATAAAGCATTCCTGCATACCGTATTTTTCGTAATTTTCCTAAACCACTTTATTAACAGAAATTACAGACCCTGGCCATATTACTTGAAACATGTCATAAATCAACCCTTTTACCTGGAAATTCTCATCCTATTGTAGTGATATTCTTTTGCTTTGAATCCGATCGTTTATAGGGGGACTAGATTATTGTATCAATAAATAAAAATACCAGAGAAATGATATTTAGAAGAGTAAAGTACGTATATATAAATATTTCAGTTATCAACTTACATTTAGCGAGTTCACAGTTTAGAGAATGCATCGATATTTTTTAAAATATTTCGTCATAACCGTATAGAAGCTAAGTTGTGGAGTATCGTTAAGTGTCTTGTGTTGATATATCGTTATTGCAAAGGTACAATTGTTATTCTATCTCTTCCTTAATAACTAATTATTTGGAATTTGGAAAAAATTGAAATATTTGGGGTTTTTTTGTAGAAAATGCCCGGGAAAGATTTAACAAGTGAACAAAAAGCCGCTATGCAAGCTCTTCTACAATCAAAGAAACATTCACAACGAGAAATTGCAAAATTACAGAAAGTATCACCTTCTTCTGTATCGCGTTTAGCTAGAAACTTAAACGAAGGAGCTAGCACATCGACACAAAGACGGGCAAAGTGCGGTCGGAAAAGAAAAACTTCGAAGAGATCTGACCGTGAAATCGTTCATCGGGCTTTGAGCAATAGGTTTGGTACAATTAAAATGATTCAAAAAAATTTACAAGTGAGAGGAATAGAGATTTCGAGCAGGACTGTCAGGCGCCGATTGCGCGAAAATCGCCTAATGGGCCGAAGACCTGTAAAAAAGCCGCGTTTAACAGGAAAAATGAAACCTGCTCGTCTCAATTTAGCAAGAGAATATCGACATTTCACAGACGAGAATTGGAAAAAGGAGAATAACTTAACAACATGATTTTTACTGAATTAATGTTTGCATTATTTAATAGGTTTTCTTTAGTGACGAGTGCTCGCTCTGTGTGTTAGTGCAGCGAGCACAATTTGTTCGTAGACGACCCGCCGAACGTCTCACAGAGTCCACGGTTCTTCGAGCTGTAAAACACCCTCCGCAGGTGATGATTTCGGGAGTGATTAGTGGAGACGGACCCGGCCCTTTGTATTTTGTAGAAGGTACAATGCGTCAAGAGCAATACATAAATGTGTTAAAAAACACGTTATTACCGTATTTTAAGCTAGAACGTCGCATACCGACAGGGCGTATATTTATGCAAGATAATGCTCCTTGCCATATGGCAAAAAAGGTTAAGAAATTCTTTGAAGACAATCACATACCTCTTTTACGTTGACCCGGAAATTCACCGGACCTCAATCCCATCGAGAACGTATGGAATCGACTAAAAAGTAAGGTATATGAAAGAGAAAACCCTACAAAGGAAATATTAACGAAGAATATAAAGGATGTATGGGAGATCGATGAAGATATAAAAGAGACAATCATATTTTGCATTGAAAGTATGCCCCGAAGAATTAAGGGTGTTATTAAAAATCATGGGTTATGGACTAAATATTAATTACTTATTTAATATTTACATATGTTACATATTTTTACAATATATTTTATAAATAAAAAATATAATACATGTATAGTTTATATTTTATTATGAAGAAACTACAAAATATTGAGTGTTTCAAGTAATTTGGCCAGAGACTGTACGTGTTACTCAGGAATCCAAGAAACATCCTGTCTATCTGGCCAGTAGAATGAACGTGCAGGTCCACTGGGATGCATGGCATTGACTAGGACATTATTTTCTTAATTTGAGATTTGAGAAACATTTCCATTCCACCATTTTCAATCATAACTACAAGAAGTGCATGCAGTGACATCAATTGTTTTGTGAGAAATGTTGATCAAAGTGTAAGAACAACAATAGTAATGAAACCAACTATCAATAACCAGCATGTATGGATGCTCGTTTCGCCGCTTAACGGCTCATCAGCGTACCTCTGTAGAGGTCGATATAGCTATTAATTTCGACATTTTCAGTTAATTAGATACTCTCATCCATACTTGTGTAAGAACAACCGTTCATCGTGTGAATATTGCAAACTTGCAACCAGGACAGTATATTGCCTGTATTTATGATGGAAAATGGTGGATTAAAAATGTCTCTGAAATCTCAAATGAAGAAAATGGTATCTTAGTCAGTTTCATGCATTCCATGGATCTGAACGTTCAGTCTACTGGCCAGTTAGACAGGATGTTTGTTGGATTCCAAAGTAACACATAATTTGCGTTATACCAGTTCCATGAGTAGTAGGAAAGGGTCGACAATATAAGTTGCCAGAAACAACTGTGGTCACTACCATCTTTGGCTTGGGAACCTGTTAGACATTTACATTTAGACTTCGAAACCTGTGAGACGCCCACAATAAGGCATGGGAACCTGTTAAACACCCATATTCAGGCTTGGGAACCTGTGGTAAAGGAATCCACCCGTGGCTGGATTTGCCTGGTTATCGAGCGTGACCTCTTGGCGATGAGAATACCAGTCTTTGAGACTGGTAGTAGCAAAGTCGCAATTCACCGACGCACGACATGCAAAGCAGTCTCAAAAATGAAACAAACTCTGCCTGGTCGAACAAGATGAGCTCTTTTGAATGATATCAAGAAAATTCAAATGTGAGGCGTCCCTTTTGAGATACGGCTTCTTGAAATTTTTGAATGGAATTTGAACGTGAATAACTCAGTAATTATTGGTGCAATCAAGACGTCACTTGCACAGCTTCATGACATGCTGATAGACTACAAATGAGACTCCACAAAGTCATTCTGTCAGCAGATACAAACCGCTAAAGTATGACGCAAATTTGTCACGACATGATTTATGAGCCATTTTGACAGTAAATTGTGGTCAACCCGCTATATGTTGAGCTTTTACGCTACAACTAAGCTGTTATATCCGAAAAGTTGAGCCGGATCACCAAATTTCAGCGTGGTAGTCATCTCAGGTCATAAGCAGTAAGGAAACACACTTATTCGTTGCTATCGCGACAAGACTGACCTCTGGCAAAAATTTGACTAGTGACCCAACCATACTACCTACGAAGCTGTAATTTTGCATAATTCCATGTAAGACCCATGTGTACATCGCGTAAAAATGTCATCAAAATTGGGGAGAGTCGAGTGGGGATTCTTCGTTCACTTAACGTGGAACGACCCTTACATTTAATTTAATTTCATACCACCTTGTGCGAACGCAGTTTAAAACTAAGGGAGTTAATGAAACTGACTTAACTGAAGTAATGGGGACCTAAGGGAATTAAGGAAACTGTTCAGGTTACTTTAAACTTGTTTTGTATATATTTACGAAACACTGCAAATAAGCAACAAGAATTGTACCAATAGTGCTAGATTAAACACGACTTCCTCGATTGTTAATAACTTTGGCAAGCAATCACTTCTCGTCAGTAGCTTCAAGTATACATTTTTCCACTTACTCTTTCATTTCGTCTTTTCAAAAACGCAATCACTTTATAAAATCTAGAAATGACAAATAAAAACCTGACTTAAAAAGAAAAATTAGCGAACATCAATATTTTCTCTAACTTCCAAACAATTCATAGCCATTGACCACTTCCACCATAAAGAATAATTTGTTGGACAAATTATTGATATACGCTAATAGAACGTCTTCCGTGACACCAATCGCGTTGTCTTCCTTTTACCACTTTTTGAACTCGGCGTACTCATGCTCGTATCATGCTGAAGATTTTTCGGGCAGCCACACTTGCTGCTTGATCAATAACAGCTTGCGACACACCTACTTCAATAAATCGAAAACGATAAATCTAAATGACATAATTAAACAACAAAATAAGTGACGCTTCCAAAGCAATACGTCTAAAGCTCGTACGTTTTTTTTTCAAATATCGGAATTTCTAGAATTTTTAATAGTTTATAATAGTTATTTACAAGTGAGGAACAAATAAAATATTCTACAATACACGCAAGGTAACGGGTTTTATTGTCTCCAGCAGGTGACTAGCTCGCCTTCGGCTCACCAGTTATATCCTTCTGTCCGCCAGCAAAAACCTTTTTACCGTGCTATTAACGTTAAATACTATTGGCTTCCATCGGTGAATTATGAAAAATTTCCTTGGTATTTCCGACGTAATTAAATATTTGAAAAAATTTCATCCCAGCAAGGTCCCCGTGGTGTAGTGGTTAGCACGCTTGTCTGGCAAACGGGAGATGTTAGATTCGACTCCTTACCGGGACGAGATTTTTTTCAAATATTTAATTTCGTCGGAAATACCAAGAAAATCACAGATTTAGATAGTACAATGTTAACTACTCCAATATTCGTAGCAGTGCCTCTTGGGATTCTCTCATAAATTCCTGACAAATGTGCGCGTACAAAAAATACTTCACTGTAAAGGTTATACATTTGTTTACTCTCCCAAAATACTACAAAAACAATTCTTGTTCAACAACTTCGGCGCATTGTTTTTTTTTTTGTTAGGAAGGGAAAACATAAATTCTGGACTCTAGGATAAATGTGGCTGCAATTGAATACCAGAAGCGAAGTGTCAACGTTCGTTCTAGGGTACCTATGGCAGTGATTCCACTTTCAGGCCAAACAATCGTTACTAGTAGGTTTGTCCAGATTTGGCTTTCAGCAACTCTTTTCTCTGTGTAACCATTAAAACACAGATACGTTTTAAAGAGTTGCTATCGAAAGAATTGTTCTTGAAGTGTTTTTAGAGAGTACCCTTTCAAAGGCATATTTTTGGACACCGCCTCTCATATCCCACTTTCTTTTCATTAAGACAAAGAGCAGCAAAAGAATGTCAGGGCTGTGAGAGGTGTGACTACTTTTTTTGGTTACTGTGTACCATTTAATTTATTTGTCATATTTCCCCGTCCAAAAACCTTGCATGTAATGAACACGCTTACCGCCGACAGCAACAACCCTCTATGACCATCCACAGAGGATGTTACCTTAATCTCTCGCATTATCACGGTGTGCATTGGTTCTGTGCAGGACGCAAGCGCGTCGGATCGATTTGCCGTTGCCGTCTCGGCGTCCCAGGCATCGCCAGTAGCGCCGGAGCTTAAAGCGTCTACGCATCGGTGCGTCTCGACCACCACACCACCGCCAACAACCCAACCAATATCATCATTTGGCCATAGTAACAACAGGTACAGACAACCATCGCATCAGCTAGTAACTGTAATAGCTCTCTTATTTCTCTTCTTCTTTTTATTAATATATCGTTATCCCGTGGATATCGATACCATTAGCACGCATCTTTTCCTAGATAAATAGATTAATTTATTTGTTTTTCGATAGCGGTTGTTTCAGAGAGTTTGGTTTGTTTTACATTGTGTTTGTTTTTAGATTGCGTTTCATTGCTCCTTTTCTCTTCCTTTAGCTTGCTTTTTATTTGATTTGTAAACGCCGTACCGCGATGCTGCCACTTTTTCTTGGCGATTCCATGCGTTTGTGTAAATATTTTGCCTTCTCTTCTTTTATTTTCTTTTATTTGTTTTAATGATTAGCGATCTGGAGTGTTTTCAAGAGATAGCAAAGATTTATACTTCCTTCAAATGAATGCTTTCGAAGGCTTTTCGCTCTCTATTTAGAAATATTACTTATTTAGTTGCTTTATTGGTGTGCTTTTAATGCACCAAATGATTATTTTATAATGTGAATTGTGTGAGATATAAGATGTAAGATATTTTACTTGAATTGATCTTACAAATGACAAGAATTTCTTATGTTTTAAGTCATTAATTTTAGAGTTTTTGATTTTATTTTGAATAGTTATCTGTGCATGATTGGGTGGTCAAAAGAGTTGTGATTATTGCATATAAAAAATCTTGTATTTATTTATGCGAAAGGTATCATTTACCTACTTTAGATGGTTCAAAAGCACAATTTGTTCCTGGTGCTCTTGGTACTAAGTTAATCAAAGTCTGTTTTTATTAATTGAAATTGCTGTATTCAAATTTAAAGTTATTTCACGAGGTAGATTTTAATGGATTCTCTAAAAAGAAGTTGGTTTAGATGACAATCATAGATGGCTAGACTTAAGAAGGTGAAACACTACGATAAGTAATTCTAAGTTTTGAATAAAGATTTTTACCTGGATTAAGAATTAATTTCCTTTGATTTTTATCAATTCTGATGTTTTTGAAGTGTTAACTAGGCTTTTGAAAAATTGCTGTAGAAGCTTTATTCAATACCATGTATCCTAATTCAGAGAGGTTCTGAACATTGGATTTGAAAGATTATTGAATGTTTCCAACAATTTTTAGAAAAATAAGTAATGAATTCGTTTAAATCAGAAGTCGCTATTACTTGGTAATTAAAAAAAATCTGTTGGAAGAACTTCAAGAATGTGCTAGAATATTAGAGTTGCTATTTGAAATTATTTCGATTTTTAAAAATAAATTGCTGATCTGATGATGATGAAATAGTTGACCATATTTACGTAAACTGCTTAATAAACCAAATTTCATAATGAGAAATCAATAGAAAACCAGGGTAAGTTAATATTCCAACTACCTTTGTGATGTAGGAAATTCTATGACGAAGTACATTTGACGCAATATTTCTCGAAGTTTTTCACGTTTTTAAAGAATATCTTTGATTCTAACATTTGTTGTTCTTTTTGTGATTTATTACACATGTAGCAAAGAAAGATTAAATTAAAATTTGACATACGTAGACGTAAATTGTGTCTTTGTGAACGTAGATTTTTGTTGTTACAAGATCCGACTGGAGACATGGTTTAAAATTATATTGAAACATACAGGGTGTTTCATGAGTTCGTAGCTACGCAAAGTTGTGTTTTTTTTTAATGGAACGTGCTATACATGTATGAACGAATATACACTACCGTTCATGGAAGTTTGGGCGAGCAAAAAAATGTACGGAAGTCAAAGAAAATAAGAGAAATATTAAATGGCCATGTACTTAATACTTACTTACATGATTTTGCATATTTTCAAACACAAATTTATTAAAAAGAAAAAGTTAATGTAATGCAAATAATTTAAATTCGATTTTTATCGAAAAATCCACCATTTGCCTTTAGGATTGCTGCCACTATTCTCGGCATCCGATTCACTAATTTTGCTAATGTTTCATTGGGCAAGCTTGTCCATACCTCCTGGAGAATGGTTCACAAATGTTCCTTCGATTTTGGACACTTTTTCCTAACACATCGGTCTAATTCTTCCCATAATAACTCTATCGGGTTCAGATCGGGGGACTGCGGCGGCCATTCCATAATTTTTAGGGTTCTTTCATTTTCTTCTTGCTGCAGGTAATCTGTGCACAATTTAGATTTATGTTTGGGGTCATTGTCCTGCATAAATTCAAATCCACGACCAATTAATCGGACTCCTGACGGTATGGCATTTTCCTCCGGGATTTTCCGATATTCTTCTTTTTTCATTATGCCCTCAATTTTGAGCAAGTCCCCTGTTCCGATAATGGAAAAACAACCCCAAACCATTACAGATCCGTCTCCATGCTTCACCGTAGGAACTATACACTCCAGTAACATTCTTTCCCCTCTTGATCTGCGTACGAAAACTCTCCGTCTATTTCCAAAAACCTCAAGCTTGGATTCGTCAGTCCACAAAACGTTTTTAAAATCGTCCACTGTCCAATCTCTATGAGCTTGTGCCCATTTCAGTCGTTTCAGCCTATTTCCTCTTCGGAGTAACAGTTTTCGACAAGCCACTCGCCCATGCAACCCAGCCTCTTTCAGCCGACGTTTCACAGTACTCACAGAAACTTTGGAATCTCGCTCATTATTGAATTCTGCAGCAATTTCTGATGCTGTTAGTCTTCTATTGCGCTTACTAATTATTTTTATTCGTAAATCTTCCGCAGGAGTTGTTTTTCTTGACGGTCCTGGCCGATTACAGTCTTGCACGTCACCAGTTGTCTTAAATCGAACTATAGTACCATGTACTGTAGATTTTTTTATTTTTAAGTTATCCGCAAGTTATCCTGATGCAAGGTAATAATAGCAGATCGTTTTGAAACAGCTAGAGGCTTTCCACGGGGCATTTTAAGCAGTCAAACCGAAATTATTTTATTTTTCACTTGCACAACCACAGATACTTTCACAATAATAATCTCTTCAGAACTACTGCGTTTACAAATGTTATAATACTTCATAAAGGGTATAGGAATATTTCCAGGTAACACGAGTGAATCAGCTAACCCTCCTAGGGATTATTATAAAGCTATTGTCACTGTAATTGTTGGGGATTTCCAACATAATTATATATTTTATGATAACGGTCTTATAATAGACAAATACTACCTGGAAATTGGTAAAAGCCTTCCAGAAAAGGTTAGTTTTAATTATTTCTCACAGAAATGTGTATTATATAATTTTAAATTTTTTTCCTAAACAGTTAATATAATTTGTCAGCTTGCCCGGACTTCCATGAACGGTACTGTACATAGATTGTATCTTTGTGAATGTAGATTTTTGTTGTTATAAGATCCGACTGGAGACATGGTTTAAAATTATATAAGTTCGTAGCCACGTAAAGTTGTTTTTTTTTTTAATGGAACATGCTATACAGGCTGTCTCACATTGGAAAATTTTGAACGCCTGGTAATACTAAAGCCAACATGTACTATTGAACTAAAATATTTTCAATTATCTAAAAGTTCCGGTTATACCGAAGTAACTGTCGATTTTGTTATTTTAAATAGAACACCCTATATATTATTACATTTTTGAATTCCTAGTTCAATTTTAAGGTTTGTTTGATGAAACAACTATGTTGCTAGTTCTAACTGTATTTGAAATATTTGCATTTTTTGAAAATTTTTGACAGCTGGTCGTATGCATGTGAACCTTTATAACTGCGAAAGTGTTTAACTTGGAAAACTGAAATTTTGCAGAACTGTTGACCATATACGGGGTAGGATTAGAAACCGAATGAATTTTTCGAAAAGATTATACAGCGTGTCCGACAATTACGACTAAATTTTCATATGAAAAAAGTGTCAAAACTTCTTTTTTTTTTAAATACAAGTACCTATTTTTCTCTTTCTTATCAAATTGCTTTTACAAAAAGAAAGTTATATTTCCGGTATAACCGGAAATCTTAAATAATTCAAAATATATTAGTTCAAAAGTACATGTAGGATTAAGTATATTACCAAGTTTTTAGAATTTTCCAATGTATACTCTTTCATATATCGATCAATGCAGTTCCTCGTGAGACACGCTGTATATTAATACATATCTGGAATCTTCGTTAAATTCTGAGGCAAAAGTAATAAGGTACTATTGGCCTAAAAGCTTTTTAAAGTTACATATTAGAGTTTTTGTTTTTAATCGAGATAAATACAAAATTACTGATATGTAGAGCCCGGTAACACGGAGCCGTGCCATAGCCGTACCTGCCTAGTATACAAAAACAATAGTAAGAAAATAGAAAAAAAATAACAGAATTAGTACAGAATTATAATATGTGAAAAGTAGTGAAACACTCACCCTTTTAAGCAGCCTTGGTTACGGCACAATAAAACTAGAAGCACCATTATCAGTATTAGCATCGTATGGATAAGAGTGGCAAAAAATTGACACCATTAGATGTGTTTCCACAGTGGTCTCGGTGAGCGATGTTCGCCGTGGTGAGAAAATGAGTTTATATTTTGAAAAAGAGCGTTCAACATCTACCGATGTTATACATGCATGATTAAAATACTTTTTGTACTTAGTCAGTGGATTATTCGATACACCATCACAAATTTGTTTTAGTGTGCTAAAATCGGGATCTTTCCGTAGCACACTCTCGAACTTTTCTAAAACGCGATTATATTTTGCGTCGTGTATAGTCAGTAGCTGTGTATGCGCTCCGTCCATAATTTGCAGAGACTCCAATAATGATGATCTACTTTGTAATTGGTCTATTGCGTCAGCTAATCCTTTATAGTAGCTACGAATATTTTTTAAATCTGTTTCAACGGAAATATCTTGAAATTTCGACTGGCTCTCCTTAATAGCCGCAGCTTCGGCAGGATTGAATTGAGCAACAACAGCTTTTACTATTTTGAAATGTTCAACATAATAAAAAGCTGCCCGCAACCATGTTCCCCAACGTGTAAGAATTGGCTCCGGTGGTTGACGAATACCAGGACTCTCTGTGTGAAATGATCGAAGGCGTTTGGGAGATTTCAAAAATACTTTTTTTGCGCTTGCTATTAATGCATCTACCTCGGGAGAGCATTGTCGAATGGTTCCTGCCACACGATGTAAAGCATGCACTTTACACGTAACATGTAAACACTTCCAACCATGTTTAAGAAGAGAACGGCCTACCGAACGCATTATCGCTGCGCCATCGCTCATAAACATCAACACTTTATCTTTTGAAATTTGAAATGTTTCCAACGTACTAAGTACAACCTTCGTAATTGCTGCAGCAGTACATTCTTGTAGTCTTCGGCTAGCTAGTAACAGTGGTAATGTAAGTTTACTAGGATCTAGTATGCGTACCATAACATTTACAATTGAATTTTTTACAGTCTGTTGTCTCGTCAACACATAACCAAAGAAACTGTTTTTTCAATATGCGTTTCATTTTCTTTTCCACGTCATCGCGTACAAATGCAACATGCTTACGTGCCGTTTTCTCCGTTGGCAACCGCAACTCGGGATTGTATTTGTCCCAAAAGTCCTTAAACGGTTGTTTATCGAGTAAGCCTAGTGGCAAATTACAGTTTATCAACTGTCTGTTATTGCATTGCGAATAATTGGTAAAGTAATTGTCTTGAATTAAGGCGGACAGCTTTGATACAAGTAAATGTTTCTCTGCGTGTATAATTTTAAACTTGATGAAGATTTGAAAAAACAGTTTCCAAGTAAAATAGTGTAAAAGAATTAGGAAGTAGCTCAATGGTAAATGTTTTTTAAATATCTAAAGATTTGCCTTTATCTCTAAACTAATTTTTACATGACTTTTTGAATGCAGTGTATATGTAGATAGTTTAACAACTATTTTATTTTAAGGAACACCAAGTATTGTAAATCAAATTATTGCGTACATTGTTCGAAAACAAGCTTTCTGTTGGAGATTGGAAAACAATTGAAAATCCTAAAATAGAAATTCGTTATTTATTATTGTTTCATAGACATTTACTGTACTTTGATTGTTTTACTGAAATACACGCTGGCTTTGTATAGTAAGCTAGCAATTAGAAAGTATCACGAATTGCCATTGCACATAAGTAGAATCTAACAGATTCGATAAATAATCAAAAACGTTGTAACAAATGTTCATATAAATTATCAATTTGGTAATGAACCATATTTCATACACATGAACAAATTGAATCATCTAGAATTTATTAAGCTAATTTCCTTAATGAATCCTCACGAAAGCATTTCCTTCCAAAACCAAAGATAAAACATATCGGGGATAATGTGCACTAGATTGTGCCTCGCGCAAAATCGGGTTATATATGGGAGTTTGTTGAACTCTCTCGCTTATTTGGGACGTGTTGTTAGGCTTCCCTAAACAGACAATAAGAGGTACTACCTAAGTTTCAGACGGCTCAAGAATGTACGCGTTGGGAATGTTAAAATTACACAATTGTACCAACCGAATTTATTGCTTGATCTATACGGCATATTCCCGTGTCATTCTTCAACACACAACAATTGCAAGATTAATGGATCGTGTGTCTCATCAAGAACGAAGTACTTACATACAAATGAATAAGAAAGGTTCTGATACTTTCACGTATTTTCACGGGTAAAAGTTCTTCGTTAAGGAAGTGTTGGTTGACAGATGTTTTCTTTCTACGTCTTAGATTATTTTGTATTAAAATCTTTGTTTTGGTGGCTATTTTATGAGATTACAGCATATGTATTCATTTTGCAGACATTATATACGTATGTATGTACAGTACCGTTCATGGAAGTTCGGGCAAGCTGACAAATTATATTAACTGTTTAGGAAAAAAATTTAAAATTATATAATATACATTTCTGTGAGGAATTATTAAAACTAACCTTTTCTGGAAGCCTATTACCAATTTCCAGGTAGTATTTGTCTATTATAAGACCGTTATCATAAAATATATAACTATGATGGAAATCCCCAATAATTACTGTGACAATAAAGCTTTATAATAATCCCTAGGAGGGTTAGCTGATTCACTCGTGTTACCTGGAAATATTCGTATACCCTTTATAAAGTATTGTAACAGTTGTAAACGCAGTAGTTCTGAAGAGATTGTTATTGTGAAATTATCTGTGATTGTGCAAGTGGAAAATAAAATAATTTCTGTTTGACTGCTTAAAATGCCCCGTGGAAAGCCTCTAGCGGTTTCAAAACGATCTGCTATTATTACCTTGCATCAGGAAGGGTACGCAGAAAGACGGATTGCGGATAAATTAAAAATAAAGAAATCTACAGTACATGATACTATAGTTCGATTTAAGACAACCGGTGACGTGCAAGATCGTAATCGGCCAGGACCGTCAAGGAAAACGACTCCTGCGGAAGATTTACGAATAAAAATACTTAGTAAGCGCAATAGAAGACTAACAACATCAGAAATTGCTGCAGAATTCAATAATGAGCGAGATTCCAAAGTTTCTGTGAGTACCGTGAAACATCGGCTGAAAAAGGGCGAGTTGCATGGGCGAGTGGCTTGTCGAAAACCGTTACTCCGAAGAGGAAATAGGCTGAAACGACTGAAATGGCCACAAGCTCATAGAGATTGGACAGTGGACGATTTTAAAAACGTTTTGTGGACTGACGAATCCAAGTTTGAGGTTTTTGGAAATAGACGGAGAGTTTTCGTACGCAGATCAAGAGGGGTGAAGCATGGAGGCGGATCTGTGATGGTTTGGGGTTGTTTTTCCTTAATCGGAACAGGCGACTTGCTCAAAATTGAGGGCATAATGAAAAAAAGAAGAATATCGGAAAATCCTGGAGGAAAATGCCATACCGTCAGGAGTCCGATTAATTGGTCATGGATTTGAATTTATGCAGGACAATGACCCCAAACATAAATCTAAATTGTGCGCAGATTACCTGCAGCAAGAAGAAAATGAAAGAACTCTAAAAATTATGGAATGGCCGCCACAGTCCCCCGATCTGAACCCGATAGAGTTGTTATGGGAAGAATTAGACCGATGTGTTAGGAAGAAGTGCCAAAATCGAAGGAACATTTGTGGACCATCCTCTAGGAGATATGGACAAGCTTGCCCAATGAAACATTAGCAAAATTAGTGAATCGGATGCCGAGAATAGTGGCAGCAGTCCTAAAAGCAAAAGGTGGATTTTTCGATGAAAATCGGATTTAAATTATTTGTATTACATTAACTTTTTCTTTTTAATAAATTTGTGTTTGAAGATATGTAAAATCATGTAAGTAAGTATTAAATACATGGCCATTTAACATTTCTCTTATTTTCTTTGACTTCCGTACATTTTTTTGCGTGCCCGAAGTTCCATGAACGGTAGTGCGTATGCGGAGCATTCGTAAAGTATGGAATAAATTAACTTTCCTAAAGGTGTGCCTATTATTTGGAATCAGCGAATGAGCGAATTAAAAAATCGAAAAATATTCAGATATCTTGTTTCAATGATGTTTTCCACGGCCAGTCTCGAAACTTATTTGTCGCACTGTGTAGTTTCTTGATGCAAGAAATCATTTCTCTGCGTGTAATTCGCCAGCCTATTGCTGTCTCAACACACCGCCTTCGCGTAGGCCTACAATGTGTCCCTTTTCAAATTCACTTACATGTTGTTGGCAGAATGTAACATTTTTAGTAAGATGCAACACATTATTAAAGGCTAAAATTACTCGTGGGTTTCCTCGAGAGGCGTAAGAAACGATATTACCAGTTCTTAGACAAACATTAGTACACAGCTCTTCAACTTTAATCGTTTTCAAAGTTTCACTCCAGCACACTTTATTTTTACTATCGTCGGAATGAAAATAAACAGTAATGAAGATCATTAAAGTTTTGCATTTACTGCTACGAAATACTATTATTCTCTACCTTGTTTTGGGAACTTGAGAACATTTCAGACTTAAATATTCGGTTAGGTAGCAAATAAAAACTCGATTTATTCCTGGAAATTTCATTACAACATGCCAAATTATGCATTGGGAGAAACAATAATTCACACGTGAAAGAAGAAAAGATTGTTTATAAGACAATACAGTCTATTATCTAACATATTTATGACTAGAGCGGGCCAAGAGCGCCACGCGCCAGGTTCGCAATCAGGCTGCCGGGCGCATATATGTATGTAAACATAGGTAATTTAAATATGTAATTATTAGGACGAGGACCAAAACCACTGTCTATTACGTCGTGAAGACGCGCAAATATACACCTGCAGTTTGGGTGTTCGTTGATAAATAGGGCGTTGTTCACAGTGGGCCACTACAAAAAAAAGTTCATTCATCGACGGCTACGAACTAACAGCGCGCTTATTCATTTATGGATGACGCGCTCTATTCATCAACAAATGACGAGTCTGCAGATGTTACGTTTGCACCACTTCGTGGCATACTAGAAACAAGCGTCGGTGTGCTCGCTTTAGTGATTATGTCTAACGTAACTATTAAAAATAAACGGCCATTACCTACGAAAGTTAATAAATTTCTCAGTGAATTTGTGGATTTACACTACAATGGGGGTACAATTTTCTGTAAAGTTTGTAAAAAGAAACTACTGTGCTGGAGTAAACGTGATTGTGAAAGACATATAAATAGCGCACACCACAGAAATAAAAGAAATGGTGTGTCACAACAACGTCAATTTCAATTAGAATTGGTTTTAACGTTTATGGTATGTGGTCTACCACTTCGTATACTTGATAAAAAAGCATTTCGAAAATTCTGGGGTACATACAATACCGAGTGGATACTACCATCTCGGACAGCGTTACGGAGAGATATTCCACGAATACGTGAGGACATTGAAAATCGAATTAAAGCCGAATTAAAAGATAAACAGCTGTGGCTATGTCTTGATGAGACGACAGATTGCAAAAAAATTCTATTTTGAATATAATAGTGCGCGTATTAGATCCTATTAAACCAAATTTTGTAATTCTATTAGCCAGCAGAAGATTAAAACAGTGTACTAGTAAAGCAATTACGGCCGTAGTTCTCGAAACGTTACAAAAATTTCAAGTGTCAACCAGTCAACTGTTGTTGTTCATGAGCGATGGTGCAGCAACAATGTGTAGTGTAGGCCGTTCCCTTAAAGAAAAGTGTGAAGGACTTTTACATGTTACGTGTAAAGTCCATGCTTTACATCTTGTGGCACAAACTATTCGAGAGTGTTACCCGGAGGTGGATGCATTAATAGCAAACACAAAAAAAGTGTTTCTCAAAAGTCCTAAGAGGACTAGGGCATTCCACAGGTTATGCCCTGGTATTCGAGAACCACCACAGCCCATTCTTACGCGTTGGGGAACGTGGTTAAAAGCCGCTTTTTATTATAATGAACATTTTCAAGAAGTCAAATCCGTTATTTTGCAATTCGTCCCTGCCGAAGCTAGAGCTATTAGGATGAGCCAGAAGGGATTTCTCGATATTTCTGTTGAAACACATCTAAAGAATATTAGCAACAATTACAAAGGATTAGTAGACGCGATAGAAAATTTGCAAAATTCTGGATTGTCGTTGGTAGAATCAGTGCAAGTCGTGGACGAAGTTAGTACATTGTTACACAGTATAAACGATGCAACAAGTGAACGAGTTTTAGCTAAGTTCGATAGTGTTTTAAAAAAGAATCCGGACTACACGAGATTAAGACAAATGTGCGATGGGGCATCTGCAGATTCCTTGACTAAGTCTAAAGATTATTTTAATTACGCCTGTCTTACTTCGGTAGACGTGGAACGGTCGTTTTCGAAATATAAGAACATTTTTTCGTCTCGGCGAACATCCTTCACCGAGGCAAATGTGGAAACTTATCTGATGGTGCAACTTTTTAAACAAGCCTATCCGCATTATTAAGAAGGATAGAATTTATTTATTATATCTTTATTTACAGTTACATTATTAAGTACAACAGAATAAAAAAAGCGTTCAGTTTCTCAGTTATTTCCTTATTACATCCCATTTACAACGCATACCGTTTTCAATCAAATAAAAAATCATAATGAAAATAAATATATATATATATATATATATATCCGCTCTAATTACTAAACATTATTATTGCGTCAGCTTTTATTTTTTTACTCTTGTGTATTAATTTCGAAATATCACATATCTGCTGTGACTCACATATACGCTATTTACAATAAGCGGCCGTTGCGCCTGATTCCGATTCTGTTGGATGGCGCAATTTGGCCCGCTCTATTTATGACCACGATGTATTAATTAATGTGACACACTTACTACTTTTCGTAGCAAAACAATAAATAATGCCTAAGCTTTAAATAATTCAATAACCTTTCTTTCCAATGGAGAATAGCTTTGCAGCTCGAACTCGTTTCGAATTTATTAATATTGATAGCCGTCGTCTTGTCGAAAGCCTATTTCGCGGTTCATTAACCTCCGGACCACCGATCCGCTACCTTCTTATATAAATTTCCAATACGCCGAACGTAATTTGTCACCCCTTCTATTCCTAATCGTTTTCCTTATTCACTGCGTTAATTGGGCACCGATATGTAAACGTGCGCAATTTGCCTGAACAAGCATTCAATTAGCGAGAAAATTACAATGTATAAGCCTACCTGTTGAAGGAAATTTTCGGTTTGCGAAATCGCTAAGTTGGCAGAGCCATAAAAGTAATTTTCTTCGGTTATCGAAGAGAAAGTAGCAAGTAATTAATTAACTATTAATTAGTTTTACAATCGAGTACTTACTCGAAATTCAATATTTAGCGATGTTGAAGTTTATTATCTTCTCTTTGATATGATATAATTCTAATTAGCCATCGGTGAATGGGAGTTCATTAAACTTTCTCCGTTAAAAGAGATACCTTCACTGCCTGAAAGTAAAAGAGATGCTATATATTAAGCCTTATCCTACGGTACAGGGGAGGTGCTATAGAGAACAAAACGGTATCAATTTAGACAATAAAATATGAAGAGATCTTGCAAACAGTTTGAATAATTTCACTGGTTCCTGAATCTGTAGCTGTTGAAAAATAAATAATATCATCTTTTAATTACAAAGTATAACTCACAGACAAAACATACAAAACAGCCGACGCCATGTTAGGTTAGGTTATTCGTTTTTATCGTTTGAGAAAAGGTTTTATCGCTTATACAATGCTAGAAAAACATTACAGGTATCACCAGTATTTTTTAAAATAAAACCAATATAATTTGGATAAACCAATTCAAAACGCAAGAAACGATCTGAACCTGTGTAAACCGCCGACGCCACAGTTTTTAGGTTATCCCGGTTTTATCATTTCAGAAGAGATTTTACCAACACTAAAAAAATATTATAGGCATCACCAACAAACAGTATACGTCACAGCTTGCTGACGTCAGAGTAGGAAGGCTTTATTATATCGGCGGTAACAGTTGAAAAACATCGAATTAATGTGCCATTGCCCGTATTCACCTAATTTATCGCCTAATGACTAGAGTTGCCCACTAGCGCCAACGGGCAGTGACGGAGGTTCGATACAACCCTTAGTATAACTGCGAGTCTCAACTAGATCTGTTGTGTATACATGTGCGCTGCCGTAAATACTATTTCGTAGTTCTACGTTTGTTTTAAAAATGTTGCCTACGTCGCGAAAACGACCAATGTTGGACAAAATTACAGAATTTGTAGCAGAAATGCCCGATCTAAATTATGATGGCATTAAAATTCAATGTGTAGTTTGTAATATCCCTTTAATGTGTTGGTCCAAAAGGAATTGTCTACGTCACGTAAATAGTAAACAGCATTCTTCAAAAAAAAATTGCACACGACACTAAGACAAATTTAAATTTAATTTATGTGTTACCTTTATTGCATGTAATCTACCGTTTAATTTACTAGACAAGGAAGCATATGTCTTCTTTGGGAATAAATATTCGGACTGTAAATTACCAAGTCGGACATTGTTACAAAGAATTGTGCCATCTGCTCGTGAACATGTTGAAAAATGAATTAAATCGGAGTTGAAAGATAAAAAACTGTGGTTATGTGTGGACGAAACAACAGATCGTAAAAACATTCTGTGGTTAATGTAATGGTACGTACAATGGAACCACATCAATCGTCACCTTCGATTCTATTAGCTTCCAGACGAGTACAATAATGTACTACCGAACTAATTTCAAAGTTAGTGTTAAATACATTGGAAAAGTTTGAACTTTCAACAAACCAACTGTTGATGTTTATGAGTGATGGTGCCGCAAACATGCTTTCTGTAGGCCGGTCTCTTAAAAAGCATTGTGCTAACTTGTTACATATTACGTGTAAAATTCATGCTTTCAGTCATGTGGCAGATAGTATTAGAAAATGTTATCCTGAGGTAGACGCTTTAATAGCGCATACAAAAGTAGTATTTGTCAAATCCCCAAAACGTATTCGCAAATTTCACAGACTGTGCCCCCGTATGCCTGAGCCACCAGAACCTATTTTTACACGTTGGGGAACATGGTTACAGGTCGCGTTTTATCATAAATATTTTGAGAATATTAAGAACGTGGTTTTACAATTCGATCCAAAGGAAGCTGCGGCTATCAAGGAAAGCCAGTCGAAATTTCAAGATAGTCAGGTTAAAACGGATTTAAAAACTACTCAGAAGAATTACTTCGGATTAGTGGAGGCAATAGAAAAATTACAAAATCCTTCGGTGTCGTTAGTGGAATCTCTGCAAATAGTGCAACATGTTCATGCACAGCTATGCGCGGTAGAAGACGAAAAAAATGTTTGTGTTCTAGAAAGGTTTGAAAGTGTTTTAGAGAAAGATTCTGATTTTGGCACATTAAGACAAATTTGTGAAGGTGCGTCAACAGAACCGTTAAATTGTTCAATTTTTTTTAATTACGCAAATGTATCGTCACTAGATGTAGAATGTTCTTTTTTTGCATATAAAAACTTTTTCCTCACGCCGCACTCGGTTTGCCGAAACAACTGTGGAAACATATTTAATGTTGCAGATATTTAACAGACATTATTCACGGAAGACTCTTAAGACGGTAAGTGTTTGAGCACGCATTATATTTTATTTCTGACCATTTATTTTGTGTAAACTTTTATGCCTGCGCTATGGCTGTTTCATCCCAAGAAGCTGTTGGAACCTTCAAACACCATGTTTGAGAATGGAAAAAATGTTTCAAAAATCAGTTCGAGCGGATATTTTGAAAAACGATAAAACGATTTATTCCAACATTTTTTTTCCCTTCGTTACTTTTGTAAAAATTTAAAAGATACTACTTCTGAATTGTCAATAACCGTATTGAAATTGTTCTTGGGTGATATAATGATGTCTAAATTGTATTTCCTTAGAATTTTATCGAAAAGGTAACCGCAAAACAGGAAGAAACCTTACACATGTATTTATTTGTATGTACATACCAAGTGATGATGTAGCAAGATAGATATGTTTCTGCTTCACGTTTATTTGTATACGTAACTTTCATAAATTTATTGCAAACCATGGAAATTTCTTTCATATTCAGGTACTAAAATAAAACATAACAAACATCTCTTACATAACACAGACAATACGAAAATCGGAAAACAATGGTCGATTCAAATCGTCAACGATATTCGAAACATCGGAGAATCGTCAAATGCACACGCAGAAATTCGAGATTACCGTATACGGAAGGTGGCACGTAGAACAGCCACTAATTAGCTGATTGAATATGACTGCTTCATTTCTGCCGGTCATTCCGTAAATTCTAGCTAACTGTTTTAGCGGTCTGAGTGACTATTACATTCCGTCCCTACTAAATATAGTATTACCGCTGTGCTCAGTCAATTTCCTGTCTCTTCCGTGGTCCGCTTTGTGTATTTGACCACGTATTAGCGCGTCAAGTTGCCAGCGTTTATGTGAGGCTTATCTCGATTGTTTCATCTGATGCATTTCATTCTTAAAAGCGGAATATAGTTGGCGGTTTCTAATGAAGCGTAGGATGGTAAATTCCACGTCTAAAGTAGTACTGAAATAAAAAGTAAGTAAGTAGAACACGTCTTAAGAATGTTGTATTTATACTGAAAGAGAAATAATAGCATTAAAATTGTTTGGTCAGGCCAACCCTGTGCTTCAAAAGTACTGGGTGTTACCATTTATTATTATTATTATTGAAACGAGTCATTTTCATGTCTGCAATCAACACGACTTGAATAGATCTATTGTAACAGTGCTCTTAATATGAATTAGAGCAGTTAGAGGCTTTTGATAAACCTTAGCACTACTCTAGGATCATCTTTTTTCAATCCAGTAGTAGTGGCTCATTGAGTTTGTGATTGATCATCAGCCAAGCTGTCATCATCAGTAGTTAAAGTGAATTCAGTTTTATTGCTGATGATGATAGCTTGGCTATCGAAACGTGCGTCCAGTACGAGTAAAGTATTGTGGTAAGGGTTTTAGTGAACTGTTTCAGTGCCCCAGTGCCACAGATTTCGAGTACTTGATTAACTTTATTGATCCCTTCTTTTATTACAGTAGAACCTCGGTTATCCGAAATAATATGGACCCAAGTGGTTTTGGATAATCGAAATTTCGATTAAAACGGAGCATTTGGATAATTAAGTTTGAAAATGACTTCTTTCACTTGGGAATAATATTTGCGATAGTAAGATACTGCCTCGATCCATGTTCCCCATCGCGTCAATACAGGCTGAGGTGGTAGCGGAATACGCGGATATGTTTGGGAGATTTCACAAACACTTTTTTGGTAGGTGATATTAGATCATTTACCCTAGGATACTTGCTTCGAATTGTTTCTGCTACGAGATGACATGCGTGTATGAGGCATGTTATGTGAGGAAGAGTCGGAAAGCACACGTTTAACATCCTACCAGCTTTCAGCATTGTTGCGTCTCCGTCAGAAATTAACATGGTGATTTGGGCTCCTACGATACAAAATTCTCTTAACATATTTTTTATGTTTACAACGGTTTCGACATCAGTTCTTTTAATCCTTTTACTGGCAAACAACAAGGAAGCTGCTGGACCATTACGTTCTAAAGGACGCGCCATAATATGAATCACGATGTGTTTCTGAGCATCAGTAGTTTCGTCCACAGTGAGCCAGATTTTTTGATTTCTCAACTCGTCTTTTATACAGTCTTTTACTGTACTTCGCACATGTGGTAAATTGTACCGCAATTGTCTTTTTGTTGGTAGCTTCCATGATGGAGCATATTTATCCCAAAAAAGACGAAAGTTTTCATTATCTACTAGGTGTTGTGGGATGTTGCACGTGCTCAACATGAAAATAAAGTTATACAAAAATTGCCCGTACGGAATACTGTTTCTTAAATTCAATACATGACGTTTACTTTTAATATGACTTCTACATTCAAATATCGCGCGACCTAGTAACCATATACGGCAAAATTTGCAATGAATGTGCGAACCTGTAAATTCCAAACCAGGGAAACGCCAAATATATTTCTTCACATGCGATGCAAGAGGTACACCAGGCTTACGTCCCATATTTTCGAAAACACATAATGAGAATCGGATAAATAACTGAACAACCAAACTCCTCAATGTTTACCGCATTACTGAACTCTGCATCCACATACGTACATGCACCTCCTCGTACAGGCGTCTCCGCGAGTGCAACCGTTTATCACGCTTTACTCATCACTAAAATTACTTTTCCAACACTAACATGGATTAAGTTTTGGCAAATTATTTATAAATTATTTCAAAGGCTATTTTGCATATATCCCTGTAGTAATTATTTACGATGAAATTTGCCAAATCAGTATTCAGAAATATAATCCTGTTTCCAAAATAAAAAAGTTCTAAAATACACTTTTCTTTAAGAAGCACTTTTATCCTTTACTTAATAAGCTTAACACACCTTCTCAAAATAACCACTAGCAACGAAAGGATGTGAATATTTTCTTTTTCGAGATCTCTTCTTCCGTTTAATATTCTTTACGGTTCTCGAACAAAGGCGAAGAATTTTTTCGAATGTAAATATCCCGCTTCGCTACTTGCAAATTGTTGTTTGCGAGGAAGTGTCTACTTCGGCGGCCGACACCACTGAAGGGCTGTCAACGGTGGCGGAGGACCTCGTTGAAACACATACACAAACACTCAATTTGCATAAGAGAAATAACGCAAGGTCCTCTACGAGACGAGTACGTCATTAAATAGATTTTGCCGCGGAGTGGCAACCAGGCGCAAGTTCATAGGAGACTAAGAGGCTCCGAAGAGAGTAGTCCTCAGGGATAACTTGATTAGGCTTTTATGAAATACGAGAAAATTACAGTAGTTGTATTGTTGAACTTTCTAAAACTTGAATTTATTAACTTTATTAACAGGGAAGTTGGTTGTATTGGGAACAAGGAAGTTGATTGAGGAAGGAGTTTGCGGAATTGAGGATATCAATAAATATTTATAATTTAATCGTTAAAAATTTATCTTATTTATCTTTGAAAAGTTAACACGGACAATAGTACCTCCGTATATAGTTCAGAAGTTGGTGCGCCATTTAGTTGTTTTATTTCTAAATTGTGTAAAATTTCTGAGAAAATATCTACAAATATTATTGTACTGCACAATTACAAAATAGAATTTATGTGAGCGTAGTTGAATCTAACTTAATTTGCACTAAATGCTACGATAAAAGATAACGACAATGGTTTTTTTAATATACCAGGGTGTCCGCAATTATAGAAGCATTATTGATATATTTTTTTCATTTTTAGAGCAATTGAATCAGTTACGAGGGTACATCGACAAGTTTCCGGAATCCCTGCTAGGGGGTTGCTTTTTTCCAAATATTTTATGTCGTTGTGTTGGCAACTCTTTCATATCAATTGACTGCAAATGTCAAATTGATCTGTCAAATATTCTGATTTTGGCAAGCATTAAAGTCAAGTACCCTTTTGTGTTTCCAATTATGGATAAAGACGAAGTTCGAGCGCTCATCAAATTTTTCTATTTGGAAGGGAAAACCGCAACAGAAATCAAATCAAGGTTAGATGCTGTTCTTGGGGATTCATCACCTTCATTTTCCACCGTTAGTTTTTGGGTTTCGGAATTTAAGCGTGGCCGCATGCATACAAGTGACGAACCCTCGTTTAGGACGTCCGAAAACGGCTACCACGTCAGAAATTGTGGATAAAATCCATGACATGGTTTTGACAGATCGTCGAATAAAAGTGCTTGAAGTTGAGGAAGCCGTGGGCATCTCTTATGAACGAGTAGTTCATATTTTACATAATGGGGGTTTAAAAAAGCTTTCTGCAAAATGGGTGCCGCATTTGCTCAATCAGGAGCAAAAACGCATTCGAGCTCGAACCTTAGCCGATTGCTTGGAAGTGTTTACGAGGAATCCAACGGATTTCAAGAGACGATTCGTGGCCATGGATGCGACATGGATTCATCACTACACACCAGAAACAAAAATGCAATCAAAACAGTGGATTCAACGCGGTGAATCAGTTCTGAAGAAGGCAAAGACTATTCACTCGGCTGGAAAGGTGATGGCATCGGTTTCTTCAAATTTTGCTAATTGATTATCTTGAAAAAGGAAAAACTGTTACTGGCCAATATTACACAACACTTTTGGACAAACTGAAAGCAGCAATTCAGGAAAAACGTCCAGGACTAGTCAAGAAAAGTGTTGTTTCACTACGACAATGCGCCCGCTCATTCAAGTGCAATCGCCCAGGAAAAATTGACAGAATTGAAAGTTCGAAATCCTTCTGCATCCGCTTTATTCGCCTGATTTGGCTCTGTCGGACTTCCACCTGTTCCTGAAGAGAGATTTTGGTGGAATGAAGAACTGATAGTGGCTGTAAACGATTATTTTAGGAACCTCGACTCCATTCCATGTAAAATTACCCGTAGTATTTGAAAGAAAATTAATTTATTGATGCAAATAACAATAGAAATTATACAACAGTTTAATATTTCATAGATATTGAAAATTCCGTTGTTTTTATTGATAGGTAAAAATTCACCTTGGATGAGATTTGAAATGAAAAAGGTAGTAAGATAATTTTTATGTATATTCTTACGTAATAATACTGAAAAAAAAGGGTAAATATCGTATAAATTTCTTAACACATTTTTCGGTGCACGGAGCTATTGGTATTTTTGATAGGCATTTCAGTTATTTAATCGGAAAGGTAATTGAATAAAGGGCTTTGAAGCAATTGACAGATGAATTACTGCTTTTAAATGGAACCTGCTTTAAATTTAATGGGTTCAAATGGAGCACGAGGCTACAATTGAAAAAAGATTATATGCAGATATGGTCATGAAAATGAAAATAAAGCAGTTAAGCCAATAATAATAGTAATCAGTGGGGTGTTGTTAATTTTTAATTGTTGCCTTGGACAAATTACTGTAGAAAAACTTAAAACTTGCGTTTGCTTAAAATAAAAGAACATGTAATTACGAGAAACATGAAGAAATTTCATAACAAATTACAACATTTGCTCAAATATGTTACCATATATGTGTACCATATAAGTGAAACAAACATATCGATGAAACATTTTCTCGCTTGGCAAAGACCTGCTTTGCGCTTAAGAGGCTGTCTGCAGCAAAACCGTTCTTCTGGATTTTTATTTCGTCTGCATTTACCCTGTTTTAAAGTATGGCATTATTCAATGGGGAATGTCAACAGAAAGCAAGCGTATTTTTGTGTTACAAAAACGTTTTGTTCGGAAAATACAGGTAATAGTCCAAAGGGAATCCTGCAAAATCCATTTTAAACAGTTGAATATATGTACTAATCATACCTTCTTTATATATCTATAGAGCGGGCCAAATTGCGCCATCCAACAGAATCGGAATCAGGCGCAACGGCCTCTTATTGTAAATAGCGTATATGTGAGTCACAGCAGATATGTGATATTTCGAAATTAATACACGAGTAAAAAAATAAAAGCTGACGCAATAATAATGTTTAGTAATTAGAGCGGATATATATATATATATATATATATATATATATATATATATATATATATATGTACACGCTGAGGTGTTTTTATTTTCATTATGATTTTTTATTTGATTGAAAACGGTATGCGTTGTAAATGGGATGTAATAAGGAAATAACTGAGAAACTGAACGCTTTTTTTATTCTGTTGTACTTAATAATGTAACTGTAAATAAAGATATAATAAATAAATTCTATCCTTCTTAATAATGCGGTTAGGCTTGTTTAAAAAGTTGCACCATCAGATAAGTTTCCACATTTGCCTCGGTGAAGGATGTTCGCCGAGACGAAAAAATGTTCTTATATTTCGAAAACGACCGTTCCACGTCTACCGAAGTAAGACAGGCGTAATTAAAATAATCTTTAGACTTAGTCAAGGAATCTGCAGATGCCCCATCGCACATTTGTCTTAATCTCGTGTAGTCCGGATTCTTTTTTAAAACACTATCGAACTTAGCTAAAACTCGTCCACTTGTTGCATCGTTTATACTGTGTAACAATGTACTAACTTCGTCCACGACTTGCACTGATTCTACCGACGACAATCCAGAATTTTGCAAATTTTCTATCGCGTCTACTAACCCTTTGTAATTGTTGCTAATATTCTTTAGATGTGTTTCAACAGAAATATCGAGAAATCCCTTCTGGCTCATCCTAATAGCTCTAGCTTCGCCAGGGACGAATTGCAAAATAACGGATTTGACTTCTTGAAAATGTTCATTATAATAAAAAGCGGCTTTTAACCACGTTCCCCAACGCGTAAGAATGGGCTGTGGTGGTTCTCGAATACCAGGGCATAACCTGTGGAATGCCCTAGTCCTCTTAGGACTTTTGAGAAACACTTTTTTTGTGTTTGCTATTAATGCATCCACCTCCGGGTAACACTCTCGAATAGTTTGTGCCACAAGATGTAAAACATGGACTTTACACGTAACACGTAAAAGTCCTTCACACTTTTCTTTAAGGGAACGGCCTACACTACACATTGTTGCTGCACCATCGCTCATGAACAACAACAGTTGACTGGTTGACACTTGAAATTTTTATAACGTTTCGAGAACTACGGCCGTAATTGCTTTACTAGTACACTGTTTTAATCTTCTGCTGGCTAATAGAGTTGCAAAATTTGGTTTAATAGGATCTAATACGCGCACTATTATATTCAAAATAGAATTTTTTTTGCAATCTGTCGTCTCATCAAGACATAGCCACAGCTGTTTATCTTTTAATTCGGCTTTAATTCAATTTTCAATGTCCTCACGTATTCGTGGAATATCTCTCCGTAACGCTGTCCGAGATGGTAGTATCCACTCGGTATTGTATGTACCCCAGAATTTTCGAAATGCTTTTTTATCAAGTATACGAAGTGGTAGACCACATACCATAAACGTTAAAAGCAATTCTAATTGAAATTGACGTTGTTGTGACACACCATTTCTTTTATTTCTGTGGTGTGTGCTATTTATATGTCTTTCACAATCACGTTTGCTCCAGCACAGTAGTTTCTTTTTACAAACTTTACAGAAAACTGTACTCCCATTGTAGTGTAAATCCACAAATTCACTAAGAAATTTATTAACTTTCGTAGGTAATGGCCGTTTATTTTTAATAGTTACGTTAGACATAATCGCTAAAGCGAGCACACCGACGCTTGTTTCTAGTATGCCACGAAGTGGTGCAAACGTAACATCTGCAGACTCGTCATTTGTTGATGAATAGAGCGCGTCGTCCGTAAATGAATAAGCGCGCTGTTAGTTCGTAGCCGTCGATGAATGAACTTTTTTTTTGTAGTGGCCCACTGTGAACAACGCCCTATTTATCAACGAACACCCAAACTGCAGGTGTATATTTGCGTGTCTTCACGACGTAATAGACAGTGGTTTTGGTCCTCGTCCTAATAATTACATATTTAAATTACCTATGTTTACATACATATATGCGCCCGGCAGCCTGATTGCGAACCTGGCGCGTGGCGCTCTTGGCCCGCTCTATATATCTACGAAGTATTATGTTACGTACATAAAAACAAAGATTTTTTCAATAGCCTCCAACTGCTGCATGAACATAGTACACGTCTTAAGAATAGCCTGTTATCACCGCAACATAGATCTGCACTATTTCGGAAGCGTCTTGAATACACTGAGTGTAAACTTTCTAATAACCTACCAACTGTAATAAGAAACGAGCTGAATTCCAACCGTTTCAAAACAATTTTTAAAATCAAAGACATTTTATACAGTAGATGAATACTACAACTAATCTAAATCTTCACGTTTTTTGTCAAATACAGCGGACAGTTAGGAAATTGAGTTGGAATAGCATCTTTTTTAAGCCTAGGATATTTTAAACTTACAGTTATAGTTTCACCGGTCCTTAAATCTGTAGCTGTTGAAAATAAATAATATCTTCTTTTATGAAGTGTAATTCACAAACCCTAGTATACATTGTTGGAGTAAAATTTTTCCTATGCTGCGCACAGACCCATTTTTTACACATCTGAGGATCAGGAAAAACCGAACGTGTGAACTTTCATATAACCACTTAATGCGCAAAACACCTTTAGACAGCCGACGGTACAGAACACCTGTAAAGGGTCAGTGAATATCTGCAAACAAGATAGCCAACGCCACAGTATACTATCACGCTTTTACGTTACAGAAAAGGCTTATACAACACTAGAAAAACATTACAGGTATCACCAACAAAATACGACAATATCGCCACACAGTATTTTTTTTAATAAAACCAATATAATTTGGATAAACCAATTTAAAACACAAGAAAGGATCTGAACGTGTGAATGTCCAATGTACAAATATGGCTGATCAACGACCTACTGCAAAACACGTCACAGTCTGCTGACGTCAAAGCTGTTTGGCCTTGTGTTTTCGCTCGTAACGCTTTAACGTGTGATATCGGCCGTTAAAGAAACAGCGGGATTTTGCAAAAATTTTAAATTATTCCAAAAATGAAGATAAATGGGTGTAGGGAATACTGAAGAAAGTTGGCATGAATTGAAGAGGGGCAACCAAAAACGTAACAATGTGCAGGGTGTTCCACTTAAAAAAACCACTTGCGTTGTGTGTAGCGTAAACTAAACATCCTGTATACTTGGGCATAAATTTATGTTGTACAAATATTTTTTATTTTGAAAGATTTCCTCTAAATTGCTCAGGAAACGAATTATCTTCTGCCCACGCGCTAGGTGAACAGGTTGCATATGTTAAAGATGCGTAAAGGTGGTCAAGATATTTAATAAACAAAGTAAACGAGCCTCGCCTCACACAATCCGAATTTATAATGATACTAAATATTGTTGCAAACCAAACTTCAAATCTGTCAAATAACTATTAGCTATTCTGAAGCCAAGATTTCACAAAAGACCTCATCGAAAACTTCAAAAGCTCAACTAAGAACGGTTTACAAAAGTAGATCACTCTTTAGATAAGTGAAGTATGAGAAAACCGACCAATTTCTACAAAATAGAGCATGTAACTCCTGGCACACTTTGTTTTAAGTATTTTAATTACGCACTGTCATAGTAAATGTCAAATAATTGTTTAGTTGTCATTAGCTATTCATGGTGTATAACTGACATAAGTTTTATAAACTTACGATTCGTGGTTTTGGAATGAGAACTGTTAAGAACCAAGAACTCCCAAAAAGAATTTGCCACTACTTTGAAAATTCTGCGAATCGAGTCAAGAAAGATGTTATTAGGCATTTTACGAAAGAAAGGGTGGCAAGAAGAACTATATATAATGTTTTGTTACGCTAGTAGAAGTACGTAAATCTGCAATTTATAAATCGGGAGGAGGAAGGCCAATATTTGTAAGAAATAAAACGTTATTGTCTCGTGTTAAAGCCCTTTGCAAAAGAGATCCAAACATGTCTAAAAGAAAAGCGGCTGCCCTGTTGAATATATCGCCTTCATATTTGCATGAAGTTAAAGTTAAAAACACTGGAATTAAATCTCACGTATGTAAAAGCGTCCCACATTATGTTAACGATCAAGAATCGAGAGGGAAAACCGCTTGCAGAAAAATTCTCGAAAAATTGGCACCTCCAGGAAGCGGAAAAGTTATTATCATGGATGGTGAAACACACTGCGCTGTTGATCCAAAAGATGTTCCTGGGAGAAAATACTGTCATTGTGCTTCCAATACAGACGTACCAATTCAAAAAAAAATTCAATCCTAAGAAAAAAAATTTCAAAAAATATCTATATGGCAGGCGATGGATGAACATGGGAATGTTTTAAAATCGTATGCTTTCACAGGTACCATGAATTGGAAAGTTTACCTAAATGAGGGTTTACGCAAAAGGCTTATTCCCTTTATCAAAAATAGAAATGTTCTGTTTTGGCCTGATATGGCAACATGTTAAATGCATAGAATTTCTTCAAGAAAATAACATGGATTTTGCATCAAAAGTAAATAACGCTTCAAATACACCTTAGGTCCGACCCATTGAAAAGTATTGGGAGAGAATGTTCTAAAAGGAAAACCCCTGCGAAAAGTTTGAATCCCTTCGGACGTATAGTGACGGCTATAGCCCAAAAAGTTTCAACAACTAGTGGCGCATCTCTAATGAGCAATGTAAGAAGAAAGCTACTTCAAGTAGGTAGACCAGGAGTGTGCGAACCTTGCCATAAGTAAAAGTTTATATAAATATGTTGCTTATCATTTCAAATATAGTTCATTGTTGCTGAAATATTGCGACTACTACGTCGAAAAATCTCGAATATAAACAGTGAGAAAGTATGGATTTTCCATCATTATTAGTAAGGAGAAATAAAAAAAAAGTACATGTTACATCAGTTATTTACTTTTTGTCTTCTGGTTTTACATTGAAACAGAATTTAATTTACCAGTAACAATCTGGCGAGCGGTATTTCAGCGGGTCTTTCAATCTACTCTCGTATTACTAGCTTTTCGAATGGAATTTCGTGGAAAATCTAATCTCGAGTAGAACTATAGGAATCGTCTGGTTTCTACTCTACCAATTACAACGACGTAATGATTCAGATGGAGTTAGGGCATGATAGTATATGTGTATGTGAATTCGTACGTATGTCGACTATTGAATATCAACTTCGCAGAAGCCCTACAAACCGTTTTAGTGTCGCGTTCTACTTGTCTTCCCCGTTTGCAAGGGGAAGGGTGTGTAATAGTATTTATGTTGAATATCGTAGTAGTAGCACGCACGCACAAGATAGACTTATGTTTTCGATATTGTGTACTACAGGTATTGATCGCTAGATAGTTACTTTTCAACATTAATGCGTCAGGGGAGGGGAGCCTAATTTCTCTGTTGGGTATTTAAAATATTCATTGCCGAAATTACGTATTCCATGGGGAGTTGACTTATATCTTGCTAAAGGAAAAACATTTAGTTTCCGATATTAATGGCAAATGCTTTTATTTTACGAGTGAGGAGTTTTATAAGGAATGATGAAATGAATTAGTGATGTTAATCTTTTGTATTCCGCAATTTTGATATCGTCAATGTTACTAAGCTCTAAGAATTCGACCAATTACTCTACTGTTACTAGAATCGGTACACTGGAGAAGAGTGAACAAACATTAAATGATTCTAAAATTTCCCCATCTTCTAATTCAATATTATTTACCTTAGTTACAAGTACAAAGTCTAGTGAGTTTTCTTCTTCTAGGCTATCTACTTTGATGGGTAGATTTTTAGATTCATTTACTAGCCATTTGGTCAATTTATACGTAGACACCTCATACTATTGGTCTTATAGATTTTTCTGGTTTGTGGTAGGCAGTGCATTCTTGGAATTGTCGGATTCACAGTTTTAACTTAACGTTCCCATTGAAAAGTTTTGGGCAATTTTCCAGAATTTCTTTCGTTTATCTAGTCATAGATGGTAAAGGATTCTTTCTGAATTCTTTGTAAGGTCTTGACGATAGCAAATTGTTGAAATTGGGTGAAATAGTCCGGCTTGTGCAAAATGCCTGTTCTGTTCCCTTTATCCACTTTCAGATAAAAACGATTTTTTACCATGTATTTTAACCCGTAACTGGCGAGGTGGGGTTTGTGAAACCCCACTGAAATTAAGAAGTGTTGCTACATGACTATAGGTAGTAGGGGGTCGCTCACAGTCTGTATACCTTTCCGTCAGTTCGCTCTCTACCTCTGTAGTACACCCACGCTGCGAAATAATTTTTAAATTTCGAACTATACCCCTACTAATCCAATTTGGGGTTTGACAAACTCCACCTCGCTCTCTACGTTACTGTTTTTTCTTCGATTTGTGTTGTGGCTTCCACGTCTTCAAGACGTGTAATTAAATCGGATGACTCCGGTTTTGAGGAATGCGCAACATTTATTTGTAATGAGTTAGAGAGTGATTATAGTGGTGACGAAGTTGTTGACCCGGGTTTGGTTAGTGACCGTGAGAGTGATTCCGAAGTGGAGCTCGTCGAATCTGAACCTAAGCGGTTATCTTCGAATGATGTTGATCAGCCAACTACAGAAACAAAGCAGAAGACAAATCCCAAAGTATATTATGGAAATGGTCTGCAGGACCTCCAAAATCAAACGCCCGAACAAGAAAGCATAACATAATTACACATCTTCCAGGCATTATTGGTCCAGCAAAGCAGAGAGGAAATCATTGTACTTAGCTTTCTGTTTGGGAGCTATTGTTCACAGATGAAATATTGAACGAAATAATTCAACGGACAAATGAAAAGTTGTCGCAGTTTATACTACGGCTTTCTTCAGAAGATAGATACGATTACAGAGATGTAGACATCATAGAATTTCGAGCTTTCCTAGGGATCTTGATATATTCTTCAGTCTTCAAATCAAATCATGAAGACCTTGAAGCATTGTTTGCTACAGATGGCACCGATCGCGATATCTTTCGCTGCGTCATCTTTTTGAAGCGAACACTGGTCATTCTAGCATGCGTTCGCTTTGATAATGCTTCTGATAGAGCAGAGAGAAAAAAAAAATGATGCAACAGCTGCAATATCTTGGGTATTTGAGACGTTTGTAAAAAATTGTCAACAATGTTACTCTATTGGAGAATACGCTTGCGTGGACGAAATGCTTGTTGGATTCAGGGGGCGATGCAAATTTCGCATGTATATACCAAATAAACCTCGAAAATACGGCTTAAAAGTTATAGTATTGAACGATGTGAAGATCCACTACTTTTTGAATGCCTATATTCATTCTGGCAAGGACAGCGATGAACTAACCCTTTCTGAAGAAGAAGAAAAGATGGGAAAACCGGCTCAGTCAATTTTACGTTTGGCTTCTCCTATCAATGGAACAAACCGAAACATTACTGCTAATAATTGGTTCTCATCCATCCCCCTTGCACTGGAACTAAAGAAGAAACAATTGACATTCGTTTGGACCCTGAAAAAGAACAAAAGAGAAGTATCGCATAAATTTCTTCCTGTAAAAGGAAAAGAAGAAATGTCCGCCCAATTCGATTTTACTAAAGACCTCACTTTAGTGTCCTTTGTGCCAAAGAAGAATAAAGTTGTTCTCCTAATTTCGTCAATGCACCACGATATAGTCGTATGCATCCGGTGTCTGGAAAACCAGAAATCATCGAATTTTACAATGAAACCAAAGGAGGCGTGGACGCTTTGGACGAAAAATGCACCGTTTACTCTACCAGTCGACGAACCAACCGGGGGCCTCAAGCTGTTTTCTTTACTCTCCTAAACATTATTTTATAGTTTTCCTGGAAATCCTGAGCAAAAGAGAATTGAATATATCAAAAGTCTTGCTAAACAACTTGTAGAGCCTCAACCGAACAAAAGACTGCTGAACAGTCGTCTACCTCGTGAATTGCGACTAAACATCTCACAAATTCAGCCATCGTCCACAACTTCTGGAAAGACAGATTAGGTGTGCCAAATGTCCATGAGGCAAAGACAGAAAGACAAGATTTATTTGTGTTGAATGTAGGTAGCACTCTAATCTGCGGCAGCTGTACTGTTAGTCGTTGTGTGGATTGTACTCAATAGATTTTTGCCAAATAGTTATTCTTTAAATATACTACGTTGTTTTATAGTTAGGTTGGAATTCAGCTCGTTTCTTATTACAGTTGGTAGGTTATTAGAAAGTTTACACCCGGTGTATTCAAGATGCTTCCGAAATAGTGCAGATCTATGTTGCGGTGATAACAGGCTATTCTTATGACGTGTACTATGTTCATGCAGCAGTTGGAGGCTATTGAAAAAATCTTTGTTTTTATGTACGTAACATAATACTTCGTAGATATATAGAGCGGGCCAAGAGCGCCACGCGCCAGGTTCGCAATCAGGCTGCCGGCCGCATATATGTATGTAAACATAGGTAATTTAAATATGTAATTATTAGGACGAGGACCAAAACCACTGTCTATTACGTCGTGAAGACACGCAAATATACACCTGCAGTTTGGGTGTTCGTTGATAAATAGGGTGTTGTTCACAGTGGACCACTACAAAAAAAAAGTTCATTCATCGACGGCTACGAACTAACAGCGCGCTTATTCATTTACGGATGACGCGCTCTACTCATCAACAAATGACGAGTCTGCAGATGTTACGTTTGCACCACTTCGTGGCATACTAGAAACAAGCGTCGGTGTGCTCGCTTTAGTGATTATGTCTAACGTAACTATTAAAAATAAACGGCCATTACCTACGAAAGTTAATAAATTTCTTAGTGAATTTGTGGATTTACACTACAATGGGAGTACAATTTTCGGTAAAGTTTGTAAAAAGAAACTACTGTGCTGGAGCAAACGTGATTGTGAAAGACATATAAATAGCGCACACCACAGAAATAAAAGAAATGGTGTGTCACAACAACGTCAATTTCAATTAGAATTGCTTTTAACGTTTATGGTATGTGGTCTACCACTTCGTATACTTGATAAAAAAGCATTTCGAAAATTCTGGGGTACATACAATACCGAGTGGATACTACCATTTCGGACAGCGTTACGGAGAGATATTCCACGAATACGTGAGGACATTGAAAATCGAATTAAAGCCGAATTAAAAGATAAACAGCTGTGGCTATGTCTTGATGAGACGACAGATTGCATGCTGGGGCATCTGCAGATTCCTTGACTAAGTCTAAAGATTATTTTAATTACGCCTGTCCTACTTCGGTAGACGTGGAACGGTCGTTTTCGAAATATAAGAACATTTTTTCGTCTCGGCGAACATCCTTCACCGAGGCAAATGTGGAAACTTATCTGATGGTGCAACTTTTTAACAAGCCTATCCGCATTATTAAGAAGGATAGAATTTATTTATTATATCTTTATTTACAGTTACATTATTAAGTACAACAGAATAAAAAAAGCGTTCAGTTTCTCAGTTATTTCTTTATTACATCCCATTTACAACGCATACCGTTTTCAATCAAATAAAAACACCTCAGCGTGTACGTATATATATATATATATATATATATATATATATAATAAACATTATTATTGCGTCAGCTTTTATTTTTTTACTCTTGTGTATTAATTTCGAAATATCACATATCTGCTGTGACTCACATATACGCTATTTACAATAAGCGGCCGTTGCGCCTGATTCCGATTCTGTTGGATGGCGCAATTGGGCCCGCTCTAGTTATTACTTACACAGCTTTAACCTATTATGTTTCAGTTTGTTCTATTATTGAAATAACACACATAGAGTCAATTTTTGTATGCATTCTATATAACATTAAAAATTTACATCTATAAACATTTCTTGTATTTTAATTTCTTATGTACGCATTCATAAGAGATCCTAAATTAACAAAAATTAGATTTAAAAAGGTTCCTGACAGTTTGTCTCAAAAAAAAATATATATTGGGGTTTATCAAACCCCACGTCACCAGCTACGTTACAGAAAATCCACCTCACCAGTTACGGGTTAACACAAAACGGATTATCGACGTACACCACGTTCCAACCGGAAGTCTTTTGAATGGTATCACTGGAAAATCATATCAATACGTTAACAAGCTTGCGTAACCGAATCTTTACGAAACCGGTTGCAAAATTTGACAGAATGTATGTAAGTTAAGACATTTCGTGATCTTTAAACACTGTACAGTTGTCTTACCAACATGTCACAAATTGTTCGAGATGGTACAAGGTTACTTCAAATTACTAGCAAATAGTAACAACAAGTCGTTGTTAAATGATTGGCTATAATAGGAGGTAAATACAAGGTAGGTGCCATAAATTCTCGGCCTGATATAGAAAAAATATAACAATTTTGATTTTTCAATATAATTTCCCCTAACTTCAATACATTTATTACAACGATCAACTCTACACCCTTGTAAAAATAATTTAAAATTTTTTTTATATGAGAAAATAAATAAATATGGAGCCATGTCCGGACTATACGGTGGATGTTCCAATTTTTGAAAGCCGAATTTGCAAATGGCAGCTTGTGAAATGGTGGCAGCAATACTCGAACATCTTTTGTCAATTTTCCTCGACGTTTTGCACGAATATTTTCCTTCAATTTATACAATAAAGACGCATAATATGTGCTGTTGACGGTTGTATTGCGCTCTTTAAAGTCAATGAGTGAAATACCCTCACAATCCCAGAATATTGTGGCCACCACCTTTTTCGTTGATTGGACGACTTTCGCCTCTCTGGGACGAGGCTCATCGGGTCGCCGCCATTCCATCGACTCCTTTTTGGATAGAGGATCATAATACAAAACCATCGCTTCATCACCTTTAGCAACGGACTCCAAAATCGGTTTTGGGTCGTGTCCACACATGTTTAAAGAATATTCGACATCACTGCTAATTCCTTCACTTTCAAACGGCGATCTGCTGATACCATTTCTTCAATAATTGAAATGTTTTGAGGCGTTATCAGTTCAATTCGCAGATCGCTCATTATCTTCAAGAGATTCTTGCCCAAAACGGAAACAATTTGCCCACTTTTTTACAGTGGAATGTGAAGGAGATAAATCACCATAAACGCCGTCTAAACGTTGCTTACTGTGATTAAACGTATGCCCTTCTATACCTGAGACATTTTCATGCACTAGTCACGTTGTCTGGCTGGCTACGAAAAACTACTACTCTCCGAACCGTAATATATATAGTGTAGGCCTTACACATGCGTAACTATAACGCAAAGGAGTTTGAACATGCTCGAACCTGAATGAACCTGTTAGGTCGAGAATTTATGTCGCCTACCTCGTAAATAGCTAAATGTTTTCGCTTCTAGTTTACCAACAATTAAAGGTGCCTGGAATCCCAATACAAGGAATTTGTTTTCAACCTTTTTTTTAAAATGGTGTATGACAAACAGGGAAATAAAAGAAATAGGTGAAACACGTTCTGTTTTAATGAATGATGAAATGCCGACATCCTGAACTTCTTCACTGCGTGTAGATCATTTCGTGGCCATTTTTCATTTTAATGTACAACAATTTAAACATTCTCTATTTCTGGTTAATTACCTAAACGGTATGACATAGTTTTAAAAAAGTTTGAATTTTAAAAATTTGCATTTTATACATTATATTAATTGCTTGATATAAGCTGCTATAGTTGTTAAATAATAAAATTTTATGCATTTTCCATTAATAAAAACATAGTTCCTGTAGATTATTATCTTTTAATATTCCTCGTTAATTGTACCACCTTATAATTATAGTTTTCATACGTCATAATCATTTTAGGAAGATGTGAGAGTGAGATCATTGTTGGAACGATTTCAACGTAATTTAATTTTGTTTACATTGCGAGAAAAGCTTTGTTAACATTTCTTTTAAAGACTCAGGTATTCACGTACATTCTAGAACGTTTGAGCATCGGGATGTTGAACTATGAGCTTTAAAACGGTCTTACGTAAATGTCTTTAATTGAAATTATTGGTCATAACCGGAATTGTTCCTCATGACAGTCCTAATAGTCTAAAATTAAATAATAAATCCCAAAAAGAAACCTCGGTTTCGCCCTTTATTCCATCTGTTTTTGGAAATTGTGCAATTATGCTTTGAGGATTACAAACTAGTACATTTAGATACAAGTTTCGTTTTATTTGTGTATAGGGTGTCTCATTATATTTTGACTGATTTTGCAAGCTTATGTTTTCCGAACGGCATGAAGTATTAAGATGCGGTTTTCACCATTGAGTTTTATACGAGTACAGACTTTTTTATGGCTTTTATGAATATCTCATTCCTTGTATAAAAACCGAAATGAAGATGGTATAATTTGGCAGACCCGATACTGATGTTTTTTTAACGTAACGCTTTAATTATCCACAGTAACTTGAAAATGCCCTTCTTAGATGCCCTTCTTAGATGTTATTGTCACACAGTCATAATTCAGCTTGATTGTACATTACAATTAACTCAAAACAAAAAAAAAATCCTTTAGAAGTACGTAACAATATAACTATAACGAATGTTCAATGTGCCAGCCGTTTTTCTGTATGCAGATATTTAATCTCACCAGAAAGTTATCAAATGCTCTATTTATCATTTCCATTGAAATATTTTCAATAACATTCCGAATATTGTGTGTTAGATCAGAGATGTTTGAATGTTTTGAAGTGGATTGTAAGCTCTTTCCGTAACATAGCCCAACAGAAAACAGTCGACAACTATAAAGTCTGGAGAGCGAGGCGCCCATTCTATTGGCCCTCCTCTACCAATCCAGTTCTTACCAGATTTTGCAGAAATGGGGAGGGGTCCCATGAAAGAAAAAATAGGGATTCTCTAAAACGCCATCTCGTTCCAATTGCGAAGAAAAGAAGTTTTTTAACATGTCCGTGTAACTATTGCCGAAAACTGTTTTTTTTTTTTTTTGTAAAAAAGAAACGTAAATTTTATCACGAGAAGTACCGCACCAAACGCTAACTTTGGGAGAGTCCCTTTCCTGCTTCTCAAATAATCTCGAGCTTCCTTGACTCCAAATCCTGCAGTTATGACTAACGCTGGCCACGAGCGGTACCGCGCATCGGCGTAGAATCAGTTCGGACCTAGAGGAACGGTGGTATTACTTTGTCTGCGGAGCAGTACGGACATTTTCGCTGCCGGTCATTTGCGCAATTGTTTATCTGTCCTAGAAAAATTATGATTTCGTCAGCGGTCGGACAAACTTCGAAAATTTATTGCAGAAATTCCACTTAATATATGAAGGTGCTAAAATTAAATGTGTAATCTGTAAAATCCCGTTAATGTGTTGGTCCAGACAACATTGTCTACGACACGTAAATAGTGAAAAGCATGTCTCAAAAAGAAATTGCGCACGAGACAATGAAAAATTTATATTTAATTTATGCGTTACGTTTATCGCATGTAATATACCGTTTAATTTACTAGACAAGGAACCATTTATCTGCTTTTAGAATAACTATTCGGAGTGCAAATTACCAAGTCGAACATCGTTACGAAGAATTGTGCCATCTGCGCGCGAACATATTGACCAAAAAATAAAATCGGAGTTGAAAGATCAAAAATTGTGGTTATGTGTCGACGAAACAACAGATCGGAAGAAACATTCTGCTCTTAATGTAATGACACGCAAATTGGAACCTCATCAATCGGCACCTTCAATTCTATTAGTCTCCAAACGAATACAACAGTGTACTGCCGAAGTAATTTCAAAGTTAGTGTTAAATACATTGGACAAGTTTGAACTTTCAACAAACCAACTCTTGATGTTAGTGAGTGATGGTGCTGCAAACATGCTTTCTGTAGGCCGGTCTCTTAAAAAGCATTCTGCTAATTTGTTACACATTACGTGTAAAATTCGTGCTCTCAATCTTGTGGCGGATAGTATCAGAAAATGTTATCATGAGGTAGACGCTTTAATAGCGCATACCAAAGCAGTATTTGTCAAATCACCGAAACGTATTCGCGAATTTCACAGACTGTGCCCCCGTATACCAGAGCCACCAGAACCTATTCTAACTCGTTGGGGAACATGGTTGCAGGCCGCGTTTTATTATCATAAATATTTTGACAATATTAAGAACGTAGTTTTACAATTCGATACAAAGGAAGCTGCCGCTATCCAGAAAAGCCAGTCGAAATTTCAAGATAGTCAGGTTAAAATGGATTTAAAAATCATTCACGACAATTACTTCGGGCTAGCAGATGCAATAGAAAAATTACAAAATCCTGCGGTACCGTTAGAAGAATCTCTACAAATAGTGCAACATGTTCACGCACAGCTATGCGCGATTGAAGATGCAAAAAATGTTTCTGTTCTAGAAAATTTTTTCCTAAACAATTAATATAATTTTTCAGCTTGCCCGAACTTCCATGAACGGTACTCTATATGTTAACGTAAAACAGTGATATTGATTTTACTCTATAGGTCAAGTCCTTTATTAATTCCGTACTGTAGAAATTATAGCATGATATATTGTTAAGAATACTATTAAACGATGAACATATTTTACTTAGATAGAATAAAAATGTTCGTGCTGCAAAGGCGGTATTACATTCTTTACGATACATGTAGGTACATATGTATGTATATATGCCTAAGCCATATTTTCATAGCCATCATCTTACTCACTCCTTTTAGTCATTGTTATATATATGAGATCGTACCATTTCACATTCTACAACACGCGTCATCGATGCAAGTTCTGTCGGCTGCAAGCAACTGGAGTTCGTCCATCTTCCGAGAGAATATAATGTCAGCGGTGCTATCGCTGCTGTTGCCCGGGCTGGAATTTTTCGTCGTCGCCCTCGACCTTGTTACGTGTTCCGCGAGTGTCCGATGTTTGGTTACGGATGAGCTTCATTCTTGACCCACATTCGTGCAGCGCCGGGACGTCGTCATCATCGCAGTCAACGGCGACGGCGGTGTCGAACTAGACCAGAACATCTTCGCTATTGTCCTATCATACGTTCCACATTCCTCGTCTTCGCATCGTTCCATTTTTGACCGTCTCGTAATTTCGTGGGCGTAACGATGTTTCGAAATAAATGGCTTGTTTTCAATGCACGCTGTAGCTGAACGGAGTATCAAACGGTGTGAGAATTATTGATGACAGCTCTGATGTAGTTTTTATATCCTTGTAGAGCGTGAATTTTTAGGAACATTATGATGCTGGGAATATCTTTTTTTTTGGTTGCTTCCTTTTGATTTTTGTTTCGCCTTGTTTTTGAGGCTTTTCGTATACCGTAAAACAAAACGGCCTTATACTCTGGTGCAGAGGGAAGCATATGGTTCTTATTTTTTGAATTTTTATGTAAGTTGAGTTACAAGCTAATGATGCATGTAATTCAACTTGATGTTCAAAGGAAACTTGAGGAGACTGTTGCCGATATATAAGGTTATCATAAAGTAATTCAACTTATTATGCAACACCAACAAATTAAGCCAACAACAAAAAACACTAGAGACCGAATTTCAAAGCATCAACCTTTGCTCCAAGTTACACACCGCATTATACAGAGTGTCCCATCCTTCTGGAATTGTAAAATTGCCACTGTTGTGTAAATAGTGGGAAACTGAAATCTTCTGATGACAATAGACTTTATAAAGTATCCTACAAAAGTATTTTCATATCTACAGGGTGATCGGTAAGTAGCGCACCAGTCACCTTTGTTATTTTAAATGGAACGCCCTATATATTATTACGATTTTGGATCCTCTCTCTGGAAATAAATCAATATAATATGGATTTCATATATCGATTTCTAACAGATTTTTAGATATTTATAATTTTAAACAATCCAAGGTGACTCTGTTTGAATAATTCATAAATGGCCTAAATTCTCACAAAACTCCATTAATAAATCGATGCTACCGGTTTCGAGCAAGTCAGCTCATCATCAGGCAGGCTGAAAGTCATCCAATGATACAAGTTGTAATATATCAAAAATTAGGTAATAACTAGAGTTTGTTAAAAAGGTGGTACCGGCAGTGGCGCACCGTATAAAAGCAGGTAAGTAATATACAATATTAGTGAAAAATGATATTGTTACCTTTTCCTGTCGTCTTGATGTCCACTGTGGTAATTGGCAACCGCCCTGGTAAGCTGCGTAGAATTGTAACATCAGCAACGCTTCCACTGTCGATTCATTTAGCCGTCGACGGTGTTGTGAATACGTTGTCGTATACTTCGGAAATGATCGTTCGACATCCAGTGAAGTAGGATTTGCAAATGTCAGATATTCCTTTTCCTCATCTGGGCACTCTTGATTTTCAGTTATAGTCCGAACCTTTTGCAAATCGGGATTTTTCGTTAAAATTGCACCAAATTTTTGAGCAACATCGACTCCTATAGTGTTCGT